>CM061043.1:70365288-70437788 GCA_030762985.1 Adelphocoris suturalis
CTGGCCTCGTGGTTTTGAAGAACGGAACTTCTTATCTCGCTCCCGGGCTGATTGTTGTCTCCCACTATCGGTGGTCGATTCGGAGTGGGGCCTGCTTCCCCTCCTCGCCTTCGGTGAGTCCCTTCTCTTTCGTTCCCGCATGCATCATATTGTCAATTGAAAATCAGTCAGTAGATATTATTAGTAGGTCATCTGACCCCGTTTGAGGTAGACTTGCGGCTGGGCGCGTTGAAGTTGGCTGTTGCGAGATCGCGACAGCTTTAATGCGGCAAAATTTGGATACATTTGTTACGCGACAGCCTAACGAAAAAAGTACTCCCACAGCGAATCAAACGCCTAAACGCTCAAGAAGTTCGCCAAATATTCCTGAAGACCATAGTAGTAAAAAGAGGATTGTCATGGGAAATAAAGATGACGATAATAGAAAATTACTAGCAGATTTCGAAAGAATAATGGACAAAAAGATGGGAAATTTGCCAACCAAAGAAGATTTTCAAGAATTTCGAAATGAAGTCAAGAATGAATTGATAATTTTGCGGGCTGAGAACGAAAAATTGCGAGCGGAGGTTGAAGGTACAAGGTTTGAGGGTGTGAAGAGGGACCAGCGCTTAGATTTTTTGGAGTCTCAATGGAGAAGGAATAATTTGATTCTCCGAGGTATCAACGCTGCTCCAGCAGAGGATTTGAACTTGGTTGTCAGAAGATTTTTCTCCGAAGTACTTATGATTTCTGAAAATATTCAGATAAGCTCTGTCAAGCGCTTGGGCCCCGAAAAATCGAAAAGTGGGCACTTAATGGTCACATTATAAATGGAACATAATACAAAAGTCTAAAGTTTTAAAGGGAACGGGGTATAGTATTTCTCAAGATTTCCCCTTTCATGTTAGATAAAAGAGAAATAAACTGCTTCGCATAAGATCTGAACTTAGAAAGCAAAAACCAAATTTACAATGTTTTTTGCGCATGGATAAACTAACTATACAAGGTAATGATTATATATGGGATGATGAGGTGGGGCTTATGATGAATAAATCAGGCAGCTCGAACCAGGTGAGTTCTATTGAGGGAGTGAACCTACTCGATATAATCCGGAAACTCCTTGCTGAAAGGGATCGCGCTGATGCTGGTGGAAGTCAAGTATGAAAAAGTGTCGTCTGTCGGAAGGAAGAATATATACAGGAAGAAGGACATGATCAGGATGAAGTGAAAAATGATAATTTAAGTTTACTAATTTATAATGTTTCAGGTCTTAGAAATAAGAAGAATAATGTGTTTTTTTCTGATTTTTTTAAAGCTTACCACGTGTTTGTATTTATTGAGACTCATGTGCTAGAGCAAGGGATTTATTTGTATGAGAATATGTTTTCTGATTACGAAGTGAAATGGGAGGGGGCAAAAAAGACTTCGCATTTCGGTAGGGCATTCGATGGGATGGTAATGGGAATAAGGAAGGGTCTTGGATGTGTTGGTTTTGAGAGGATAGGCCGACTGAATTTGATCGCAATTCGTAGTGCCAGTCGTACATTGCACCTTTTACCGATTTATCTGAATTGTAATCATTGGGAGGAAGATTTTAGAGAACTTGAGGACTTCGTTGCTGAACATGCAGAGCTGAATTTTATTATAGCTGGAGACTGTAATGTTAGAATTGCCGCTGAGCAGGACCTGGGAGATTTGGATGCCACAGATTTTGGGTATTTCAGCCCTATTCGTATTTCAAGAGATGAGACCCTTAACTCTAAAGGGAGCAGGTTCCTTGATTTTTGTGCTGACAGTGGGCTAGTTATCTTGAATGGTCGTTCAGTTGGCGATCCTTCTGGAAATTTTACGTTCGTATCTCACCAAGGGTCCTCTGTTAATGATTTGGCATGTGTATCGTTGGCGTCGTTGTCGAGTGTAACTGATTTTGAAGTAGTTAATGAGGCATTCTCAGACCATCTTCCAATTTCTTTGAGAGTGGCAGTGCAGATGAATACTGAATCGGCAAGTTTGCTCCCAAGACTGCGTTGGATTCCTAAATGCAAAAAAGAATACAATGAAGGGCTCAAAGAACTCGCTCGAGAATTAGATAGTTTCGCCGACATAGATAATACAGTCAATAAAATAGTGTGCAAAATCCGATGCCTATCCACATCTTTCAGCGCTTCTTCTCTGACAAAGAAACAACCGTGGTTCGATTGGGACTGCGAGCACGTGAGAAGAAGATCCATGAACTTGCTACGCCTCTATTCAAAAACTGGATCTGTGGAGGTTAAGAGGAAATATCTCGAGGAAAATTCATATTATAAAACTCTTACTTCCCAGAAGGCAAAAAAATACAATACAGATCTAGCGAGGAGGTTTCGGGAAGTCCGAGATAGCAAGAAGTTTTGGGAGCTAGTTAAAATCTTCAAGAATCCCGAGAAGCGTTGCCAAGCTATAATTTCCCCTGATCGGTGGGTGGATCATTTCAATGCTCTCTTAAATCCAATGGTTTCTTGTGATCCTGTTTTGTACGCTGAGCCTTCCATTAAACTCCCAATGCTCGACGACCCCTTCTCACTATCAGAGTTGCAGACGGTGCTCCACTCTGTGAAGAACAACAAGGCTCCTGGAAGTGATGGAATTCCCTTTGAATTCTACAAATATTCTTGTGCAGAATTCCAGGATAGTCTATTGAGCCTCTTCAATACCATATATAATCGTGGAACAGTGCCAAAATCATTTAGAGAATCTCTCATATTTCCTTTATTCAAAAGGGGGCACATTTTTTCCTTTATCCAACACAGGCATCTGACTACCGAGGGCTTTCCTTTATCAGCTGTCTGGGAAAGCTGTTGTCTTGCTTACGAGCAAATCGATTGAGTTTATTCATGGAGACGTATGATATACTAACTGAATGCCAATCAGGGTTCCGAAGACGTTATTCATCGACGGACTCGATTTTCACATTGACCGGGCTCATAAGTCTTAAATTGAACCATCCTGGTGGAAAGTTGTATGGGTTTTTTGTCGATTTAAAATCAGCTTTCGACACGGTGAATCATGGCCATCTTTTTTATAAGCTGTTGAATCTTGGAATTTCGAACAAGTTTGTATCTATTCTCCGCAATTTATACTCAGAGTTATCATCGGCTGTATGGACTGGATGTGGCAGAACTGAGTACTTTGCGATCAGATCAGGAGTGAAGCAGGGGTGTCCACTTAGTCCCGCACTATTCTCTGCATACATCAATGATTTGGAAGACGATCTGGGCTATGGAATCAGAATTGGGGGCATGATTATCAAGGTGTTACTATATGCAGATGATTTGGTCATAGTAGCTGATGATCCGGCTGAGTTGCAAGAGAATATCAACAAGTTGGAAGCGTATTGCACTAAATGGGGACTGACAGTAAACTTAGCTAAGTCGCAAATAATCATTTTCCAAAACGGCGGAAGAAGGCGTGCAACGGAGAATTGGAGGTTTGCAGGAACCAGCCTGGAAATTGTCAACAATAAATTATAAATATTTAGGGGTAAATCTGACGCCACGTTTGTCGTTCAGTAGGCATGTAAAGATGAAAGCTAATTCTGCTAAATTTGCGCTAAATAGCATCTGGAAGAAATTATTTGTTGATCCATCTGTCCCAATAAAGGCAAAGATGGATGTTTTTAACGAGACAGTTCGATCTATCTTGTGCTAAGTAGCACCGTGCTGGGGATTCCAGGAGCATGCAAAAGCAGAATGTATTCAGTTGATGTTTGTCAGAAGGTTATTCCGTTTACCAAGTTTCTCTCCAAATTATATTTTATATCTTGAGACTGCTTTGGACACCGTATCGACAGTCACACTTGAAGCCCACCTAAATTACTTGATTAAGATAGCCCACCTTCATGATTCAAGACTCCCTAAAGTGATTGCGAGAGAGGTTTTGTTGCAAAACACCTCATGGGCTGGGTACTTGGGCCGCCTTTTTTCAGAATTTGGTTTGCCGAATGACTTTCCCTCGTTGAATGCAGCACTTATGAAGACTCAGGCAGGGAAATGCTTAGGGAACATAAAAAAGCCCTGTTTTGGCAAAGAGCTATGGCTTCCGAGAGATTCACTCTCTATAGAGAGCTCGATCCTCATGTTAAGTGTGCCAGTCTGATGAAAGATTCCGATTTGGACCTTTATTCAAGTTCAAAGGCGGGGGCTTGGCGGGGGCTCTTCAAGCTCAGAGGTGAGATGCTTCATTTGAATGCAAAACCTTACACTACCGAACGATGTGACGAGTGTTCGCTCTGAAATCCTCACGAGAAAGAAGACCTCTTCCACTTTTTATGCTCCTGCCGTGTTTTGATTGAATTCAGAGTTCATGCATTTGGCCAGCCAGTTCTGTCAAGGGATGAGGCGGTCAGACTTCTGAATGGTGGAGGTTGGCCGCAATTGGTGTCTTACTGTAAAGTAGCATGGCGCTATCGATCATCATTAGTGCGGGAGTTCAACTATTGATCGTAATTTTGTTCATTTCTCATGCCAAATATTCATGGCCTAATAGTCAATTTTAGTTTTAATCTTTTTAAAGAAATACTTTTAACACAGAATGTGTTTTAGCCATGGACTAACTAGCCGAAAATGGAACGCGGGATGGGAACGAAATGTGTGACGGATGATTTTCACGTACAACCGAGCCGTTGGTAGGGAAATGGAATTTCCGCCATTTTAATCGCACAGAAATCGTTCACCATTCGTTGGAAAGCTCTTGATTTATCACGAATTTATTTCGTATTTTTTTTCGTAGTTTCATACTATAACTATGTAAATTGATGTTATAAATGAATAGTAAACAATGACGCTTGTTTGGTTGTCACTTGGTTGCGCGACAACGCAATTTTCGTAGTTTCATACTATAACTACCTATATAAATTGATGTTATAAATGAATAGTAAACAATGACGCTTGTTTGGTTGTCACTTGGTTGCGCGACAACGCAAACACGTTCTGTGTTTCAATAATTTCGTCCGAAGTATGTAAATAGAGGTAACCGGGGGTCCAGGGGGCTTGCCCCCTGGCGAGGCGCGGAGCGCCGAGTTTTCCATTAAATATTCGGTTTTCTATGACTTTGGCACACATTATAGTTTGCCCATATTATTGTACCTACTCGCATTACCATTTTCATTCGCCGACAGACGGTTTAATTAACCATGTCGTATTGTTTATTTTTTATCTAAGTGGAATTACTAATTTTGTAAACATTATTTAATAAACGTTTTTTCTTCTTCTTCTTCTTTCTTTTCTATATATATGTGTGTGTGTATGTGTGCGCGCGTGCGGGTGTGTGTGTGTGTGTGTGTGTGTATGGGTCATTTAAGACAATAACTTTCCATAGTATTAAGATAAAAATTCCGTTCTAGAGCCAAAAAATCAAGGATTACGAATGACACTCGGATTAACACTCAAGTGTAGGTGGAAGCTGTCCTGCTCAGAACGCGGGCGTAAAGCGTCCAGCTTCCTACGTTCCTAGGCACATTAGGAAAGCAAAATATCGATATTGCTATCAAATGTTATATCGGAAGCCTACAATCAATTATACCAATATATCGGTCCTAAATAATCGATATATCCATGAATCAATATATTGATATTGAATCTAACTTTTTCCCAAGAGCTTATGATTGTGAATAATTTAAACCCAATCATTGTTACATTTTGTGCCAAATTTTAATATAATTTATACGACTATAACATTGCCTACTCTAATATTGGCAAATGCAGCATGTAATAGTTGAATTAATAGCTTACTTTGTTATCTATAACGTTGGAAAAAAAACAATCAAGATGCTGAAAGAAAACTTTAATTAAATCGGTTCGCCATATCGGTACGACTCCCTCACGAGTGTTCCCATAATTGTCCGCGTTGTGTTGATATTTCCCAGGAAAATCTTCTACCATTCAGCTGAGTAATGTACCATGTAGTGTCCTATAACTGAAACCTAATACGTCTCTGTTTTTTATACGCTTTATTCGTTCGAAACCTAAACACGCCGTGTACAGGTTATCCTCACTGTAGGATGGATCTATCTAATGAAATGCAATTTGTTAATAGACGCCCTCGTCGGAATCGATATGTGAGTATTAATAATTCTGACGACGATCCAATTGATCTAAGAAACAGCTTTAGCACAAGTTGGCAAAAAATTGACGGCATGGCCAATGTAAACAATACATCTGCTATGCGAAACTTGGACAGCTCACTAACCGAGGAACCCGACACGCATGAATTAATTACACGTCTTACAAAACAGCAACAACTTATATTAGAGGTCCTTACCTACCTTCAGTCGAAACCCCAGACTCCTTGCAATGCACAGTTGGAAAATCAGGCCTTACAAATTCGTATTGAGACCCTAGAGGCCAAAATTGTGGTTCTTGAAGCACGATTAGAGTCTGTCGTCTCCACACATAAACCCACAAATGTTATTGGAGTGGAGGAGCCATCCTCACCGACAGCTCCTACAACCATTTCGTCGTGCGATCTAACGAAATTCGCCCAGGTACTGCCGAAATTCGCGAATTTGTTAACTGATATTCCTGCTAACGTACCGGACTCCGGCGATTGTGATAAGATTGATAAGCCCGGCTTCCTTGGGGACACCTCTCCGTTCATTACGGTGCTCCATTCAGAAGATGCGCCTTCCAAACCCGGAATACATCATGGAAATGCGGGTTTATCTACCCTTCCACCGTCAGGCGTCCAATTAAGTTCTGAAAATCTTCTTCCATCCTGCACGGTTTCGCAGCTTTCTTGGGCCGAAATTACTAAAAGTGGTCCTGTAGCTAAGGTTCTCTCTGAAGGGCCCTTACTTCCCAACCAATCTCAGGCCATTACTGAACAAAATCATTCTTCCTTGCATACTAATTCTAAGAGATTTGTGTCTCCCGAATTAGATACAACATCATGGGTAAATCGGGAATTACACTCACAAACCTTGCCTCGTTCTGATCATTTAGTTTCCACTGCTGCTACATTCTCCCGTGGGGAAACTAAGAAGAATGGTCACAAAGACCGCCGTGGACGACTAAATGGAATTGTGGGCAGTGGAAATGTTGACAGTGGTTCTTTGCTTTCCGCGTGGATCAGAAGAAGCTGGTTTTTTGTTGGCAAAGTTAAAAAGGACACGTCTGAAGAAGCAGTAAATACATATCTAACTTCCAAATTGCCGGAGGCCGAATGGACAGTCGAGAATCTTAACAGTAAGTAAAAGTAGTCCAGGCAATGAAGACAAAAAAGGGCCCTGAGGTAGAAAAAAATAGAACCCAAACCAAAATTGGTACAGACGTAGGTGGAGGTCCCCTGATTGACATACTAAAAGTCCTGGGGGGTGGGGGTGCCGCTCGAGGGGGGGGGGGGTCATTAAAGGTCCCATTTTGTGGTTTTTCGCGAATATCTCGGAAACGGTGCATTTTTCGATGAACCATGTCCTATAGTAAATGAAAGCTGATAAAATTCTCTACAACTTTGATTATATACGTTTCATCGAAATTCCGAACCGTTACGGAGATATATGCATCCGAAAATGGACGAATTTTGAAAATTAGGTTTTTAGCTCACGTTTTTCGGATAACTTTGTTGATTTGCGTCCAAACCGTTTATCTGAGAAAAAAGTCCTCTTAGAGAAAGTTGTAGAGCATCAAATTTCCCTGAAGAATATGTGGCTGAATGCCAATTTATCATTCACCAATCAAAAGTTACGCCAGTTTCAAAATTTTGCCCATTTTTGTCATTTTTACTCAAATGTTGTCAGGCCACTTTTCTGTGTCCTCCAGCTTTAATCGTCCTTCTTTCTGTCATCTGTGGTCATACATACGCCCACACGACCCCAGAATTACATACCACCACATGGGGGAGGGTGGGGGGTTGGTGAGACGACAATGTAAAAAAGTGTTATTCCATGGTAAGCACGAGTTCAACTTCTTTCACCCCTTACCAATGATCGTACGAAGTGGTCTTTTGCATTCAACTTTGTTGGGTGGTGAGCTCAAAAAAGACCGGATGGCCGAGGGAACGGAGGGGGAGTTGAAGCAGATGAAGTGCTAACAGTGGAATTTTGTAAATGTACCTAGTGTTACAGTTGATCTGTGTTTTAGTACTTAATATATATATATATTTTTTTTGAAGAATACACTTTTTACATTTTCTTGAACACACACAGAATGAACTTTATTCAATATTGAACATATGAACATGTGGAACCTAACAACATAACACAAGTTGATGTAGTGGCCAACTTAAACTTCAATACTCCCCCTTAAGTGGGCACCACACTCAACATGTCTGCAGGCTCCGAAACTTCTCGAACTTCAACATAGGTCTTGAGAATGTTTCATTGACTACACCGTATTGTTGCGTAAAATCTTTAGCAACAGGTCTTGATTCAAACTTCGAAATTTTATCATCCACTCCAACTTTCTTCCTAAATACCCAACGGTTCTTGACAACCTGCCCGTTGCTTGGACGATCAACAAACTCCCAAGCTTTCAATTTTATTAGTGCATCATATTCTCGTTTCATCGCTTCTAACCACTTTTCTTTTTCTTCACTTTCAAGCACGTCTTTATAACTTGCTGGTTCGTCAAGTTCATCCCCTGCTGTAGCTATACAACAGTGCCACTGCTTTGGTTTCACAATCCGGCTTGACTTCCTTAATGCCACTGTGCTTGAATTTTGATTGGCGAGTTCTGGTAGTGGTTCAGCGTGATTTATTTCAGTTTCAAACCATTCTTCTTGTTCCGATTCTTCATTTTCTTCTGGAACGTGTTCTGATGGAAGATCAAGAGAAGCTCCGATCCCTGTTTCAATTATAATGGGATGTTCTATCGGTTGCTCAGATCGTTCTTGATTTGTTATGATCACTACGTTTTCAGTGTTTATTGTTTCAGTGGTTGAATTATGAAGATTTTCGTCGGTTTTTGTTTGTAACGTTTCGGCCTCAAAGAATATCACATCCCTCGCTTTCGTTACGATTGTGGGATTAGTGGGATCACTTAATCGATACCCTTTCGTGTCTTCACAGTATCCCACGAATATGTATTCTTTGCTTTTAGGGTCCCATTTCTTTCTTTTCTGCTTTGGAACATGAACAAAAGCTCGGCAGCCAAACACACGAAGATGAAATAACGCAACTTTTCTTCCTGTCCAGACTTCTTCAGGAGTTTTCTTCTTCAGTGCAGATGTTGGAGACCTATTCTTTAAATAGTTTGCAGTTCTTAATGCTTCTGCCCAGTATCTTCCACTGAGCCCTGCTTCTTGCAGCATGCACCTAGCCTTCTCTACTAGAGTTGTATTAACTCTCTCTGCGACTCCTAGCTGTTCTGGAGTATAAGGTACTGTTGTTTGATGCCTTATTCCATGTTGCTTTAGAAAGTCTGTCAATGCAACGTTGACGTACTCAGAGCCATTGTCGGTCCTTAGAACTTTTATCTTCTTGTTTGTTTGATTTTCCACTAGTTGTTTGAACTCTTGAAACACATTCTTTACCTCGCTCTTGTTTTTAATCATGTACACAAAAGTTTTCCTAGAAAAATCATCAGTGAATGTTAGGGCATACCTCTTTCCTCCCCAACTTTCCACTGGCATTGGTCCACAAACGTCCGAATGAATCAATTCCAAAATATTTTTGGATTTTGATTTGCTTGTGGGGAAACTTTGTCTTGTCATTTTCCCTTTCACGCACGCTTCGCAGGGTTGAAATCCAGCTGAGGCAAATTTCACTCCACGAGCCATATTTTTCCTCAAAAGGTTCATGGATCTCACGTTTAAATGCCCCAACCTCTTGTGCCAAAGCATTTGTGAATTATCACAGGTGATTGCATTAACTTGTTCACGGTTCTTCGGAACAATTTTAAACACTCCCGAATCATATATGCCCTGTATGAAAACTTTTCCTTTGACCCTAGTCTGGGAATCCATTATCCTACAGCCATCTCTTGAAAATACTACCTTATAGCCTTTGTTGACTATTTTCCCGACTGATAGTAGGTTTGTGTTGAGATTTGGACTGAACATCACATCATGGATATCAGTTTTCTCTACAGTACCGGGTAACTCTAAACTAACTGTCCCACAGCTTTTTGCTAGAATTTTTTCGTTATTTGCAACCCTTATTTCCCTTTCTGTTGGTCGTCTATTCTTAAGCCAATCGTCTCTCATGGTAAAATGTGAAGTAGCTCCTGAATCGATGATCCACTCATCGTTATCCAGTCTCCCTATAGCTAAGGCCATTGAAGTTCCTTGCTCACTTGCATTTTTCTTCTTGGCTTTACATTGTGAAGCGAAATGTCCTTTCTTGTCACAAGCAAAACACTTGGGAATAAAATGCTTTTTCTTTGACTCTTTCTTCAATGTTAGAGCTTTATCATTTTCATTATTGGGCTTGGCTTGTTGACTCAATAGGGTACGTACTGAATCACTTGTGATTTTTGCCCCTGAGCTCTCCAGAGCCATTATCATGGGCTGGTAGCTTTCACCCAACCCCTTCAGCATGACAACACCGATGAACTCGTCTTCAAGCCCTGCATTGATTGACTCTAATTGCTGAGATATGCTAAGGATTCGATTAAGGTATTCTTCAACAGTTGAAAACTGTGTCAACTCGAGTGAAAACAGTTGTTTCAGCAAACTCAAACGTCTGCATAATCCTTTACTTTCATAATTTGACTCAAGCTTAGCCCAGACATCTTTTGCCGACTTTTGACTACGAACCATAGGATACAGAGACTCATCGACCATTAAACAAATTTTTGATCGAGCTTTGGCATCCTTTCTTGGATCAACCTCTGTCCCTGCAACAACTGCCCTCAGATCCTCGGCGATCAGAAACATTTCCATTCCGAACTTCCAGTTGGAATAATTTTCTGAACCAACCAATTTTTTAATGCTCGGCATTGCTCCCAGTCCTGCAACTGCAACACTCGTAGATGCCACAGGTGGAGAACCACCTGCTCCTGGATCCCCATGAGACATGTTGATTGTCTACAAATTAGTGCTGGGCCCATAACCAGTTGAAGCAGATGAAGTGCTAACAGTGGAATTTTGTAAATGTACCTAGTGTTACAGTTGATCTGTGTTTTAGTACTTAATATTTTTTTTTTTTTTTTTTTTTTTTGAAGAAGAATACACTTTTTACATTTTCTTGAACACACACAGAATGAACTTTATTCAATATTGAACATATGAACATGTGGAACCTAACAACATAACACAAGTTGATGTAGTGGCCAACTTAAACTTCAATAAACAGGCATTGCCTGCTCCGTCGCCTGCATCGGGCGTCACGGAACATGTTCAAACGCCGTCCCCACGGAACTGCCCGACGAGGAGAGTGACGAAGAATACGACATGTTCTAATCATGTATCATCTAATCATGTAATCATGTATTATTTAATTACTTCATAATTAATTACACGCATCGCTTTTTTACATCGTCGTCTCACCCCCCCCCCCCCCCATGTGGTGGTATGTAATTCTGGGGTCGTGTGGACGTATGTATGACGACAGATGACAGAAAGAAGGACGATTCAAGCTGGAGGACACAGAAAAGTGGCCTGACAACATTTGGGTAAAAATGGGCAAAATTTTGAAACTGGCGTAACTTTTGATTGGTGAATGATAAATTGGCATTCAGCCACATATTCTTCAAGGAAATTTGATGCTCTACAACTTTCTCTAAGAGGACTTTTTTCTCAGATAAACGGTTTGGACGCAAATCAACAAAGTTATCCGAAAAACGTGAGCTAAAAACCTAATTTTCAAAATTCGTCCATTTTCGGATGCATATATCTCCGTAACGGTTCGGAATTTTGATAAAACGTATATAATCAAAGTTGTAGAGAATTTTATCAGCTTTCATTTACTATAGGACATGGTTCATCGAAAAATGCACCGTTTCCGAGATATTCGCGAAAAACCCCAAAATGGGACCTTTAATGACCCCCCCCCCCCCCTCGAGCGGCACCCCCACCCCCCAGGACTTTTAGTATGTCAATCAGGGGACCTCCACCTACGTCTGTACCAATTTTGGTTTGGGTTCTATTTTTTTCTACCTCAATGTCTTTATTTCCTGGACTAAAGTTTCTACGAAAGTTTTAAAGTTGGTTTGAACGGTCGTTTTCGTGATCGGGTCATGGTGCCAGAGTTTTGGCCTTCTGGCTTGATCATCAAACGTTTTTTATTCCGAAGAGCGGAGGGACAGATGCTCACGTAGATGAGCTTTCTCTTCCGCTAATCACACATTCGGCTTCATCATCTTGCATATTTTTTCAGAATGTCAATGGCTTATCAGAGACCCAAATCACTGGTCTAAATCTCCACCTATCCAACTTTCCCGAAATTAATTTTGTATGCTTAACCGAGCATTGGCTATGTTTACCCGAGTTGGAACTGGTCCAGCTGGATGACTTCAATCTTCACTCTCATTTCTGTCGTTCCAAAGGCGAGCACGGAGGGTCAGCTATATTTGTTCGGAGCCGTATTCCGGTGTTAAATAGACCTGACCTTGTCCAGTTGTCAGTATCTCGTAACTTCGAGTGTGCTGCAATCGAGTTTGTGCCACCGAATTCCCCTCCGACTATTATTTGTTCAATATATCGCCGTAGCGGATCCTTGCCAGCACCTTTCCTGGAGGCTCTTGAGAGTGTCCTTGAGAAGGCCGGGGGCTGTGGAAACAAGACCCTCTATGTAGCCGGTGACTTCAATATCGACTTGTGCTCTGAGTCAAATAAAAAAGTTGAAGTTTTGTCCGTGCTGGAGTCCTTTGCTCTCCATCCTACAACAACCAGTGTCACGAGGCCAGCCTCTAACACCTGTCTAGATAATATACTAACAAATGAAGCTTCTACAGGCTGTGATGCAGTTGTCATGGACAATCACTTGTCAGATCACTCAGCACTTCACCTACATTTGAAATCCCCTGCACCCCTCTGCCCACAAATTCAATACAGGTCTAAACGATTTTTTGGTCGACAGGAGCTAGTTGCTTTCTCCAAGGATCTAATTGCCAATAATTGGTTTGAGATTGCTCTGCTGAAGGACGTTAACGATAAATACAGACACTTCTGGGAGGTATTTCTGACTCTCTTCGATCACCATTTTCCTATTAAAAGGGTAATTGTTAGAGCAAGGCCGGACCCTTTGAAGAAATTCATCAACAGCTCAGTGGCAATCATCAACTCCCGGCAGGTTCTACGATCTGCTTACCAGAATATTTCTTGTGGTAACTCGAAGAGACACTATCGAGGTCTCTTGAAAAAGCATTCGTGCCTGCTTAAGGAAACAACTAGGAATTTCAATGATCTTGCCCTTTCACAGTCATCGAACCCTACAAAGTTGGCATGGAACATTGCAAAGAACAAAAACCAGACCTCTGAGGTACCTCCAAAACTAATGCACAATGGCTCGTTGGTAACTGATCCTTTGACCTTGGCCGAGCTTTTCTCGGACCATTTTGGGAAGTTCAGCTCTTCCATTACTCATCATGGATTCCCCGAGCTTCACAAGGCAGCAGCCGCCCTGCAGTGCCAATCCACTAGCTTTTTCCTTGCTCCAGTATCGGCCAATGAAATTGTACAGACTTGTCACAAGCTAAAAAACACTACTGGTAGCCCTGATGGAGTTCCCACTGCTATTTTCAAAAATGTCATAGGAACAATCGCTCCTGTGCTATGTGACATTTTCAATACCTCCTTCAGTACCGGCTGTTTTCCCGACCTCTTGAAGCATGCTCTTGTTACGCCTATTCAAAAAAAGGGTGACTTATCGGATGTAAACAATTACAGGCCAATCAGTTTGTTGAGTTTCCTAGCTAAGATTCTGGAGAGCTTGATGCTGTCTAGACTTGTAGCATACCTGGACTCCATCAGGTTTTTCAACGATGCCCAACATGGATTTCGGAAAGGGCGGTCAATTGAGACGGCCTTAGCTGAGCTCATTGACTTTGTCTGCTTAAACGTAGACAAGGGCCTGTTTGTAGCAGCTTTTATGGCAGACCTCACAAAAGCCTTTGATATTACTTCCCACGATGTCCTGCTTGCAAAGATGGAGAAAATTGGCATTAGAGGAGTGACCAATGATTGGTTTAGGTCCTACCTCACCCAGCGCCCATGGTCTGTGCAAATTATGGGAAAATCTGGACTTCATCTGTCTACTAGTAAGTACCTCACGAGATCAGTTCCCCAGGGCAGCCTGATTGCACCCATTCTCTTTCTCATAATGGTTAATGACCTACCTGAAGTGTTGCTTGATAAAAACACACAAGTTATTAACTTTGCAGATGACACGAACTTCATTGTGTCTGCAGTTTCTGAGCAGGAATGCATTCGTCTCGTTCAAGAGAAGTTCAACCTGCTTAAGCAGTGGGCGCTTAACAATCATCTTCTGCTAAACGATAGCAAGACAAATATAGTTCTTTTCGGTGCTCGAGCCCCATCTGTCTCCCCCACCACCATCCTGCTGGACAATGCTCCTATAATTTCAGCTCTCAGCACCAAATTCCTGGGCACCATTCTTGACTCAACTCTCAGCTTCAAACAACATGCAATGGAGCTCAGGAAGAAACTCAGTTCGGTGTGCTTCTGCCTTCGCAAAATACGCCCAATCACATCTAAGAAGGTATCACTCATGACCTACCATGGATTGTTTGTTTCACGCGCCAAATTCGGTATTCTGTCATGGGCGTCACAAGCCAACCTTGAGCCAATTTTTGTTATCCAGAAGCGTGCGGCTCGGATTGTTTTGGGCTTGCCACCCAACTCATCCTGCAGAGGTCGCTTCAGGTCTGAGGGTCTTTTGACTCTACCATCGATTTTAATTTTAGAAGCAGTCATTTTCTACCTGAAGCATCAAGATTCGTTTAAAGACGACACCTTGAACCATGAACATCATACCAGATCCAACCACATCCTTCTGCGCATCCCCCACCATCGTCTAGAATTTTTCAAAAAGAGCACCCACTACATCGTCATAGTAGTTATAAATCATTTTTTCCTCTACATTCAAAAATATGTTCTACCGATCAACTCCGCACTTCATTTGTTTCAAAAGTCTTTAAAGAAGTTTTTAATTGACAAGGAACTCTATTCGGTCAGTGAATTTTTCAATTTAAGATGAACAGTCTATTCTGTTAATTTTTAATTGTTTGTATGTCAGCAAACAGCTTCATCTATTTATCAGCTTTGTTATTATTATTATTAGATCTATCTTGCAGCAGAGGAATTTTTTATGATAGTACTCTGTGCTGGCTTGTTGTTATTTACTGTTATGTGTCTGTGATATTAGGTTTTAGGGTATGTTGTTTTGGAGTGAATGTAATTTATTTGTGTGACTGTGGGATGAGTGTGTTGTTGGTGCGTGGCTTGGGTGTTCCGGCCGGCCTGCGGGCGGCCCCCTAGGCTTTTTTCCCGGGTCAGAGTGACCTCTGACACTTTTTAGGGCTGCCTGTTTAGAAATGGGCAGGTGGCCCCGGGAGCCGCCATGGTGGGTGGGTCCGGGCCGGTCGGGGCGCTCTGGCCCCGGCCGGCTACACTCGGGAGCTTTGTGCCTCCCCCCTTTTCTTCCACACTCCGCACCCTTGTCCTACTCCCCTCAGACATTTATTTACTTATATTTTTTTTAAATGACGTTTGCTCTATTGTTGCAATTGACGATGTTTATGGCTTTAAAAAATTATTATTATTAAACTTACAGAAAACGAACGCATGGGCGAAGCAAGCAAAAACAAAGGAGCCTGGAGTGCGGATCACTGAGGAGCAACAGATTAAAAAAAAAGTCTCGGAATTGAGTGAACAATAACATTGATTAGGCCTAAGCGCATAGAGCTACATAGACTAGAGATGAGTGGATAACAGTGTCTTAGTTCTTTTTGTTGTGTTCTTCACTCCATTGTAGGAGCACAATTATTATCAATCTTCGCTTCGAAAGTCACTTTAATGTTCACCAAGTTGAAATAAACTGAGCCATCAGTATATTTCGATATATCGATAACAAATATCGACATATTGGAAAACATTGGAAACTAAATATCGATATATTGAACCAAAAATATTGATAGTACGAAACATCTAATCGATTTGCATCCCTAAGGCACATTCCTTTCATTTCAGGAAAGGCACGTAAAGCACGGATCCGCCTTCAGGAGCATACAAATGACCGCCGACCGCAGAGGACCCACGCGTAACCGCCACAAACAAGGGGGAAATCTCGACCTCACCGTGATGCGGTTGTCGACAACGGCGAGGGGACCTTTTGAAAATTCACAGAGCGAGGTGGAGATTTGAAGTGGCGACTCGGAGAAAACAACCCGAGGGAGGACGCTGATGTGCCTGGGAGATATTCACAAAAGTGGGCTAATTTATGCGGAGCTCAGCTTGAGCAGGTAAAAACTTTCTATTTCGTCTATTTTCACTTTAGCGTGCTCCATTAAACACCAAAACGCGATATATATCTGACGTGACATTTTCATTTTCTCTACGTCTCTCACTTATTTTGAAATGCGAGACTTGTGTATCTACAATCGATTATACTGATGGAACAAACCACTTCACTCAGCGGCACTACATTCGCAACAGTTTATGAATAAAACGTTATAAATTATTACACAAAGGTTTATTGTTTATGTATTACGAGTAGATTGCTCTTCTATGAAGATCACTGGTCTTGAATTATTAAATCCGGTATCTAGTACGAGTACATTATCTAAACTCAATGCCTCGCAATTGAATTCATGTAGGTTGATTAGAGAAGAAATCAGCTCTGAGGTCCCCCAGCCGATAAGTGGTTCCCCGGTAAAGTATAGGGATATTTCATATCCCCACATATTCTGCTTATATTATCCTTGACATACACAAAACAAGAGGTTAAGTACGGCTGCGAGTAAGTACCAAACAGCAAAGAGCTAAGAAAGTAACAAAACTAACCACCATTCCAAACTGAACAATTACAAGTATCGGAAGATTATGATCTCAATGCACAGGCTGAACTAATCTTGTTAATCCCACCATCCGAATGTCGCAACATCAGAACATTTCAATCAACAAAAGATATATGGGACACTCTGCGGAACATATTTTAAAGTAAAGGGCCAGCTAGGAAAGCCACACTACTGAAAACCTTGATTTTATGCAAAATGAACGAAAAAGATTTAGTACGAGAACTCACTCGAAGCCGTCCAGCAGGCTATAACTTTTTGGTTTTTGTATGTCGTGGATAATATAAGCAGAACATTTTAACGCAGTTAGAGAACCTTTATGGTTTATAATTTACAATAGGTACTGAACCTTCGTAATCAACCAAGACACAGCGCTCCGCGCCTCGACAGGGGGCAAGTCCCCTGGACCCCCGCTTACCTCTATCTTCATACTTCGAATGAAATTATTGAAAAACAGAATTCCACATAAGCCCGTGAAACCCGACTATAAGAATGACTCAGATTTTGCGGTGTATCTTATCAGTACTAGGTATGTCAAGTTGTTCTATTTATTTATCACCAGCGCAACGACTCACCACCAGCTCAATGAAATCAATCATCAGAAATTAACAAGCGGTTGCAATCGTATTCACAACATTAATTATTGAGAATGATCTTCATTGTGCAAACAATTATTCAAATAACCATGCTCATAACAGCTCGTTGGCCACGCACTTCGCAGTAGTTAACAATATGGTTGGATAAATCGAGAGCTTTCGAACGAATGGTCAACGAATTTTGTGTGATGAAAAATGACGAAGTACCATTTCCCTAGCAACGGTTGTAAGTGGAAATCACCAGCTATTATTGCAGCAAATTTTCGTTACACATCAACGTTTTGTTTTCGGTTGGAGATGCCGAGGCTAAATAAAACACATTTTGTGTTAAAACATTTTTTAACCCACTTGAAAATTTTTTGTTTCAAGTTTTGAGATGCGTGGTATTAAAAAAAAAAAAAAAAAACCGTCCACGAGCTGCCACATGAATTCATAATTGATTTTTAGAATGCTAGTATTTTGGCGGAAAAACGAATTTAATGAGTTTTATCATTTCCGTTTCCAAACAGAATCGTTAAAATCAAATGTTATTGTATCATAACAACATACATAGTAAAAAACTCTCATATTTTGTTTGGTTTAGTGAACTTAAACAGTAGTCAGAAAATTTCTTGGCTATGAGACTGTATGAATAGGTTATTTCAACCATAAAACGAGGAAAGTAATATCAAACTCATGACACCTTGGTTAATTGAAAGTTTTTTAAAAAAATCGAGGGTTTAGCAACACTGTGCGTCGTCCGAACTCGCTCCAATTCGTAGGATTTGTGGGTGAGATCAATTTTAGCATTCTCTAGCAATTTCCCTAGTAATTTCGATGAAATTTTCAGAGAACGTGGGCGTTACAATGTGAGGTCCCTTATAAATGTCATACTTCTCAAATCATTTCTTCATTCTGCGCATGCGCTAACGTAAATTACTTCAAGCATAATTTTTTCTCGCCCTAGTCATCCAATATCGCTCAAATTTGGTGCATAGTGGGGAAACGATGGTTCTAATATTCCATATTATTTTCAACATAGTTGCATTCTCAGTAGCTCCTGCGCATGCACGAAAGTTTAATCCCAGGAACACGGTTAATTCCTAGTTTTCATCAGATTTTGATGAAATTTTCTTGGAATGTGCGGGTTAGGCCGTAGATTCTCCCCAACCAGTTTTATTTTTCTCAAATCATTAGGTACTCCGTTCTGCGTATGCGCTAACGTAAATTACTTCAAGCATAATTCTCCCGTCTCCCAAATGACCGATTTTGAAGTTTTACGTTACCTACATCTTGATTGACTATATACCGCTATGATGTTTGTATGGTTATTGTTTAATACTTCTCTAAAGTTTCGAACATTCAAATAGAAAGAAATACACACTGAACTCTATTTGAGCAACTCGTAATAGTTGTAAGACAAGAAAAGAATAATGTCAAAAAACACGACATCACATCAAAATAAACTGTTCAAAGAAAAAACAAAAGAACGAGAAGCACAGGTGACGAGGTGACGCGTCAGCTGCCATGGGGTTGAAAGCAGGAGCTCCACTAGTGTTTCGGTGAAGACCGAACATCCTCCCCCGCCGTGAGGAAATCCTCACTGAAGATTTTGATTCAAGTTGTCATCTAGGTCTTGTTCTCCGTCAGGATTAATCAATGGGCAAAGCTTACGTACTAACCTCTGTATAAGGCCATGTTGTGTCTTCACGTTTGCTACTCTAGGAATTCCGTCATTCCCAGGGAGTAGTGATTCGATTCTCCCCATAGTCCATTTCAATGGTGGCTGATTGTCATCAACAATTAGCACTATATCCCCAACTTTTGCTTTAGGTAGATTTCGATTTTGCCACTTTGTTCTTGCTTGCATGTCTAATAGATATTCCTTTTTCCATTGAGTCCAGAACTTATGAAGCAGAAATTGTGCCTTTTGCCATTTTCCTCGTATAGATGTCCGTGCGCTTATACTACTGTCAATGGGTGGAGCAGTGAGGGGACGAAATGCCAAAAAATGACCTGGTGTTAGTACAGAGAGATCGCTAGGGGAACTTGATATGGCACTTAGAGGTCTGGAGTTTAGAACTGCTGAAACTTGTGCGACAAATGACCTGAATACGTCCATGTCTAATATTTCGTTCCTTAACATTCTGCGTAACAACAATTTAGTAGAGCGAACTGCTGCCTCCCAGAGCCCTCCAAAATGTGGTGCATGAGGCGGAATAAAGTTCCATTCGATGGAAGATCTTGCAGCTTCGGATACTACAGCGTTCTGGTGATCAGGGGAGTTCATAAGAGACTTGAGTCGTGATAGTTCATTCGAAGCTCCTAGAAAATTTCTACCATTGTCACTCCACACTATGGAAGGAAGACCTCTAATTGCCACAAATGATTGAAAGGCAAGTAGAAATGATGGAGTACTGAGGTCTGTAGCTATTTCTATGTGTACAGCCTTTGTAGCAAAGCACAAGAAGATGCAAAGATAACATTCTAATTTCTTCGAGGACCGGAGAGTAGAAGCCCGTACTAGAAACGGCCCGGCATAGTCCACACCAGTGATGAAGAATGGAGCTATATCTGTCAGTCGTTCTTTGGGTAAATCACCCATTGGTGGTTCATATGGTTTAGGGTTGACACGAATGCACTTAGTACAGTCTTTTAGTGCACGTCGTACTACGTTTTTTCCATTGACCACCCAATATCTTCCGCGAATGTTGGCAAGAGTTCCTAAAGGTCCCACATGGAGCGACCACTCGTGTGTCCAACGAACAATCATGTTTGTAGTACAATGACTAGAAGGGAGCAGAGCTGGATGCTTAACTGTATACGGAAGTTGAGCATTACTCAGACGGCCTCCGACTCTTAAAATTCCATCAGAATCAAGGAAAAGATTAAGGGATTTTGTGATCTTCATCTTAGGCCTCTTGGATATTACATCAGCAAGTTCTTCTTTTAGGCCTTGTGCTTGTGATCTTTTTATCAACAAATTATCTGCCAGGCGTCTTTCACTTGCAGACAATGGACCTGTGCGACGAATGCCACGTTTTAGGCTATTGTGGATAAACCTCAGTGACCATGCCATTACTGCCTGAAGTCGGGGGTATGAGGAGAAACGTTCTTCAATTTTAAGATCACAGTTTAACGTCAGATAAGTAGCTGCCACCACTCTTGGTGTACGTGTTTCTGCTCGAACATTTTCATTATCTAAAGCAGGACGCACTCTATTAAAGTGCCAATCTTGAAACGGTTTTTGCAACCACTTCGGTCCATTCCACCAAATATCGTGATCGATCATGTCTACTGGCCGTAGACCTCGAGAGGCACAGTCGGCTGGGTTTTGTGATGAAGGCACATGGAACCATTGGTGTGATGGTACACTTGACAAAATTTCTGCTACCCTGTTTCCAACAAAGGTCTTCCAAACAGGTGCTGGATCGGCGGTAATCCAAGAGAGAGCAATGGTCGAATCAGAATACATGATAACACGTTGAGGATCAAGTCTAGGGAATAAGGGCATTGTCTTCTTAACTAAGGACGCAAGCAAATGTGCTCCACACAGTTCTAATCGAGGAAGGGTAACTGATTTGATTGGTGTCATACGGGCACGAGCAGTGACCAGTCGAACAACAGAATCGTTTTCAGTAACTGAAACTATATACAACACTGACGCATAAGCCTTTTCCGACGCATCTGAAAATCCTACTAAATACTGATTGCAACTACTTGAGGGAATGTATCGTGGAATTTGTAATTGGGCAAGCATAGAAAGTTGATTGGATAAAATAGCCCAGTCTTCTACAATTTGCACTGGAAGCTGGACGAGTTCATATGAGTTTTCTACTATATTTCTGAACATGACCCGTGCAAAAACTGTAATAGGAATTAGACATCCAAAATGGGTCAAAAATCTTGGCAATTTCGCTGGCTAACTCTCGCTTTGTTTTGATTTTCGTTACTGGAGATGGTTTGAAATTAAAAGTGTCTGTGTCTGGATTCCAATGAAGTCCTAGTACTTTGAGTATTGAATCAGATTCATTTTCCATACATATAGATGAAGAGGAGGGAAGTACCTAAATGATCTGAAGGAATGTGTTCCAATAGATTTGGATGATTTGCAGCCCATTTTCTGAGTTCAAGTTTTCCAAGTTCTAACAGAGACTGTAGTTCTTTACGTTATAGCTGACTCCACGTCATTACCACCACCATTGATACCATCTACATAAGTTCGATATTGAAGAATGTGCAAAGCAGATGGATGAGAATTCTGATGCTCTACTGCAAGTTCCTTTAGTACTCGTCCTGCTAAAAATGGTGCTGAAGCAGTACCATATGTGACAGTTTTCAGCCTATAGTCCTGAATTGGCAAATCTGGATCAAACCGCCATACAATTCGTAAAAGATCACGGTGTTCTACAGAGTGTTCTATTTGTCTGAACATCTGTCGAATGTCAGCTGTAAAAACATAACGGTCCTGGCGAAATCTAGTTATAACATCCCCGATATCTAACTGCAAACGTGGTCCCGACAACAAAATGTCATTAAGTGAGATGCCAGAGGGTGATGGTTGGGAGGCATTGAACACTACTCGTATTTTGGTGGGTGGGTCATCAGGTTTGTGTACAGAGTGGTGTGGCAAATAGTATGTAATTTGACTAGTTAATGGAGGAGGAACAGGTTCCATATGGCCCGATTCAAGGTAGTCTCTCATGAAGGCACAGTATGCCTCACGCTGCTGTGGGTTCTTGCGGTGACGGTTTTCAAGTTGAAAGAGGCGTCGAATGGCAATTTGTCTTGTCGGTCGAAGAAGTGATGGATTTTTGGAAAAAGGAAGCCCTACTGAAAACCTACCATTGGGAAGACGGGAACAGCTCTTTCTAAAGTATTCTTCTGCTTGGAGTTCGTCCGGAGTATATGGAGAAATCTCAGTCACAGATTCTATTCTAAACATATTTTCTAGTAGTGATGAATAACTTGGTTCTCTGAGCGTTGAAGTGGTGCTTATAATAGAGCTGCTAGAGTTTTGAGGCAAGTTACGATTCGATTCCATGGAGAGTCGTAGAATACTAGGTTCTGGAATGGGACAGAGAGCATGTACTTGTGCATAATACTTCAATGTGTTTAAGGTGTGGACATGGCTAGAACTGGGAGGAGTGTACTTGATTGGCGAAAAGTCTTCTGAGGTGTTAATTATATGATTGGTATATCTAAAACCTGGGCCTGAGAAACGCTGTGGTCGAGGTACTTCTATTTTCAATTCTTGCCTTGCAGTTGGAGAAGTATGCGAGGTGTTATTAGTTTGAGCAATGGTTGGTTCATGTTAAAATCGACTAGTTTTTAAATCACCTATTTTCGGCCAACTAGAAATAGAGGAAATGGAACTACAATCTTTAGCTGAGGTTCTTGTATCAGGAGAGAATGTTACTATCTTGCGGTTTTCAAATGAGTAGGAGCCTGATATGATCCAACCTAGGGTTGTTTTATGTGCGACTGGGGATGATCTGAGAGACTCAACACGTTCATTACAGCTTATTTGGTTGAGTACTCCAGAGGTGAATATTATGTCCACTGGGCTGGGTATGTGGAAATTCGGGTCAGCCAGTTCAAGTTTATCAAAATGAGGCCAGCGATATCGTGGTAGTGGATAAGAAGGTAGTTGTTGCGTGGTTTGGGGGAGAACACGAAATTTCAGCTTAATATTGTGATGCTTATCAAGTTGTTTAAGATATGCAGTCACAAACCCCAAAACTTTAATACTTGGGGATCCTCCCACACCATTGACTAAATCAGATGATTTTTCCAATTCGAGTCCACAGGTTTTAGCACATCGTTCGGAAATTATATTAGTTTCGCTCCCAGTATCAAATATAGCTCTTACATGATGCCATTCATTCGGAAATGGACCAACATATACCATAGCGGTCGGGATGACACAAGAATTTGGAGGAGTAGACAGTGAGGGTTTTAATGGAGAAAATGTCAATGACTGATTTAGTGAGCAGACTCTTTGATAACCGTCTAGTCAATCCTGTGGTGAGTTGGGCCGATTATTAAAGGATGGAACGTTATAACGAGAACGTATGGTGATTTCAGAATTAGAAGTGGGCGGAAAACAACGGTTGATATCAGAATCGGACTCAACTTCAGATGGGTGAGTATTTTTAGAATCATAACCATGAGCTTGACTGATGGTTTGCAGGGTGGATGCAGTTGTGTTTCTACCATTTTCGAAGCTTGGTGATGAACGATATGGATGTACAGATGGTGAGGGAGATCGGGCTCGATTATGTCGTTCAGTTTCACGAATCATCTGATGGTTAGTTTTATTAACGATGTGATATGGAGGACGACCAGTCTGTGAAGCATGAACATCAGAAAACTCGTGTAGTAGCCGATGATGTTTCTCGGAACAGTGATAACAAACACGATCTGATGTACAATGACCAATTCGATGTTTGGAAGAAAGGCAGTTTATACACAAATCGTTTATATTTACAAACGAAAGTCGCTGGGGCCTCGACAAGTTTTTAAATTCAGGACAGTGGTATAAAAAATGAACTTGTCCACAGTAAGAGCAGTTACGATGATTATCATTGGTTTTGGATTGTTTTTGCAGTTGTGAACCTTGTATTTTCTTAGTATCTATTTGCTTTAAGTTTTTTAATGATTTTGACAGATCCAAACGAGTATTGTTCGGACGAGCTCTTAAAATTTCAACTTTGTTGTTCAAGAATTTGAATAATTGATCCAGGGTGGGAAGTGAAGATTGTTCAGATATTACCTTTTCATGAAATTCATCTCGAAGCTGAATCGAAATTTTACTGTATACAAGATGAAACCGGGAAAAATCCATTGCATCTGATAAGGAAAGATTATCTATAGCGGTAAAGAGAGTTGTTGTTTCATTAATAAATGTCTCTAATGAGTCCAGTTCGATGTGTTCTACTTGTTTTACTGAAATGACACGATCGTGTAGAGTACTAGATGTTAAGAATAAATTAGTGTACTTTTTTTCAAGCGCGTCGTAGCATTTTTGATAGTCTAAAGCTGATGTACCCAGATTTGCTATTAATTGGAAAGGTTTTCCAATTAGCTTAGCACGTAATGAAGCCATCTTTTTTTGCACTGGAATGTTACGATCGTGAACAGCTTCGTTATAAGCTTGAATGAACTCTGGAAAACGCGTCAAATCGCCATAAAAAGTTGGTACAGTTGGCAGGAGTAATGCGTGTAATTTAAGTTCCTTTGCAAGTTCGTGTGCTGAATTGTGTTGGTTTATATAATTAGTGCAAAGACTTCTTTGGCTACCTTGATCAGGAAGGTGACTTTTGTCCAAAGTTCCAAGAAACGGGAATATTTTAACTTGATAAGCGTTTTGTAATTTAGCAATAACGTCAGTCGCATGATCTGACCACTTGAACATTTCGGTGTCGGAACCGAACTTGCAGATGTTAGTTTGAATATCGTGGATTCCATTATTCATAATGTCTTTGTATTCACGATCATATTTCGTAATTATAGAGTAAGCCGAGGGATCCGAAGGTTCAAAGCTATCGAATCTCAAAATCACAGATTTAAAATATGATATAAGGGAAAGCACGTTAGCTAGATGTTTATCCTTCGGAGAAGGCGATGACCGAACATAATGATTTGGTTTTGGGATCGCTCCCATTGGCTCTACAACATCAATACAAGAAGCCCCTTCCTGATCAGCTTCGCTATTCTGGTCGAATTCATGATCTGAATAAATGCCATCCTTAATTAGAGATAATGGAACGGACTCACGAGATTTTCTCTGTTTTTTTGATCTTCTCGTTTTCACCATCTTGATCTGGGTACGTAGGTCCAATGGTCCAAGGAAATTACAGGAAAAACCTCGGAATTTTTACTCGACGGATTTTCCAAACATAAATCCTGGTCACGGCACCAATGTTTAATACTTCTCTAAAGGTTCGAACATTCAAATAGAAAGAAATACACACTGAACTCTATTTGAGCAACTCGTAATAGTTGTATTGTAAGACAAGAAAAGAATAATGTCAAAAAACACGACATCACATCAAAATAAACTGTTCAAAGAAAAAACAAAAGAACGAGAAGCACAGGTGACGAGGTGACGCGTCAGCTGCCATGGGGTTGAAAGCAGGAGCTCCACTAGTGTTTCGGTGAAGACCGAACAGTTATTAAAACCATTTCAATGATCTAAATACATTTATGTTATTTTCAGTTGGTAAGTACGTACTTACTTAAATATCGTTATACTGAGATCTAGGGGACTAGTAAAATGTAGGTATTTTAATTAATTGAATTAATTTCTCTCTGTCTCTGCAGGTGCCAATATGGCATGAAGTATATAAGCACGCATATTGATGTCAACATACGGATCTTCAATTTAAAATGGACCTCCTTTGCAATGCCATGAATTCCATATCAGTGCAGGCTGTTCAGCTGTGGGGCCTCTGAGACTAATTTGTTTCTTACTCGACTTATTATGCTGAAAAGTGAAATGCAGCTCCTTTTCGGAGATCTGGAATACAATAAATTACAAAGTATGGAGGGATTCGGATCAGCATCGGAACCTCTGAGGGCAACTTCTTTCCTAATGATCGACTCACAGTGCTGTTATTCAGATGGAGCTCCTTTGGGACACCTCGGAAACAATTACAAGGTACGGGGGCGTACTGATCAGCTGAGGGGCCTCTGAACCTATATTCTTTCCTTACCTATCGACCTGTTTTTTAATTTTATTTTTACATTTACTGTAAAGCGTAAAATTGCAGGGCCCTGGAACTGCAAAGGTGTGAAACCTATTGGGAGACACGATGCGCCATGTTCTAACCATATTATATATACGAGATATATACGAGGTTTACTAATTATAGACATGATCTGCGTAGAAGGGCTATCTAACACAGAAATAATAAATATATTTATAAGAATGAAACTCCGTCTGTCGCTCTGTCGCTCTGTCTGTCGATTCTATGCACGGCCAAACGGCTGAGTGGGCCGGATCTACGAGTGGGGGGATCTTCTTGGGATTTTCCGATAGGGTGTATAAGCGAATTTAAAATTTTCTAATCCCACCCGAACCATGGGCCGTAGGGCGGGAGGGGGGTCGAAGTAATAATTAATGTGCGCTTTTTCCACTTCCCCGCTTCCCCTACCCCTCTAAACGGCCGTTGACAATTCCGGAAAAATACGGGTTTCGTAGGTTTTCCTACGAGGAAGACGACGGCGCGATCGGATCGCGAAAAAAGTATCGGGAAATGCGTTAAAAAAATGCGAGAGTACGGACCCGTTTTCTCGAAAAGTCCGCCGAAAAACTTGGTTTTTTCCCATTAAAATATACCCCATAAAAGTACGTTTTTCGGAACGGTTTTCGCGGGCGAAATACAGCTTTGGGTCCGCCGAATCTGAATCCGAAATCGGATATCGAAAAAAGTGACGAGAACTCGGTCAAATTGCTTGTGGAACCGTTTAAAATGAGAAAAATAATTGTGCCGTGGACTCGAGAAGGCTCAAGGAAGACGTGAAGGGATTCGACGACTCAGGTGGGTTTTCCCCATTCGCCCTTCTAGGGTCATAAAATAATATAGTATATATAATATATAGTACTGTTAGTACTGAAATGTTCTAAAAACTATATTTTCGTGGTTCCACATAATGTACCGCGTTTGATAGTAATTTCTGACAGAAAAAAACCTCTGCCAAGTTGGGTGGGCAGTATAACTTCCTCACACGAGCGAAGCGAGCAATATCTCTACATACCACACTTTGCGAGCGAAGCCTCCTGGACGTGGAGGCGAGCGTTCAACAACCTTCAGCTACCTGTACAATCCCCGCACCTATTTAGCTACCTCTTTAAGTAATCACCACATTAGCCGTCCCCAGCGTTGTACTTTCTAATCCTCTGTGACCTCAGTCCATTATGCACGACTGAGTTCATCCTTGGGGTTTTTCCCCATTTCGACAAGTAATTACCCCCTTCTTTCGGTTTATCGTGTTTTACGAGAAGATTCAACGCATTCTCCCCTCTACCGAGTTCATAAAGTCCCATGAGAACTGCCAGTGAGCCATTCAGTAAAAAAAATGCCTCCAAAGAAGAATCTCTCTTTCTCGGCGAACAAGTCACCAAAAAAGAAGGTACGTGCACATTTACATTACATTACCTGTACCTAGCAAAAATGAACAAATGATATAATTTCAATCCGTTCTCTCAAACTTAAATTGTCTAAGGACAGTACATTTTCGACAGTCGGAGTACAGTTGTATTCCTAGCAACCAACTTTCACGCCTCCAGCTCAGCTCAACTCTCAAAACCCCTATAAAAAACAAAAAACACAGTGATCCATTAATTTTGAACAAAATTTTTAATAAATCGTCTACTCTCTTCAATGAATTTGTGGCTGTAAACAATTAAATAATGAACCATTTTTGAAGATTTTTTATGAAATTGTTCAGCATGAACTCCGCTTTTTTATGAACTATACAATTTTGTAAACCCTGAAAGGGACCAGTTGGGCGACCATTTGTTTGAAGACGCGAAACTCTGTTTTTTTATTTATGTTGTCTTATCTTTTAACCTTTGTTTTTCACTT
The DNA here is from genome assembly GCA_030762985.1 of Adelphocoris suturalis. NCBI lineage: Eukaryota > Metazoa > Arthropoda > Insecta > Hemiptera > Miridae > Adelphocoris > Adelphocoris suturalis. The sequence continues at coordinate 70,393,381 of CM061043.1, forward strand.
ACATAAAGCCTACTATCAATATTAAAAAAAAAAAAAAAAAAAAAATCAAAACAAAACTAATAAAAATATAGGTGAATTAGGTACTTGTGCCTTAGCCCTAAAATATCAAACGAAAAAATTGAAAAGTTAGCTAAATTGCTGTACATACAACTTTTAATATATTACTTATTTACAAACCAAATTATTAAAATGTTTTAATGTAAACAAAGCATACACTGTTAACAGTTATAAAACACACTGTTATTAATGTGAAAAAAAATCCAGTACTTAACAAATTCTTAAGCGTTTGGGGGGGAGGGGGGGGGGGTTGTTAGTCATAATCCAGTTTAGGGTCTGGAAGTCTTGCCCCCCCAATCAAAATGCTGAAATGACGCCCATGCACGAAAGTAATATCGATTTCACAGATCTGTTTGTATTGATTTATTGAATTTTTCTTCTCTTTTCAGCAACGCTTGAGTCATGACGCTGCCCAGCATAGGAGCAGTAGGGCAGCAGAAACGGCTGAGGAAACCCAGGTGAGTAGTGATATAATTATATAATAATAAGAATTATACAATAATAATATGATTTAAAAAATATTATATGATTTAAAAAATAATAGCGAAAATGAACAAATGATATAAAAAATAATAGCAACAATGTCATAATCCAGTTTAGGGTCTGGAAGTCTTGCCCCCCCCCCCCCCCAATCAAAATGCTGAAATGACGCCCATGCACGAAAGTAATATCGATTTCACAGATCTGTTTGTATTGATTTATTGAATTTTTCTTCTCTTTTCAGCAACGCTTGAGTCATGACGCTGCCCAGCATAGGAGCAGTAGGGCAGCAGAAACGGCTGAGGAAACCCAGGTGAGTAGTGATATAATTATATAATAATAAGAATTATACAATAATAATATGATTTAAAAAATATTATATGATTTAAAAAATAATAGCGAAAATGAACAAATGATATAAAAAATAATAGCAACAATGTCATAATCCAGTTTAGGGTCTGGAAGTCTTGCCCCCCCAATCAAAATGCTGAAATGACGCCCATGCACGAAAGTAATATCGATTTCACAGATCTGTTTGTATTGATTTATTGAATTTTTCTTCTCTTTTCAGCAACGCTTGAGTCATGACGCTGCCCAGCATAGGAGCAGTAGGGCAGTAGAAACGGCTGAGGAAATCCAGGTGAGTAGTGATATAATTATATAATAATAAGAATTATACAATAATAATATGATTTAAAAAATATTATATGATTTAAAAAATAATAGCGAAAATGAACAAATGATATAAAAAATAATAGCAACAATGTCATAATCCAGTTTAGGGTCTGGAAGTCTTGCCCCCCCAATCAAAATGCTGAAATGACGCCCATGCACGAAAGTAATATCGATTTCACAGATCTGTTTGTATTGATTTATTGAATTTTTCTTCTCTTTTCAGCAACGCTTGAGTCATGACGCTGCCCAGCATAGGAGCAGTAAGGCAGTAAAAACGGCTGAGGAAACCCAGGTGAGTAGTGATATAATTATATAATAATAAGAATTATACAATAATAATATGGTTTAAAAAATATTATATGATTTAAAAAATAATAGCAAAAATGAACAAATGATATATAAAATAATAGCAACAATGTCATAATCCAGTTTAGGATCTGGAAGTCTTGCCCCCCCCAATCAAAATGCTGAAATGACGCCCATGCACAAAAGTAATATCGATTTCACAGATCTGTTTGTATTGATTTATTGAAATTTTCTTCTCTTTTCAGCAACGCTTGAGTCATGACGCTGCCCAGCATAGGATCAGTAGGGCAGTAGAAACGGCTGAGGAAATCCAGGTGAGTAGTGATATAATTATATAATAATAAGAATTATACAATAATAATATGATTTAAAAAATATTATATGATTTAAAAAATAATAGCGAAAATGAACAAATGATATAAAAAATAATAGCAACAATGTCATAATCCAGTTTAGGGTCTGGAAGTCTTGCCCCCCCAATCAAAATGCTGAAATGACGCCCATGCACGAAAGTAATATCGATTTCACAGATCTGTTTGTATTGATTTATTGAATTTTTCTTCTCTTTTCAGCAACGCTTGAGTCATGACGCTGCCCAGCATAGGAGCAGTAAGGCAGTAAAAACGGCTGAGGAAACCCAGGTGAGTAGTGATATAATTATATAATAATAAGAATTATACAATAATAATATGATTTAAAAAATATTATATGATTTAAAAAATAATAGCGAAAATGAACAAATGATATATAAAATAATAGCAACAATGTCATAATCCAGTTTAGGGTCTGGAAGTCTTGCCCCCCCCCAATCAAAATGCTGAAATGACGCCCATGCACGAAAGTAATATCGATTTCACAGATCTGTTTGTATTGATTTATTGAATTTTTCTTCTCTTTTCAGCATCGCTTGAGTCATGACGCTGCCCAGCATAGGAGCAGTAGGGCAGTAGAAACGGCTGAGGAAACCCAGGTGAGTAGTGATATAATTATATAATAATAAGAATTATACAATAATAATATGATTTAAAAAATATTATATGATTTAAAAAATAATAGCGAAAATGAACAAATGATATAAAAAATAATAGCAACAATGTCATAATCCAGTTTAGGGTCTGGAAGTCTTGCGCCCCCCTAATCAAAATGCTGAAATGACGCCCATGCACGAAAGTAATATCGATTTCACAGATCTGTTTGTATTGATTTATTGAATTTTTCTTCTCTTTTCAGCAACGCTTGAGTCATGACGCTGCCCAGCATAGGAGCAGTAGGGCAGTAGAAACGGCTGAGGAAACCCAGGTGAGTAGTGATATTTATGCCAAGAAATGTACTTAATTATTTATCCTGAGAAATAATTCTATTATTAAATGCTATTAGATACTATTTTATAAACTTTTGCTGTTTTTGTGTCTTTTAGGATCGTAGGGAGCAAGAAAGAACGCGATGGTTGCAGCGTTCAAAGGGTTCGTGGAATTCACTGAAAGGAATGGCTTTCTCTTATAATCCACTCATAGATTATGGAATACATAATTTATTACTGATTGGTACCATGGTTCACGAGTGTATGTTCTGCAAGGCACTTAAATTTAAAGGTGAATCAGCTGGTTTGTGCTGTGCTTCGGGTAAGGTTTCTCTTCCACTGGTACCTTCACCTCCTGAGCCTCTCTATTCCTTGCTTTACGGTGACACTCCTAAAAGTAAGAAGTTCCGACAAAATTCCATTAAGTACAACACGGCATTTCAAATGACCTATTTTGTGGCTGGTGAGGAGGTTCACTATCAGGGATTTCAGCCCTCTTTTATTGTCAAGGGGCAAGTGTATCATTCAATTGGATCACTCCTTCCATCTCCCCCCGAAAAGCACAAGTTCCTTCAAATTTATTTTATGGATGGCGAGGATTCCCAACAGACCAGACGGATGACTATTAGTGATGGTCTTGATGACACTATTGTCCAAGGTTTGCAGCAAATGTTAAATACTTCTAATTCCCTTGTTCGGAAATTTAAAGCTGCTCTGAAAGATGTGCCAGATGGCAACAATTATAGGGTGATTATAAGAGGTGACCACACTCCTGCTGGTGAGCATCCACGTTGCTTCAATGCCCCCACAGCTGAGGAAATTGCTGTTATTGTCGTAGGTGAGCCTTCAAGCAGTCGTGATATCCTGTTGAAGAAGCATGATGACAGTCTTATTCGAATTTCAGAGAGAAATCGTTTCTATGATGCTCTTCAGTACCCTTTGATTTTCTGGAATGGGCAGGAAACTTATTCTTGGACCATTCCTATGGTTAATCCTGTCGACAAGTCCCCATTACCTCTTACAGCAGGTGATCGTAAAAATGCTGTTTCTGCTACTAACTTCTACGCCTTCCATTTGATGACCAGAGAAAACGATGCTAATGTTATATTGCACTTTGGTACTCTTTTTCACAAGTTCCTGACTGACATGTATGTCAAAGTAGAAAGTGAACGGTTGGGTTTTATTTCCACTCACCAACGTGACCTCCGAGTGGAAAGTTATATTCATTTAAAAGACGCCATTTCTTCTGAAGCACATGTCAGCCCTACTGATCTAGGTAAGATGGTTATTTTGCCATCTTCATTTGTGAACAGTCCTAGATATTTGGCAGAGTATAGTCAGGATGCTCTTGCTTACGCTAGAATGCACGGGACTGCTGATTTATTCATCACATTCACATGCAATCCTGAATGGCCTGAAATTAAATCAGCGTTGTTTCTAAATCAAAAGTCTTCAGAGCGTCAGGACATCATTGCAAGAGTTTTCAAACTCAAGGTCGACAAATTCGTTGATTTGCTCACGAAAGGCAAAATTTTTGGTGATGTTTTTGCTTTTGTCTATTCTATTGAATGGCAAAAACGTGGGCTGCCACATTGTCATTTACTTCTCTGGTTGGTTGATAAACTTCGCCCTCATCAAATTGATAGCATTATTAGTGCTGAAATTCCTGATCCTGAGGATGATCCTTCCTTGAGATCCATTGTTCTTAAACACATGATTCACGGTCCATGTGGTCCTCTACTGAACCCGAAATCACCCTGCATGAAGGGTAACAAGTGCACAAAGCGCTATCCACGGCCATTTTTAGAGGAAACTCGCACAGATCGTGATTCGTATCCACTATACAGGCGTCGTGACCCCATTCATGGTGGTCAAACTGAAAATTTGTTCATGAAAGTCAGCAGTAGTAATTTCACTCTTGACAACAGCTGGGTCGTTCCATACTCCCCAATGTTGAGCAAAATTTTCAATGCTCACATCAATGTTGAATGTTGCTCATCAGTTAAAGCTATTAAATATATATATGCAAATATATCAATAAAGGCTCCGACCGAGCTGTTATTAACTTGCAGAATTGTAGCAAATCCGATCCCCTTAATGAGGTTTCAAGTTATGTTACTGGACGATACGTAAACAGTAATGAGGCTGCTTGGAGATTGTTCCATTTTCCTCTTCATGGCCGACATCCTTCTGTTACTCATCTTGCTGTGCACCTGGAAAATGGTGAAAGGGTTTATTTTACTCCGTCCACTCTCCATGATCGTGTTGCTAATCCTCGAAACACCACTCTAACAGCTTTCTTCAAATTATGCCAGGAAGATTATTTTGCCAAAACTTTGCGATATAGTGAACTTCCACAGTACTATAGGTGGGAGGATAAAGTTTGGAAGCGCAGAAAACAAGGCTTATCTGTAAATGGTTGGCCTGACATCAAAAAGGGTGATGCTATTGGTCGAATCTATACTGTCCATGTCTCTAACTTTGAATGTTTCTGTCTGCGATTACTACTACTTCACGTAGTTGGGCCTACTTCTTTTGATTTTTTGAAAACAGTTAGAGGAACAATACATCCTTCCTTTCAAGATGCCTGCCTTGCTCTTGGCCTCTTGGCCGATGACAACCATTGGAAAGATACCATGGATGAAGCAGTTCTTTGTCGTCTTCCTAGCCAAATTCGTCAACTCTTCTCTATTTTGGTGTCATTTTGTGGTCTTTCTAATCCTGAAGAGATTTTTCAAACCTACAAACATGACATGTCAGAGGATATTATCCACAGACATATTCCATTACAAAACCGAATTCCAGATTTTCATGAATTTTGTTACAATGAAGCCTTAATTAATATTGAAGATCGTATTATGGCTATGTCTGGGAAGAAACTACAAGAATTCAATCTTTGTTCCCCGAATCGCTCAGATGAGACTAACAGTCTTCTAGCAAGAGAGCAAGATTATGATCGTTCAGCTCTACTAGACCAGGTCGAGTCCCACCGTACGACCTTACGCCCTGAGCAAAACATTATCTTCAATACAGTTATGGAAAAACTCAATTCCAGTACCCCCGCTTTAATTTTTGTTCAGGCTCCTGGAGGCACTGGAAAATCTTTTCTGCTCAACCTTTTACTGGCTTGGGTTCGAAGTAAGGGTGATATTGCTCTGGCTGTTGCTTCCTCAGGAATTGCTGGTACCCTTCTTAGTGGAGGGCGAACTGCACATTCTGTTTTTCATTTGCCCATAGACTTAGAGAAACAGGACACACCTATATGCAATATCAGCAAGCAGAGCGCTACAGCAGCTTTGCTTAGGAAATGCAAGCTCATTGTATGGGATGAAGCTACAATGTCCAACAAGCTAGCATTTGAAGCTGTAGATCGCTCCTTGCGGGATATCCGAAATAACGAAAATATAATGGGTGGATTAGTTGTTGTACTGGCTGGAGATTTCAGGCAAACTCTTCCTATCATTGTAAGAGGCACCCCTGCTAATGAGCTAGATGCCTGTCTGAAGTCATCTGTTCTGTGGGGTTCTATTGAAGTATTTCACTTGACTACAAACATGAGAGTTCATCTCCATGATCACAGTACGCCAGCTGATCACTTTTCTACGGATTTGTTGAAAATTGGAGATGGCAAGGTAGCTGTGGACTCCAAAGGTTTGATTGATCTCTCTAATGTAGGTCACATAGTTAAATCGGAAGAAGAGTTGATAGATTGCGTTTTCCCTGATATCGTCAATCGCTTCCAAACTGTTGACGGTACATGGTTGCGGGAAAGAGCTATTTTAGCTCCAACAAACGCTATTGTTGATGACATCAACCTTCGCATTCTCCACTCTTTGCCAGGAGATCCATTTACATATACTTCTTTCGATTCAGTGGTCAATACTGATGAATCTACTGCTTACCCCACTGAGTTTCTTAACTCATTATCTCACTCTGGTATTCCCTCCCACTCCATTACCCTTAAAATAGGTGTACCAATTTTACTAATGCGCAACTTGGATCCACCACGGTTGTGCAATGGCACCCGACTGCGCGTAACTGGCATGACTAAAAACCTCATTCAAGCTTCTATCTTGACTGGAACTCATTGTGGCGAGGATGCTTACATTCCAAGGATACCCACTATTCCAAATGACTTTCCATTCCAATTCAAGAGAGTTCAATTCCCTATAAAACTTGGTTTTGCCATGACTATTAACAAGGCACAAGGTCAATCCCTTTCTGTTGCTGGTATTCACTTGCTGACCGATTGCTTTTCACACGGTCAGCTATATGTTGCATGCTCAAGAGTATCGAACTCACAGAACTTGCATATACTTGCTTCAGAAGGCAAATCTCCTAACATTGTTTACAAACAGGCCCTCTTATAGTATTTTTCTTTGTACTGATTTCCATGGAAGTCATGTGGGCTTCATTTACTTCATTGTTCGACATTTAAGAGGAGTCGTGCAGCATGACCTCATCAGCGAATTGTTGTATAGTTTCATGGATAACAAATTTGCGTTTTTCGTCCTTTTTTTTTTTTTTTTTGCAATTTTCAGCTATTTTTAACCATATTTGTGCGCACATTAATGTATATGTTCCAGATTTCCATGGAACAGCTACAGGCCTGCTGCTTCCATGGGCGTGTCTCTTCAGAAGGGCAAGAAGGGACACGCCGTGTTTACAGTATGTGCCTCTTTGTGTATGTTACGGAGGTCATTCTGTAACCACGGCGAGACCCCTTCAATATCCACCATACCGAGTGAGCGAAGCGAGCAACATTCCCTGCATACATCGGATTCCAACGAGTGTTTTCCTACACATCTTTTGCGAGCAAAATATGCCACACTTTGCGAGCGAAGCGAGCAATTTAATGGGGGGTCCGGGGGGCTTGCCCCCCGGCTGGACGTGGAGGCGAGCGTAGCGAGCCGGAGCGGCTAGTATATTTATAAGAATGAAACTCCGTCTGTCTGTCTGTCTGTCTGTTTGTCCATTCTATGCACGGCCAAACGGCTGAGTGGGGGGAGTCTACGAGTGGGGGGATCTTCTTGGGATTTTCCGATAGGGGGATCGAGCGAATTTAAAATTGTCTAATCCCACCCGAACCATGGGCCGTAGGGCGGGAGGAAGGTCGAAGTAAGAATTAATGTGCGCTTTTTGGACTTCCCCGCTTCCCCTACCCCTATAAACGGCCGTTGAAAATTCCGGAAAAATACCGGTTTCGTAGGTTTTTCTACGAGGAAGACGACGGCGCGATCGGATCGCGAAAAAAGTATCGGGAAATGCGTAAAAAAAATGCGAGAGTACGGACCGTGTTTTCTCGAAAAGTCCGACGAAAAACTACGTTTTTTCCGATTAAAATATACCCCATAAAGGTACCTTTTTCGGAACGGTTTTTGCGGGCGAAATACAGCTTTGGATCCGCCGAATCTGAATCCGAAATCGGATTTCGAAAAAAGTGACGGGAAGTAGGTCAAATTGCCAGCGGAAGCGAGGGAAGCGTTTAATATGAGAAATTATATGTGCCCCGGACGCGAGAAGGCTCTACGAAGACGTCAAGGGGTTCGATGTCACAATGTTGCGAGGCGAGCAGGTATACATAGGTACCTACCTTGCGAGCGAAGCGAGAGCCATTTCAACAGAATAAATACGGACTTTGTCCTACACATATACAGGTATACCTTGCGAGCGAAGCGAGCAACATCCCCGAATAAACTTTTCGTGGTTCCACGTAGTTTTATAAGATTTAATTTGTTTGTAAGAATTCCCAACTGAAAAAAACGTCTGCCAAGTTGGGTGGGCAGTATAACTTCCTCAAGCGAGCGAAGCGAGCAACATTCCCTAATAAACTTTTCGTGGTTCCACGTAGTTTTATAAGATTTAATTTGTTTGTAAGAATTTCCAACAGAAAAAAACGTCTGCCAAGGGTGGGCAGTATAACTTCCTCAAGCGAGCAAAGCGAGCAGCATCCCTTACAGAAGTTAAACCTACCCTTAGGGATCTACCGTTTGCGAGCGAAGCGAGCATCATTCCCTACATGCCATACCTTGCGAGCGAAGCGAGCAACATTTCCTACATGCCACAATTTGCGAGCGAAGCGAGCAACATTCCCTACATGCCAGAGTTTGCGAGCGAAGCGAGCAACATCCCCAAATAAACTTTTTTGTGGTTCCACGTAGTTTTATAAGATTTATTCTGTTTGTAAGAATTTCCATCAGAAAAAAACGTCTGCCAAGTTGGGTGGGCAGTATAACTTCCTGAAGCGAGCAACATTCCTTACATGCCACTCTTTTCGAGCGAAGCGAGCAATTTAATTGGAGCTCCGGGGGGCTTGCCCCCCCGGCTGGACGTGGAGGCGAGCGTAGCGAGCCGGAGAGGCTAGTAATAAATATTTGTGTAATCATTTGCAACGTCCGATGCGGAACAACGTCTTTTTTTACAACATAAAACAATAGACACAAAATTAAGTTTCTAATCAAAAGATTAGCTTGAAAATAACACCATATAAAAATAACAATAAACACTGATGTGAGTGTCTCAATCCAAGAAATGATATAATAGGAAAAACATGACATGAATGAAAAACATGATATGTGATTTCGGGTGTCCTAAGGTCCCATTCGGAAGAAGGAACACACACAGGGTTATTTTTGGGGTAGCGGAACATACAGAATAAGTTTCTAAGTATTTTTTGCCTTTCCCCTAAAATGTCTCAATAACAGGTTTTCATGGAACTCATCAGAAAAAGATAACACTATACTCAATAATACTTTTACCAAAAGAGGAGCTGCGGAGGAAAGGCTGTGATGCCTCGCATCAGATGTTTCTTCCACGCATCCTCTCCTCTTATTGACCCTTTCGTGGTAGTCATCACTCAACCTCTCGCTCTTATGATCGATGAGACTCTCTCTTCCTTCCCCACTTCAAATAAATCAAGCCTGAGCCGTTCATCTCTATTAACTAAGCCGGGTCAAACGTTTCCGGGAATAACCCACTGGATCACAAATCTCAACTATCGTTCATTATTTCGTTCTTGTATTATAATACCGAGATGGAAAAGAAAATTTACATCTTGATAGGCTCCGAATTAATTTTTACCCTCTTTCATTCGGAAGGTACGGGTTGAAATATCAACGTCACAGGAGTGGTCCTTTTATGAGTTTGGCAAGACAAGAAATATGTGTTTTAGCCAATCATTTCTTTATGTTCAAACTGTAGTAAAATGTAATTTGATATCAAAAGTTGTCAGCTTCTCTAGTTGGTACTTAATGATCATACATTGGTTGGTTATATAAGCAAAGTAAAAACGCAGCAAATATTTATTACCTACGCAAAAACTTATTATTTCAGCGCAGATCACTGGTACATTATAATAGTAATAGAAGGTGCCTATGATATGCCGTTATCTATATAACAGACGTTCTTCCACGCCTTCCACATTACAACCCCATGAACCACAGTTACCCGCTCGTGGTGTTTCCACACTATTTTAATAATAAAACGATTGTTTGATTTAAAAATGTGGCTACAGATTTCACTGACAGTGTGAGAATCCAAATGTATTGGAATGTATAGAGGTATGTGTTACGTGTGGCAAAGTACCCGCAGCCCAGGAAGTTCCTAACAGTATTGCGCTAGAGAATCAGTAGAAACAGTAAACTATATACTCGTTGAACATTAGTAGTTGTTGTATGACATATGTCAGTCAAGTAAATGTACCAGTTGAATCAGTTCAAGTTATTTGGATTTCTTAAGATAAAGATAACTAAGTACCGAACGATTGGTGAACTCAAAATTGTTCATCTAGTTCCCTTTTCTAAACAGTTTCACATACTTAAAAACCCTAGTATCTTGCAGAAAGACTTTTCTTTGTGCCAGTTGTACCGGTTAAAGTCAAGTATTTCCATTAACGAATGATCGATGATCCTTGAATTGCTCCTCTAGTTCTTTCCAATAGCATATGCAAGCGTAGTATTCTGTATTTGGAATCTGCTTATAGCCGTTCGATTACAATACTATTTTTCCTGTAGGGCCTACAAAGCCTACCATTTCATACATTGTACTTACGTTGGGATCAGTAGCCAATATATAAATAAATAAATAAATATATATATATATATATATATATATATATATATATATATATATATATATATATATATATGCTTGAGCGATTTGTACTACCTTGTTCTTTTTTTCCTCATATTCAAGTACTACCACCAGTATTTTATACGTATATTTTATGCGACCTGAAAATGTTGGTAGGGTGAATCTACTAATATTTTCAGATCTATCCTAAGTAGAGTGATAATACAGCGATAATACGTTGTATACCGATCTCCCTGTAGAACATGGGTATTGAAAACCAATACCTGCGCTGGGCCCCAGAATTTTCATATATACTTTGCTATCATAACGGACATCTTATAAGGAATTGTAGTGATTATTGTTGCCCATGAAAAAGGGAAGGTTGAAAATGCGTAGTCTTATAAAACACTAATGGATTGCTCACAATATGCCAACATTTCGTAAAGTGGCAATACTTTTATTGACAAAGTTACCTATTATCATCATTTTAACGTCATTCTCTAGACTCTCCTACTTCTTTTTTTCGGAACGATTTAAATTCGGCGTGCATATTTTTCCCTTCGGATTTGAACATTTTTTTTTTTTTTTATAGTACAAGTTCCAAGTGTTTATCTGCTATTATACCCCTTCGGAAGATTTTGAATCCCGTTATTCTCAAAACAGCACCACAATGTGTGTATGGTAGGGAGATCAGATAATTTCAGATAACATCTGCTTGGTGTAGAGATCGCTGAAAATAAAAAATATATATTATATAATATATATATATATATAATATATATATTATTACTGCATCAAAAATGGAGTAAAATGCCGCCAACTGCATACTTTTATCTCAATCCGTTCTCAAGATATGATTTTTTAAAGGTTTTTTCAGGAAAACCGTGTTTTTTCCTTTTAAACTCAAATTTCTCCACTTTACTTCATTCAATTTTAACTTTTGACCACATTTTCGAAATCAGCATTAAATTTACTATAAGAATATTGTACTTGACTTCTTAAAAAGTACCATCCAAAGGCCCTCACATCAGCTCAAACATTGACGATTTTGAAAAAGTAATATTTCTGAAAATCTTTAAAACTTTACTACTCTTCCAAAACGAATCCTGGAAACTGGCCAATCTTATGACAACTGCTTCGTCTAATACTCTTTCCAACGCTATAATCAAGTTTACTTTTATTTTGTTATTTAGTGGAGAAAATAATGTTTTAATGTTAAAAAATGTAGGTTTTTCAATGAAATTGTTGGTTTTCTCGAAAGATGACCCTCCATGAACTTACGAGTATGGGGTCGGTTTCTATGTATTTTTTCTCGCTGTATCGAACGGTAACATTTGTAGATCTCTCCAACTCCGTTATAATCGAGTTTTACACTTGAAATCTCAAATGTTTAGTTTGTTTGTTACGATTAAATGTATGTGTGTTATGGGGTAAAACTAGTTAATTGAAGTGTAAAACTCGATTATAACGTAGTTGAGAGATCTGCAAGAGTTTCGATTCGATCCAGCGAAAAAAAATACATAGAAACCGACCCCATACTCGTTGGTTCATGGAGGGTCATCTTTCGAGAAAACCAACAATTTCATTGAAAAACTCACATTTTTTAACATTAAAACATTATTTTCTCCCCTAAATAACAAAATAAAAGTAAAATTGATAATACCGTTGGAAAGCATATTAGATGAAGCAGTTTTCATGAGATTTGCCAGTTTCCAGGATTCTTTTCAAAAGAGTAGTAAAGTTTTAAAGATTTTCAGAAATATTATTTTTTCAAAATCGTCAATGTTTGAACTGATGTGAGGGTCTTCGGATGGTACTTTTTAAGAACCCAAGTACACCATTCTTATAGGAAATTTAATGCTGATACCGAAAATGAGGTTGAAAGTTAAAATTAAATGAGGCAAAGTGGAGAAATCCGAGTTTAAAATGAAAAAACAAGGTATTCCTGAAAAAAACTTTAAAAAATCATATCTCGAGTACGGATTGAGATAAAAATATGCGGTTGGCGGCATTTTACTCCATTATTGATGTAGTTTTACCCAAAATTTTTTTTGCATCTGCGAGGGAATCACCCTGTATAAGCGATATTATTACTAAAACAATTTTTCGTAATGTTGATTTTATAATTTTTCAGAGGATCTAGTTTTTTTTCACAAACCTTCAGGTTAAACTTTAAATTAAGTCATAAAAAATCTATTAGAATGAGTACGTCTGGAGAGCAGAAGGGATTGGAAAAGGTGACATTTTGAGACAATTTTACTCTCATAAGCGAAACAAAAAACATTTCCAATGTTGAAACATTAAGGTCTTATGTAATTTGGTCATAAATCGTTCGTGACGAAGCACAGGTTCCTCCACAGCTAGTATTATACGAAAGTATGGCGGCAGTTCTTAGATGAAAATTATACAGATTTATAAGTGAATATTGGTTCTTTGAAGCCCATTTTTAGCGTATCCTAATTCGATTTTCCCACCAATTTTTTTACCTTTGTACTAATCTCGAAATGGGTTTTGAGTTCTGACCCGCGTGACACCTTAAAACTAAACCACTCAGCCTCAGAGGACGCCAAATCACATTTTCATGAGTTTCCAGAAAATGTGATATATTTATGCACTGGAGGAACGTTTTATCGTATGAGATTTCCATTCCTGCGTTTCATGGTATATGCGTTGCTTGATAAGAAAATTTACGCAAACATACTGTCATTTTTGGAATTGATGTGGGTGAATCTTCTTTAGCCTCAAGTGTAGGAACCGCTATTTATGGTCGTGCAAGAACATTCATTCATATACCGATTCATACCCCAAACACCGAAAGCTTAATTCAACTAGACGAAATTTCACATGATCCGGTATAATACAGCTCTCACTCGACCACTTGTTCCCGAGTGGTTCCACTAATGAACCAGATAGAGTTGGAACTTATTGAATACTCGAGTGAATACCGCTCATTCAAGTAGACGTGTGCGAATTCTAGTGCCATAAGCTCTGTCGAACTGGATCGGTATATAGCTCTACGCTGTTAAGTTAGTTTCGAGAGTACGATAACAGTCTTAAATAACTTGAACTCTAAGTTAGGAAGTAGGTAAACTTTGTTATTCAACCTTGAAATTATTACCACGAATCGAATGGGACCTGCTCACTGTCAACCGAGAGATTGATTTAGTCATCTTTGAACATAGTTTCTGAATGCTATTCAGCGATGATCATCCATCACTGAAAGATAATTTATTAATTAAAGAGAAAATTCAATGCGCAGCAACCTAGCTCATTAGGTGAGTTGTGAGTTATCTATCTTATCAGAGCAAGTATGTATAAATAGAGAACGATTGCTGGAAGCCTCAACATCTGTAGGATCATTTTCATACCCAAACTAAATTTTTGGTTTTCCTTGCATTGATTGTTAAACAATTATTCATTAACCAACTATTTACTCTATTTAAGGCGGATTGGGCTCTATCAAATACCAAGTTCCATGTGACGTCGCGAACCATTATAGCCGCGTCATTAGCGAATAGGAAAAACGATTTGCCTTGCGAAACATCCAAGATATTATTTACAGTGGCGGCCGGTGGTCTGCAAAAAGAGTGGGACACAAAAATATTTACCTATTTAACAGTCAAGAAGAGCATTGAGGGTTTTCTTCCATTTGGTTTGTTTTCAGTGTGAATTAATTTTGATCTAAACTCAAGAAACATAAATCCCACTTGGGTCATATCAAATGCCTTGGGCAACTGTTATGAAAGAATATGGCTACTAAATAATAATCAATCATGATCTTTAAATATTATTGATAAATTAATTAGATAAATAAAATAAATTAAAAATACTATCTTACAGGTACCTACTTACTAAGTATCTAAACATTTTAGAATGGACTATATTATTATTAAAAATACTAAACATAGGCTTCGATTGTATTGCACTAGTGAACTACTTAGGAGAAATAATTCTGAAGGAATATTAAAAACTCAAATTAAATTATGATAAAATGATAGAATGTGACGTCAGACGTCAATTAAAAATCGGATTTTTCAAAAGGATATAGAAATGTTGTCTAACCTCACAACCACCACTCACTTCCCCACCACCACATTTGCTCATGTCCCCGTTGTTCGATCTCGCTCAAACTTGGAGGGAACTCCCCTGAAATTTCAATATAATCTTATCATGAGTGGCTGCTGCTCATGCGCGAAAGTCTAATCACAGGAATAAGCAATTTGAAATGGACCTTCTTTGTAATATCAATGATTCAATATCAGTGAACACTGATCAACTGAGCCTAATTTGCTTTTTAATCGACTTATGATGCTGAAACCTGAAACGTAGCTCCTTTTTGGAGATCTGGAATATAATTACAAAGTATGGAGGGACTCTGATCGCCTTCGGAACCTCTGAGGATAATTGATTTACTAATTGACTTAAGGTGCTGCGATTTAGATGAAGCTCCTTTCTCCTTTGGGACGCCACGAAAACAATTACGAGGTACTGAGGCGAACAGATCAGTTGAGGGGCCTCTGAGGCAAAATTCATTCTTTACCTACAACCTGTTATTTTACATTTACTATAAAGCGTAAATTTGCGGGGTCCTGGTACTGTAAAGGTGTGAACCCTTTTGGGATGCCCGATGCGTCATGTTCTGATCATGTACTATGTACGAGGTTCAATAATGATAGACCAGTGATCTGCGTAGAAATGATTTTATCCAACAGTTAAGTGCATGGATTTATTATCTTGATTTAGAGGGGCGATGAAATCCGTTATTCCACAAAAAATCCAGAATTTTAAAAGAACAGATGATTTTGTTGGACAGTCCTTTTTGAGACAAAACTTTTCAAAAAAGGTACTTTTGAGCACAACAAAGTGCTCGAAAAAAAAGAAAAAAAGAAAAACACGTAACTTGAAATTGTTGAATTTATTTTTATAGCCGAATATTTACTATGACAAGTTGATCAACTAGTGACCATGAGAGGTGATGGAAAAAGAGTAGTTACTCCTTCAAAGGGGAAAGGCGATTATTAACCTGTTACATTCAGAGGTTATCCTGTAAGCTGAGCCTAGGAAATATCTTCTTAGATGTAATATTTGCAGGAATCGAGAAGGAGGAACTACTGCTATCCATCACAAACTACAAAATTCAGAAATTTGGGCGAAAAATTGTGCCCAAAAATTTTCTTAAATTTCATTACAATTTATTGAATAAAGAAACAATAAAATCTGCAAAAAATTGTTAAGAAATGTAAAAAAAGTGGTCGAATTTTAAAAACGGTACATACCTAAAAGTAATGTGTAAAAATTACAAAAATTCGGTCATGTAGTGACTGCAGGACTAGAACATAGGTAGTTAATTTTGTGAATTTTCAAGTCCGAAAATACACTCCTTCCTTTAAAGGTCTATTGCCGGAAATATTCATGGGATTGCAGGTGGAGAAACTTAATAGGTCGAGTCAATAAGTGCTTATACAGCGAGGAGCAATCTCATTCGTATGCATTGCTCCGGCGAGTTGGCTCAATTCTTTGGCAACGAGGAACCTTCGATTTCCAATAGCCCTTTTCCTTCCATCTCTTGAACGTCCTGGTAGAGCGGGCACGAAGTCAGGTGGCAGAAGAAGATTGTGCGATGGTATCCGACAGTCAACTGTAGTTAAGCTTTTCAGACGAGGCGGTTTGGATGGGAGGGCGGACGCGGGTGATGGACACGGGGACGAGAGGGTGGTGAGCGCGGTGAAGTTTAATCACGGTGCGCGGATGATGAGAGTTGCCCCGACAAGAACCGCTAGACGGGAAAGCACGAAAAACCCCTTTCAACAATGTTTTGGTTCCCGATTAATATCGAGTAGGCACCGCCTCCGCTGACGTTACCTGGCCGAAGGGAAGATTGACGGAAAAATTATATGTCCACGGATCTAGAAATCATTTCAGCAAATTTTCGAAAAATAAAGCAATGGATCATATATATATATATATATATATATATATATATATAAAACCCTATTTTCTTAGTGTTAAAACAAACTTTTGAACGCTACATCAAATCTGATGTGGTACCTATAAGGCTAGGTCATATAAGGCAAGGCTTCGTATATAATAGGGACTACCTATTGAGATTGACCCAGGGGATGGGGAACAAACTAAGCATTAGGGGTAGAAAAAAAAGCCGAATACGAATTTGTTGCGGACCACTCTAAGGCGTTGTAATTCATAACTTTTTAGAACTATTCTAACTTTTAAGAATTTGTAATAAAACCATAAATGTGTGTTTGTGTGTATGCGCGCGCGCGCGCGCGTGTGTGTGTGTGTGTGTGTGTGTGTGAGTGCGCGCGTGTGTATGTGGTGCGTATATGGGACAAATTTGGTCGACGCTGCCAGATCACAATTCTCATCCGAATTTCGAGATGCTTTCTTTGTTCGATCCTGATTTTAGTCTAGTTGTGGAACTAACCTCGGAAATTTAGAATTTAATGAGGAAGTGAGAAAACGGAGGTGGTAAAGCCGAAAAACGGGCTTTTCTACGAAAAATTTTGTAGGCTACAACATCTATTTTCGTGATTCTTTTTTCGTTCGATCCTGATTTTATTCTACTTGTGCAACTACCTTGGGGATTCCAAATTTTAGCGGTTAGAATGGGGGTGAGGGGAGTAGTTACCAATTCATTCAAGCAGTTCCGAAGCTGCAATTCTCCACCGATTTCCGCAATTCTTTTTTGTTCAATTTAAGGATTCGGTCTAGGTTTGGATTATGTGCCAGGAGTTTCAAATTCATAATGGAAAGGGGTGAATGGAAGGGGTAATACTTTTAAATAGTGATGTTTAGACTATTCCTACATCAGATTTTCGAGATTCTATTTTCGTTCAATCAATAATTCGGTATAAGTTTTGGAACTTGTGTCAGGAGTTTCAAATTTCATTTTGGAAGGAAGTGAATGGAGGAATTAATGCTGATAAACCGTGATGTTTACGCTATTCCCATCTGCTTTCCGTGATAATTTTCGTTCAATTAAGAAATCGGTCTAGTTTTGGAACATATGTCAGGAGTTTCAAATTTTCTCACGGAAAGGGGTGAATATGGAGGGTAATAGTAATAAACCGTTATGTTTTCTCTACTCTCATCTGATTTCCTGACTGTTTTTTTGTTCGTTCCAGATTTCAATCCAGTTATTCTACTAACCTTGGAAGATTCAAATTTATTAACGGTGGGGGTACATGGAGGGAGTAATTCCGAAAAATCATATTTTCGTTTTTCTGATTCTTTTTTTTTCATCCTTTTGTTTTTTAACCTATCTGTTTAGATGTGCAAAAAATTGGGGATTTCTTTTTGATGACGAATTTTTAGGAAGAGGAATGATAGAGGGGAAAAGGGAAAATAAGATTCACGCTATTCTCAACCGATTTAGATCTCTTTTTCTTTTTAGACCTATTTTAGATTCTAGTTTTTCGATTCTGGTTTTTTGGGCATTTCACTGCGTCGCTCGAAGTGCTTGGTCTCGGGGGGGGATAGATATATCGTGATGTTACCTACCAATCCGTGAAAAACGTTCTTACTTTATTATGGTTGTGAGTGTTGAGGGGGGAGTATTTCTTCGTAGCACATTCATGTTAGGCTGTAAAATACATCCAGAAAATCACGATCTATTCACTTTTCACAACAAATCCATACGTAGGGACATCCCAGAAATTAGGTATGCATTACTAACTAATATGTTTCGGTATGTTACCTATGATGTAAATGGAAAATTAAACCCAAGTTTTAGACTTCGGCAGGTTACCGAGCCATTACCAAAAATCAAAAAACTCCTAAATTTGAACTTTATTTTAGTGTTTGTCGTCTTTGACTGTGAAAAAACTCACTTTTCATTAAAAAAAAAAAAAAAATATTATTATTGAAATATATTGCATATATAACAATTTAAGACTAGAAAATTAGAAAACTTTTCTGAAATATTCATGTTACTGAAGACTATACTTATTGCTCAAAAACCTCTCCAATCACCCCAACGGAC
The DNA here is from genome assembly GCA_030762985.1 of Adelphocoris suturalis. Taxonomy (NCBI): domain Eukaryota; kingdom Metazoa; phylum Arthropoda; class Insecta; order Hemiptera; family Miridae; genus Adelphocoris; species Adelphocoris suturalis. The sequence goes on from CM061043.1 coordinate 70,412,268, forward strand.
TCATCTTGGGACTCGGGGTATCCCGATGTGACATTCTGAAATGATTCCAGAAGTTTTAACATTATACAGTTGATGATACTGTATATTTACATGTAAGCCTTAATATAATTACCGGCCGGCGAGGTGTCGCAGTTTCGGGCGCACCACCGGCCAGGGTTCGATTGTACTACTAATTTGTGACTTTTTTATGTCCTATAACATATATTTTTTAGTTCACGCTAAACACCATTTTTTTCACTTTTAAGATATTTTTTCGTGTTTTCGATTTCGTGTCACTAAAATTGTCATAACTCCCTAAATTTCCAGTCAAAACTCAAATCTGATATACCGTTGAAAAGAGCGTAAGATTTCTTATCTCCCTAATGGCTTTTAAAAAATTTTTAAATGGGATGGATGGGTGAAAAATAATCCGTAAGTGAAAAATTTGTAAAATTCCGAAAATTCTTCAAAGTTCGTCTCTCGAAAGGTCCTGGATGGAAATTTTCATGCTATAAGCCTAAAAGTTGCATCACAATCTCCCACCGTTCTGGAAAGCCAACCCTCGACTGTGGTTCCTCCAAACTGAATCGCAGTTCTTCAATGCAGGCATAACCAGTGACGTCACAAAGTACCACTCTCTTATCGGAGCCAATTCCAGCGACGTGCTTGCCCAGGTGAGACATCATTCTCAACCCTCTTGCCCAAGATTTGTAAGGCACCCTACGCCAACGGCTGGTGGAATAATTCACTGACTCCGAGGAGAAACAGTTGCAGGAACTTCTCAGTGAAATCGAGTTTGGAGACAAACGTCCGATTCAGCTACTGAGGGAAATGCGCGATCTATCGGCTGGTAGGGTAAGTGACACACTATTAAAAACCTTATGGCTTCAAGGATTACCGACTCAAGCACAGTCTATTTTAACATGTAGTTCGGATGATTTGAATCAGTTAGCAGACATGGCCGACAAAATGTCTGAAATTAAATCTAAGCCTAATGTTAATGCTGTTCATATGCCTGAACCTGAAATTCAAGTCAGTTCAACTCGTAACAATGACGCAACCGAACATTTGTCATCAAAGCGAAACGAACTATTACATTGGCTAGACAAGTTAGAGATATCATGTTGGTCTCACTCACTAGGTACTCCGCTCAATCAAAGTAGGAGATCGCCTTTTCTGGGCCTAGAAATAATTCATATGTAAATGGTGTTAGTCGGCCACACCACAAATATGAAGATAGGGCTTTTAAATGCTTTTTGTCTTGTTCTTATAAATCAAAAAGCCCACCAGAGGCGGAAAACTCACAAGGCCGTCACTAGAGGCGACCACAGAAGAAGCTCCGGCCCTACATAACAGTCGCCTATTTGTTTCAGATAAGAAAATTTGGTGTCGTTATCTAATTGACACTGGTGCTGATATTTCCGTTATTCCGCAAGCAAATCGTATTTGTAAACCTCCGCTCTCTGACTTCCAACTTTATGCTGCTAACGGTTCGACAATTCACACACATGGTAACAAAATAGTCGAAATTGATTTTGATTTGAGGCGTCCATTTCGTTGGTCATTCGTCTTAGCTAAAGTTGATAAGCCCATCATTGTTGCAGACTTTCTTCAACATTTCGGACTTCTTGTAGATTTGAAAGGTCGCCGGCTCGTTGATACCATCACTTCTTTTCACATTCAACTTCTCTTCGCTTGGGCGTGTACCTCACTCATCTGTTTCCACTCTCTATCCCGATTTGAAGACACCATATCAAGAACTCCTGTCCAAATAACTGACATCACCAACCCATCTCTTGTAAGCAAGGCCATTCCGAAGCATTCTATGACACACCACATCTGTTGATCCACCTATTGCTGCTAAACCTCGTCGTTTGTGGACGTCCCAAGGATTCACCATTTCAGATTATAACGTCATAGGTTGAATAGCGAAGAAATTAGCTCCGGAGTTTACTCAGCTGATCTCGGGGGCTTCAGGCTTAATAATTCATTTCTAGATGTCCCAAGAGGCCACCATTTTAAATTTCAGCATCATAGGTTGAATAGCAAAGAACTTAGCTCCGGATCTCACTCAGCTGATGTGGGCGGCTCTAGACTTTATGATTCGTTTCTAGACGTCCCAAGGATTCTCCCTTAGATAAAACCTGAAAAATATAACCCTTAAATTACTTTAAATACCAGATTAATATTTAGAAAAAGTCGTTGTTCCATACCCTAATAATTAAATGTTTTCTTTCACATAAACTGCTCCAGTTTCAAAACAATTCAGGTAACATAAATAAATGAGAAAAATCACGAAAACTCTCCTGTATGATCATGCTGCAAGGCAGGCACTTTTTAGAAAACTCCCAGTTTCAAGCTTGAGCTGAACTGCTCCTTTTCATTAGCCTTTTATCTTGTGAATGTTATTTTTCATTTTCAGCGTTAAAAAGTCGTGCGGCAGAATAGCTGGCCGGTTTTCGTTTACGTTCATACACCTCCATGAATGCTGTAAGAGTAACAAAGGCCTAAGCTGAATAAATCCATCAAATAATCCAAACAAGGGTTGAGCTCAAGTGTTATTTTTAATAAGCAATTGTTTTTGTAATAGATTGAAGATAGGGTATTCCGGGTTTCAGTGGTATTTTGTAATCACTCAACTTTATTTCTCGTATGGTTCATGTGGGAGGAAGTAAGCTGTTCGTAAAATGTTAGATGAATATAACAAATAGAGTAGAAAAGGAACTTGGAACGAATGGTTGTACGTGAGAACAAAACGCATACTCAACGAAACGTATTCGCGCACCATTTGTAGATTATTTATCGGTTTCTGGGTGGTAAAGCGAAGGAATAAGCATGCTCCATACTCAAAAGTTGTATTGTTGAGCATGAATTTGTGGGCAGTCGTCTGAGATGTTTCTCGAGCTACTTACCATGTTTGAACGAGTTTAGTAAATTAGATCACGAGCAAAAAGGTTTCACAAAACGTTTAGTATTTTAGTTATTTGGTTCGACGACATGTAACCCAAAACGCAACTTTCAAGCAGTCCTGAAACCGTCAATTTCAATACAGTTTTTCAAAATAATGCATTTATTACGAGAAATTTACAAATATACCAAATGAAAAAAAGAATGCAGACTTTCCTTCACAGTTGAGTGAATAGTTATGATAGTTATATGACAATGAATTTTACATTTCCTCATGTGTTACTAGAAAATTCGATCGCAATGAAATGTTGGTATTTAGGCCATCATTCTAGTACGCCATCCAATTTTCAGCATATTTGAAATATTAGATTAAATGAAATAGAGGTAATGCATCTTGGAGGATTTAGTATGCCTGTCTAGGGGGTCTAATTGAACAGTAGGGGGAGTCTAATCAAACACAAATATACCTGCAGTTATTACAACCCCTGAAAACGTTTCTGAATAAAATTTGGACTGTATTGGTTTATTACTTTTCAATAATGAACTTTTGAAATCGAACTAGGTGAAAAAAAAAAGAGAAAAAATTATAAACTAACCCCCCTCCCCTCCTTTCCACCACTCAAAATGCGTTACCTAATCTAAGTTTCAAGATACCGACGCAAATAAAAAAAAAGAATATTTAAAAAATCATTATCTTAAAATCTTTAATGAATCAATTGAGAACACTCGAAGCATTGTAGGTCTAACCGTTCGCACGCCACAAGGGCCTAACAAGAATAAAAAAATTGTCAACATGACTGTGGATCGTAAAGCAAAGCTTGAAACTTGTAAAATAATGAATAGATGATGAAAATCAAAATACAATGTCTAATATTCCTTAAATACGGTTTTCATAAAGACTACATGCACTTTTGTATTAAAAAAAAAAAAAAAAAAAAAAAAGAAAAAAGACAAAGTCTCAAGCCATAATAAAAAACGTAAAAAGAGTTGTTAAGATTCGGAATAATAATCAACCATAAATGATCGCCCTCTTGTATTCAGTATCACTAAGCTATATTGTTCCTTTTACTTTTGGTTAAAATGCAAACAAAAACGGCTAGAATTAAATGACAGAGTCAAATCATGTCAGCATGTGACATGTGGCAAAGAAATGAATTCATTGCAGTAATATGAATGGAACGAATTAGAAATCTGATCTTGATGATATGGAATTGAGACAGTTCCAATTAATGCGAAAAAATTAAAAAATGATTTTATTCTCTTTAATTACATTCTTGTTTCTTCCTAAAAATAATTGGAAAAAATCCTTTTGAGCGAAGTTATCTGTTGCGAATTGTGGTGCTTGGAAAAATAATAAATGTCAGGTAAAAAAGGTTCAAGCTGATGAACGTATATATATATAAGTCAAGGGCTAATCCTTCTCTGCGTCGCTCACAAAAGGCTTTTTTTTCCTAGCTTTGAAAGAAACATTCCATGAAAAGTAGCTCTCTCTTAATCTCGTCAAGAGAAACTTACGGTAAACCCCAATTTATTCCATCCCACGGGGGAGACCCTATGAAACCCTCTGGGTGAAATGACCCTTAACGGTATCTTACGTAATCAATCCTTTCGTTCCTGGATTAGGAAGTGCTTCTTTATTGGCTTTTCTTTTACAAATAATACCGATTTGTTTGTAGATGAAAGATACATTTTTATACTCTGAGTTGTATTCAACATTCTCTATCCCTGCATGCATTCTTCTTTTCAGCGCTGATTAGGAAGATTACGTAGGTGCGTAGGTAATTATAAGAATCTAGAATGGTATTTGAGATTAAAAAATGTACCAAATAGAAAAAGTTGGAAAAAAACACACACTGCAAATTATTACACAAAGGTTTATTATTTATTTATTAAACGAAGTCTATTGTTCATTATCTAAATATATCTGCAGAGGCATAGGCGCTTACCGAAGAGAAATTAAATTGAAAACACCTACATTTTACTAGTCTTTCAAATTTGACACAAGATGACCCACCAACTAAAAATTAATGATATAAAATAAATCACCTACCTTATCAGAAACTATCCAATCAATTCAATCGTCTCTTAGTGTCCCAGAGAGTCTCCATATCTAATATCAACTTTCTAGGATGAACAGGAGAGAATGTTCCTTTCTCGGCTGATTAGGAATGATCCATTCATTTCAATCGTCTCCTAATGTCCCAGGGAGTCTCCCTATCAAATTTCAACTTCCTAGGGGTAACCGGAGAGAATGCTGCTCACTCAGCTGACTGGGAAAGAGCCAATAACTGCAATCATCTCTTAGTGCCCCAGAGAGTCTCCCTATCAAATCTCAACTTCTTAGGATTAACAGGAGATAATTCAGCTCACTCAGCTGTGTAAGAATGAGGCAATATTTTCAATCGATTCCTAATGTCCCAGGGAGTCTCCCTATCAAATCTCAACTTCTTAGGATGATTAGGAGATATTTTAGCTCACTCAGCTGATTAGGAAAGCTAATAATTGCAATCTTCTAGTAACTACTGCTTACAAGTACCAACTACTCAATAGTATAAATATACCTAACATGTACCTAGTGCCTTCTTTTCACATTATTAGTTCATTATGGTTACTCAGCAATATTAGTTTATAACTTACTTACCGTAATAAATCAACTTTCCTCGTCACTAAAATGGCTTGGAGATCATGAGATGTGATAAAATGAGAGCATTCCAAAAAGTGGCGAACGATTTTCCTGCTATGGAAACTAAGGGAGTTATGCGTCGCTAGTAACGCATTGGTTGTACGTAAAAATCAATAGAAATAGACCTGTTTTTGGCCCATTTTTGGCTCATAGCTCATAGCATTGATGTGTGTGAAGCGATCGGGAGGGCTGGATTCTAGGACCAACTAGACCCCAAGCGGAGTCCATGTGGAAAAGGGCCAATTTTTTTCATCAAGTTAAAGGCCTTTTATGGCCCGGACGGCGGACGGACATTGGTGTGACTTGGGACGCCGTTGGTGTGACTGTTTACATGCATTTTGACGAACGATTTTATTTATTTTTTTATTTTTTTGACTAAAGTGCAGTTCCATGTCAGCTCCTCAATTTTCAGTTTTGGAATCTATGCACCTTGAAACGTAGTGACAAAGTTTGAGAGAAAATAATTTTTGACATGGATATGTCTTTTGGCTGGGGGTCAAGGCATTTTTCGCGACACTTTTTTTTCTCCACAAAAAATGCAACGCTCCGGCACTTTAGATTATTATTAACTCGAAAAGTGAAGGCTAGGTAGAAATCAATGAGGTACTACCGCAATGAAGTACCTAATTCCGCATTCCTCAACAACCGACTTAAGGTGGTCGTCCATTAGGTCGGCAGAGCGGCGCAGCGCGGCGCGGCGCGGCGCGCCGCTAAAATCTTGAGGTTCGTCCACTATGGGGCGGATTTCATTTTTCGACCCGCCGTTTTTTGACTTGGGAATGGTTTCATTCGATTCAGAATACAAAAATACATTAGAAAATTATGTTTTCTGAAGTTTAAAATTATTATTTTAGCAGTAAATCTTGTGACTTTTGAAAAAATTAAAGTTAATAAAAGTGGGAAAGGGTGTGAAAAATTTACTGTGATCATTTACCAACTTTTCGTAGAGAAAGTTGTCTTTTTCGTTTCAGACAGAAGTCGTGGAATACGGTGATAACGGTTGTTTGAATTAAGGTTTATTTATAAATATGTATGTAGGTATATTATACAGGTAGGTTTTAGATTCGGCAAAGTGTGTTGCTGATTATTGAGATTCGGTCAGGTGATTGAGTAAATTTTGTTCCCGAGCTTTCGACGGTTTATTCCATCATCTTCAGGGGGTCTACGGACAGACTTTACAGTATTAAATACAGTACCTTTACAAAATAATTAAATTAGTGTTAAGTGATTAAACTTTTTCAAAATTAATAATTCCTTTGCTTCCTCACTTAATGGAAGAATCTTTGGAAGTAAAAGTCAAATTGGCTAGACCTTGAAAAGGTCTTTCATTGTTTACCGTTCTTGCATCTTGAAAAAATATTCCCATAGTTGAATTTCCGATTTTAATATAGTTGATAGTCGTAATTTCGTGACAGATTTTCGTAACACAAATTCGTGATGTTCAGGCGAAATGGTAGCTTCGTCGTCAATTCCAAAAAAAGGAGAGAAAAAGTGCTAATCATGCATCATGATCATTCGAGCTAATTTTCGTAAATTATTGTATTGTATAATGTTAAATGCTTTTAAAATTTGAGCTTCTTGAGTGTAAAGAAATTTTTGGCTATTATTCTTATTAATCTTTATTGCAAAAAACGATTCAAAATTATAATCTGTTATTCAAAAAGAGATTTTGGATTTTTTCTTCTTCAGTTTTTATAGATTTTTTTAAAGCAAATTTATATAACATTTAATTAAATCTTTCAGCATAATTTTGAACGTAAAATTGTCAATATTCTATTTTATAGTTAATAAACTTTATTTGAGCAATATTCCACCAAGAAATATAAATTCAACCATTTTCAGCCGTATTTAGCCATTTTTAGTGATTTTTTCAACACATTTTTTGAAATTTGACCAATCTAATGTGTGACGGCAAAGACGGTCTCGCTATGTCTTTGATCACATTGCAATCCACTACACCTGAATACGGTGGAATACGGCGATGAAATCTGTACAGCTTCTTGATGATGGTCAGAACTTCAAGAAAAAAAAATGAGCCATCCCAAAGGAAGGCGAAGCTCGTTTTTTCTATGCCTCCCAAGCTGTATTTCGCAATAAAACCCAAATCTGGAGCTAATGTTCAAGCCATAATGTTTTGAAAAAATAATCAGTATTTCTTAGCGATACTACATGAACATATTGCCAACATTATACTATTTAGGATTTTTTTTGAATCACATAGAACGTGGTATGCAATTTTCAAATTATACTCTCAAAAAGCTTAAAATCTCGAAATATCACGTTTCAGCCTACATTTGGTTGTGAAAACAATTTTTAGCCACCGAAGGTCTTTCACTCCCTTATTCTATAGGTAATAAACTTTGAGAAAACCACATTACATCCCTTTTTGAGTCACTTTGCAAAACGACAGACAGTGCGACAGTTCTTGGTTACAAAAATTAGGAAGTCTAGAACGCACATAATACCTAATCTTATAATTTTAGCCTGCTATTCAAATGGCTGTTCAAATTATTGCAATTTTAATTTTAAAAAAGGGAAACTGATTTGGCTTCTGTTTTAGCATGGTTATTCATAAGAATGGCTTGTTCATTATATGATAAGAAACAATGAGAGAATTCAGTTAAAAATGGCCGAGGTCGCACGAGCGCTTACGAAAATGGCCGAGGTCGGAAATTTTCCGCTCCGCCCTTCGTCCACTAGGTCGGTGGGGCGGTGCGAAATATTTCGGCGCCGCGCCGCGCCGCGTTCCAGAAGTTTGGAGAGCGGTCGAGAGCGGAAATTTTTCGACTCACCCGCGCCGCGCCGCGCTGCCGACCTAGTGGACGGACTGCCATTCATTTACATTATATTTCTAGAGAAAGATTTTGGCGCCGCGCCGCGCCGCGCCGCTCTACCGACCTGGTGGACGACCACCTTTAAGGTGGTCGTCCATTAGGTCGGCAGAGCGGCGCGGCGCGGCGCGGCGCGGCGCGACGCTAAAATCTTGAGGTTCGTCCACTATAGGGCGGATTTCATTTTTCGACCCGCCGTTTTGCCAGTCCTGCGTCAACCGCACAGTGGGGCCAAATGGCCAAAAATGGGGGAAAAAAATCATTATCTTTGAAATGTATGAGTGTTTTGACTTGGGAATGGTTTCATTCGATTCAGAATACAAAAATACATTAGAAAATTATGTTTTCTGAAGTTTAAAATTATTATTTTAGCACTAAATCTTGTGAATTTTGAAAAAATTAAAGTTAATAAAAGTGGGAAAGGGTGTGAAAAATTTACTGTGATCATTTACCAACTTTTCGTGGAAAAAGTTGTCTTTTTCGTTTCAGACAGTAGTCGTGGAATACGGTGATAATGGTTGTCTGAATTAAGGTTTCTTTATAAATATGTATGTAGGTATATTATACAGGTAGGTCTTAGCTTCGGCAAAGTGTGTTGCTGATTATTGAGATTCGGTCAGGTGATTGAGTAAATTTTGTTCCCGAGCTTTCGACGGTTTATTTCATCATCTTCAGGGGGTCTACGGACAGACTTTACAGTATTAAATACAGTACCTTTACAAAATAATTAAATTAGTGTTAAGTGATTAAACTTTTGCAAAATTATTAATTCCTTTGCTTTCTCACTTAATGGAAGAATCTTTGGAAGTAAAAGTCAAATCCCTTTTCAAGGTCTAGCCACATTGTTTACCGTCCTTGCATCTTGAAAAAATATTCGCATAGTTGAATTTCCGATTTGAGTATAGTTGATTGTCGTAATTTCGTAACAGATTTTCGTTTCACAAATTTGTGATGTTCAGGCGAAATGGTAGCTTCGTCGTCAATTCCAAAAAAGGAGCGAAAAAGTGCTAATCATGCATCATGATCATTCGAGCTAATTTTCGTAAATTATTGTATTGTATACCTAATGTTAAATGCTTTTAAAATTTGAGCTTTTTGAGTGTAAAGAAATTGTTGGCTATTATACTTATTAACCTTTATGGCAAAAAACGATTCAAAATTATAATCCGTTATTCAAAAAGAGATTTTGGAATTTTTCTTCTTCAGTTTTTATAGATTTTTTTTAAAGCAAATTTATATAACATTTAATTAAATCTTTCAGCATAATTTTGAACGTAAAATTTTCAATGTTCTATTTTATAGTTAATAAACTTTATTTGAGCAATATTCCACCAAGAAATATAAATTCAATCATTTTCAGCCGTATTTAGCCATTTTTAGTGATTTTTTCAACACATTTTTTGAAATTTGACCAATCTAATGTGTGACGGCAAAGACGGTCTCGCTATGTTTTTGATCACATTTCAATCCACTACACCTGAATACGGTGGAAACGGCGATGAAATTTGTACAGCTTCTTGATAATGGTCAGAACTTCAAGAAAAAAAAATGAGCCAAACGAAAGTAGCGCGGTAGTTTTTACTTTCCCAACATCCCAACTGTATTTCGCAATAAAACCCAAATCTGGAGCTAATGTTCAAGCCATAATGTTTTGAAAAAATAATCAGTATTTCTTAGCGATACTACATGAATATATTGCCAACATTATACTATTTAGGATTTTTTTCAATCACGTAGAACGTGGTAGGCAATTTTCAAATTATACTCTCAAAAAGCTTAAAATCTCGAAATATCATGTTTCAGCCTACATTTGGTAGTGAAAACAATTTTTAGCCACTGAAGGTCTTTCACTCCCTTTTTCGATAGGTAATAAACTTTGAGAAAACCACATTACATCCCTTTTTTAGTCACTTTGCAAAAATGTATTTTTTCCACCTTGGCCCCACTGTGCGTCGTGCAGTGAGGTACCCTCTATTGAAAAATGCGGTCGGTGGATGAATATTTTCTTCGGACGACGAAGAAATGTTCGCTTTTGCTGCAGCTCTGGAAGCTGAAGAGGAGGAGGAAATTACTGAAAGCAGGAAGGCAATGGATCCATCCGATCAACGCAAAAAGATTGGACTTGGGGGAACACAACTACCTTTTCCATGATTTATTGAGAGTGGAAAGTAATGTCCAATATTTCAGGATGTCTCAGCAAAAGTTTTTTGAGCTTCATGAAATGATCTAGCCACTGATAGTGAAGCTAGACACTAAATTTCGACTGATAGACTGACTGACAGACACTCGATTTCGTGTCTGAGGTAAGATCCAGAAAATATACACGATTAAATAGAGATAGTACTTATTTCTTTTTATTAGAAATAATAAAACATTCCTTTTTTAAAAAATATAATAGGCTTTTCCTGGCATCTAATAGCAAAAAACGACAGTTGTTGGTTACAAAAATTAGGAAGTCTAGAACGCACATAATACCTAATCTTATAACTTTTTACGTTCCCAACATCCCAACAGAGTGGAAAGTAATGTCCATTATTACGTTCCCAACATCCCAATAGAGTGGAAAGTAATGTCCACTGTTAGTTTCCCAACATCCTAACAGAGTGGAAAGTAATGTCTATTTTTACTTTCCCAACATCCTAACAGAGTGGAAAGTAATTTCTACAACTTTGAAATATCCATGACCTATTGTTTTTCCCCTCAAGGGAGAAATTTATATATGGTTTGAACACACGAAACACTCAACTACAGAAATGTTTCCCGTATTTTAATTAGATTTTTGGATTCTATGCATCTTGAAACGTAAATCAAAAAATTTTCAGGGGGTGTTCAATTTTTTTTTCCTATACGATTACAAAGGCTTATTATTGGGGGGGAAAATGTTGTTTCCAAATGTTCTTAGATACATAATTCAGTAATTTTTCGACTAATCATCATCGTGTTTTAATTTAATTTGGAATCCTGAATTGAAACGAGATTATTATTGTATCTCATTTTGTCTGACAAAGTGAGTTTTACTTATTCTAATGGAAAAAATTAGATAGGAAATGATGATAGAATTTATAGTGGTTTGAACTCTACCTCCACGAAAAAAAAGAACATGCAGTTAATTGTTGGTTGTAGAGAGTCTATTTTGGGGATGAGGCCAGGGACTAGATTGGGGAAACAATACAGAAAGGCGATTTAAATTATAGATATTTTAATTGGTGCATTCTTTTCCGAATTTTCCCCACTAATTAATTTATATGAGAATTTCACATAAGTTTTTCATCCAGATGTAGTTCGAGGTAGCGAACCGTTTTCGGTATGGGGTCGCCAAGAATCTCCACTCGTGGCGTGCTTACTTTTCGTAGTTAGTTGAATAGGACTTGATGAGATTTTTGTGGATTAATCGACATTTTCCAGTTTGAACACCAGTTGTCCAGGGCATTCATACGTAGCTGTATGGTCGTTTGCGCTTCGCTGACAGTTTACGCCTTACAGAAGACAGCTGAATCATCCGCAAACTGGGCTGTAACCGACCGTTCATTAATTGGCATGTCTTTGACATATAATAAGTATAAAAAGGGCCCTAGAACGCTACTTTGGGGTACTCCGGCTCTTATATTATAGGCTTGGGGGCTGACGACTGCTGGCCTATTCTGACTATAAATGTCCTTGAATTTAACAATGACATAGTCGATAGTAGGTATCTGGCAGATGTGGTTTGAATTTATACAGGAGTCCTCTATGACATACCTTATCAAAGGCCTTCTTAATGAAAAAATTAAAGAGTCTATTGTGTCTGATCAAGTTTTGGTACATCTGATCCTCAGAAAAACTAATTTATGCAACTGACGCAAACCCATATGGAATCGGTGCAGTATTTCCCACAAAAAGGAAGATGGAACCGAACGTCCTATTAGCTTTGCTAGCAGATTATTATCTAAAACATAAAATTACAGTCAGATTGATAAAGAGATAGCTAGCATAATTTTTGGAGCAAGGAAGTTTTACCCATACCTTTTTGGAAGAAAATTCAACCTTGTCACTGACCACAAACTGTTGGTTTCTATTTTCAATCTCAATAAGGGGCATCCAAAATTATCAGCAATACGAATGCTGAACAACGCCGTTTTCCTGCAGGCTTATACTTACAACATTTTGTATTGGCGATCAAATGACAATGAGATCGCAGATGCGCTTTATCGCCTACCCCTTTCAAACGTTAAGGCAGTACAACAGGAGCAGACATTTATCAACTAAGGCTAAGCGCACACTGGGGACCGAACCATTACGTTCGTACAGCCTGATGGACTTGATTTTTAGGTCCGATTCCGCCTGCCCAGCCTCTAAGGTTTTAATTAAATGGTGTATGTTAGGGTGTGGGTTATGAAATTTCCGGCTGAAATCTGCGTGAAACGCTTCCGCCCCATTCGTCGTTCGGGGGAAATCGAATGATGGTGGAGCTGCCCAAATATGAGGCGAAAAACGACAGCTTTCCTCAATGTAGTTAGTCAATACATAATAACTGAATGACATTCCTTCAGTCGGGGCCAGCAGCATTATAGTTGTGAATAAGAATCAGAGTTTGCGCAAACGTCTTCTGCAATCGCGTTGCTTTCATTACGGTCTGTCGGCCCTCGATTCCCGCAAACGTGTTAAACACTCCCATGGGAGACCTGAGACAGATTAAGATCAACAGTCAGAACTAATTTTAAAGTAGATAAAATAGAATTTTAAAGGCAAAAGGCGAGTTTTAGCATATTTTTATAGAAAATAATACTATTGCAATGACTCCAAAAACATGTAAAATTAAAATTTTCGAAAATTTTCTGAATAGAAATCCGTTTTGAGGCATTCTGAAACGAATCCTAGAGTTTACCGCTTATATATATATATATATATATATATATATATATATATATATATATATATATATATATATATATATATATATATATATATATATATGCGTGTGTGTGTGTGTGTGTGGTGTGTGCGCACGCGCGTGCGTGCGTGTCATTCCAGACGAGAGATTGAGATGAAAATTTTGTTCTTGCTTCTAAAAAGCTTTCAAAACGAAAGGATGAGTTCATTGGCCAGCACTTATTGAGCACAAGTAGCACTCAATTATTTAAAAAAAAAGTGCTTAAAAACTCACTAAAAATGGCCTAAAACGGCTAAAAATCGTTGAATTTATATTTTTTAGCACGTTTTAGTCACAAAAAGTTATTGAACAACGAAATAGGACACTATAAAATTATACAGAGAAATGAACTTGAATTTCATTAATATGCTGCTGAAAAACTGAAAAATTGCTAAAAATTCCAATATCTGTTTTGAAACGTAGAATATTATTTAATATGAGTTTATTTGCCATAAAAACAAATTTTAGCTTTCGAAGGGCTAAAATTTCTAAACAATGTAACATAATATAATACTGTAATCTATAAAAATTCGCTCATACGATCATGTCTGGAACTTTTTTTTTTTTTAATCTTTGAAAAATTGCATTTTGAAGACGGTTTGGGACAGAAGATTGCGCTTGACAGTATTTCACTCCATTTTCTGTCCTAAAGTTTTTAAAAAACGAGGGAAATTATTACACAAAGGTTTATCATTTCTGTATTATACAGCCCTTGTATGCAGATCATTGGGCTATAATTTTTGAACCCACTATATAATAATTAGAGAGAGAAATTAGCCTCTGAGGTTCCTCAGTGATCAACTCACCTGCATACCTCGTAATCACTTTTTGCGCCATAGGGTCGATTACAAAACAAATTAGACTCAGAGGTCCCTCAGCTGTCGGTGCGCCTCCGTACATTGTAACTTTGTTCTAGATGTCCCGATCTCGGTCCTTTAATCATTCAGCCCTTTAATTCTATCCATTAGGCTTGATCACAGAGTAGAGTAGGAGTTAATCAAAAGTTAATCAAAAGGAAGTTAATCAAAAGGAGTAGGGCTTAATCAAAAGTGATACCTATGTTACTGGCACATCCTCGGCCGATGTATGAACTCTTTAGTAAAATTTCATAAACTTTGGTCCTGCAGTTTCAAAGAAAAGGTTCGGACGGCAGTAGGTCGGTGTTTTGTAACGGACAGATTTTTTTATATTTTATTCGATTCTACGCTTCTTGAAACGTAAACCATATTTTTAGCGGGAGGGGGTGAACTTTTTTTCTTGTTTGATTACAAAGGTTCATTATTGAAATAATGAACCAAAAGGTTCACTCTCATCCGAATCCTATAAACGCATAACAGTCCAATAATGTATATAATTATACATATGTGTCTGGATTGAAAACACTTAAGAATAGATAGGTAACTTCAGCTATCGATTGACCAAATAATTTGCGAAAAAAAATTCTTCACAGATAACATTCTTTTTACTAAACACTTTATTTTCAATAATTCAACTTTTATGATACTTTTCGTGTTCTCTGCTTTACGACATCAAACTTCCATAACACCTTTACACTGCAGGCTCACCGGTTTTTCCCCCCTTTTTTTCCAAGTCTATTATGCAAAATGTGTTTTTAATGGGTAAAACTAGCTAGTTAAAGTCTAAAAATCGGTTATAACTGATTTGAGAGACCTGCAAGTGTTACCATTCGATTCAACGTAATCAACAAGACCCCGAACTCGTTGGTTTTTAGTATGTCATTTTTATAGAAAACTCTCGAAATTATTGAAAATCCATGTTTTACAACATTAAAACATAATTTTCTCCTTTAATTAGCAAAGTAAATGTAATACAATGTAGTTTTTCCCATGGAGGGCCTCTCAAGAATAGCTTGAAAAACTCCCTTTCGCTCTCGGATCCTTAACAATGTGTCTCAGGTGTGCACAGTGTCATTGAGTTCAATGCCCGTCAAAACTGTCACCGCGCGAAATATAGTCCTAATTCCACCGTTGTCCCCGGTGTGCGCGGTCATATTCCCGTTACCCACCGTTAAGACCAAAATATCAGTACCTGCAAGTGTCGTACAGCCGAAAGTCTTTGGTGCGCGCTAGGTCTAAATCGATTGGCCATCCTCCCAGTCACAAATACATTAAGCAAGAATTGGAATGAGGGTGTTGATTGCTGCACTAAGAAATAAATCAAATATTAACTAGACGTTTTCATTGGGTCACGATATCGCGGATTTCAGTCTACAAAATGGATGCATATTTTGGTGCCATCGAGTATACATCCCTATACAACTCTGGCGTTCTATTCTAGAGGATTTACACAAAGGGCACCAAGTCATCACACGCACAAAAGCACTTGCAAGAAGATATTTTGGTGGCCTAGGATTGATTCTGACATCGAGTCAATGACTTCAAATTGTAGATCTTGTCAGCAAGTCAGAAACAACCTCTCTCAAAAGTTTTTCCATTATTGGAAATACCTGCAAGAACCTATGGAAAGACATCACATTGACTATGCAGGGTCATTTCGAAATTAATATTTGTTGGTCATAACAGATGCATACAGCAAATGGATTGCGGTTTACCCAGTGACGTCACCTACGAGTAGAGCAACGATTGGCTGTTTAACCTGATTTTTTTCCACTTTTTTATCCTACAAGTGCTTGTTTCGCACAATGCAACATGTTTCAAGAGCCAGGAATTCCAGGATTTTAGTAACCAACAAGGAACAAAGCAGAAGTTTGCTGCCCAATATTTCCCAGCGACTAACGGTCAGGCGGAAAAAAGTGTTCAAATGATGAAGAACAGTTTAAAGATAGCAATTTACTCTGGTGAAACTGTAGCCGGGGGACTTACAATTTTTCTGGGAGCATGCCGAAGAACACCTAATGTAGTTACTGGGTTTTCACCAGCTAAATTCTTCCTGGGAAGAAGACTTCGATCCAGGTTAGATCTACTGACAGGAAAGGAGAGTGACGCAGGAACTAGAGCTAAACATTAGCAAACTAGAGGAGTTTCGAAGTTGGAGAAAATGTGGCTATAAGATTTTATGGGAACAGAGAAAAATGGTGTTTCGGCGCAAGATTGTTGGAAAACTAGGACATTTACATTACTTGGTGAAAATTGGAACTGAACTTACTGGCGTCATGTAAACCAAATGGGGAAGAGGAGTCATCGCTGAACGAAAGAAGTCGATCATAAATGAACAACATGAATATTCCTAGAAGGGAGGATATGTTAGGTATGTGCTTATATCAAACTTCATTGCATCATTACAGTAACACCAAGAGTTGTTTACTTGTAACTAAGCATATTTTTCCTTGAGTGACCACTTTCTAATAAATTTATTCGTAATTTCCTAACCAGGCGTGATGCACTTATTTCTAATTTTTCAGAGATAATCTTAGATATAATAGTGGCAATCCCTTGTGACGTCCAAGAATGTTACCAAGTTTCAGTTCGATTTTAAAGAAATTTTCAGAACTGCTCGGGTTAGCTTCTTATATGATACATATATTGTTGTCGGATCAATAGTATCGGTTCAATTTAGTCAGTAATATCAGTTCAATTTCGTTCAAACTCGGTGTTGTAGTTGGCTATATGTTCAAGGATGGTGTTCTATGAATTTTAGCGCGTTTTGCTGAATAAGAACTATTGCACATACGCAAAACTAAAATTGGATGATTTTGGCGAAACTTCGCAAATAAATAATGGACCGATTTTAGGTCACCATACGCAGGCAGGAACAGGAAGAAATTTATTCATATAATTTACATTAACCCTGTACCCTTCTGCCCCTCCGCACATTAGGCAGGACTGGGGCAGATAAGAACGGAAACGTCCGGTGCCAGGACGCGACGTTCTTCGCTCCAAGAGCGATTGTGCTGTTTCCCGTCCGTTGCTTGGCTCTGGCCATCACCGTGGCTGGTGAGTGGAAGGGACGGCTGCCGCCGTCAAGGAGAATTATATGTAAAAATTTTCTGTCTTATTCCTGCCTACTATGCGCGGATCTTTTGATGGAAAAGACATATTGGGGGTACTTACTTGATACAAGTTTCAGTATGGTACACCATGAATTTTATTGCGATTGCTTGCAGTAACCGTTGCGCATGTGCAAACCTGAAATTAGTGGTTACAGAGGCAACTCCGAGACTAATAGACCGATTTTGATCAGAGGTTGAAATGGTCAGAGGTTGTGCCGGTTAAGTCTCAAGGTCTCCGCAGACTGGACAAGAACAGAATAGGAACAGGAAGGAAAATGTAAACATCTAATTAGTCGTGTTCTCATCTATTTGTCCAACATCCTTCACTCAAAGTTGCCAGAACTTCGGTTATACTTTAAATGTTCAGATCCACCAATATGTGATCATTTCGATCCGTCACTTCCACTTCACCATGTACCCAGTATAAGAGTGGCTCCGGACTCCATTGTTATAATTTACAGCCATGTAAAATAGAACCTGTGGGAAATAGAAATCAACGAAGCAAGATCATCGCAATTCCATAGCAAGATTCAAAATAACATTGTTTCTCCTTACCTCACTATGATCTACTTCAGGGCCATGGTCGACTACTTTATATCACGGGCAATGTAAAAACTTTTCACAATTAGAGGAATTGTGAAGAAGAACAATATCCTTTAAAACAGGAAGTGGGAGTATCGAATTCTTTTCTCTTTCACAATAACTAAATTGATAAAATCTGATGACCATTCTGGAAGACATGAAAGCGTTCTCTTCTTGTTCTGAAACAATTCTCTTAGAAGCGTCCGTCTTTTATCTCTTATCATCATTAAGCTAGTTGTTCGATTCCATCTCTTTGGATTCTCTGGCCAGAAGGGTCATTAGCTGCATTGAAACATTCCTTGCAAGGGGTAGGATTTTAAGGGGAGCCATGTTATCCTCTGTCCCTAAACTGGCAGATTGGAAAGAGGAAAAAAGCCATAAAGGTTATTAAGGATTATTTTTTAAGGGTTCAACGAATGATGGTTAACACTTTTAATTCTCAAGCTTTCAGAAACAATTTGTTTCCTTTGTCAGGAGATAATGAAATAAATTTAAAATCTTGGAAATTGGTTTTTAAAATGTTGTGTGTTAGCATGGTAATAATTTTCATGTATGTTGAAGTGTAGCTATCAAAACATGTTGGTAATTGAGTTCAAAATTTATCCATTTCTTCTGTTGAGTTTTTCGTCCGGGTCAATGATTTGAATATGGAGTCCTTCTTTACCCGTCCGCTGGTAGTAGCGTGGCTCCACTTCCACTAAAGTTGCAGATTGTGGAGAGATATTATGGGTTGGAAACTGCTTCCTGTGGTCAGCTACTTCCGAATTTGAGCTGCTTCTGAAATGTTCAGGTACTCTATTTTTATACGGTCTCCCGGATTTTCCTACGTATTCTTTTGAACATTCGCATGTAATTTTGTTTATATCCGGTGGCGATTTTGATTGTTTTTGTTTTTGATTACAAATGAGCCCACCAATGTTTGTTCCTGGAACATACCCAAATTTACACTTTGTTCGTGTCCGAAAATAAGTGCTTAACTTTTTAGTTGTTTTTCCCATAAAAGGTAATATTAAGCGTGCGCTTTCTGTTTCCCCAGCGCCGCCTCCTTCTTCTATTTGTAATTTTCCACTCATTTGTTGAATTCGTTGGTTGCGGACATATTCCGGGTAATTGTTTTTGAGAAAGTCCGATCGAATTTTGTTTATGTCTTCCTCAAGGTGTTCCTCATCACAAGTTTTCAATGCCCTGAATGCCAATGAATCAACTACTGACATTTTTTGGGATATGTGGTGGTAGGAGTTGAAATTTAGTTACTTGCGTGTGTTTGTCGGTTTTCTGTATATACTTCTATCTATTCTTCCATAACTGCAATGACTCAATTTTATATCTAGGAAGGCAGTTTGTCCAAATGTTATTTTTATTTTTTGCTATTATTATTCTATTGCGGTACGATTCGCGAGGAGATTTTATTAATTTCGTTATAATTTGTTAGTGTTATACTTCCGATAATGTTTGAAGAGTTTCTGGGGTTTCCTCCAAAAGTAGGAGTTTTTTCTTTTTGGGCAGAGGAATGCTTTATTTTCGATCTAAAGTGTCCTCAATTTCTGACCTTTTCTGAACCCTCCCAACTTCACGGAGGACAATATATCTCATATAATTGTCATCTGAAGCTTAACTCAAGCCAAGTCTACGTCTTTGGAAAGAGTATTTTCTAATTATTCTCCTATAACATTATTTACGTTTTCGGTTAACTACAAAAATGGGAATTTACATCTACAGGTCTCTCGCTTGAGCAGACCAAGTCTTCGAATGGAACATCATGCTTACGCTGCGTAGCACGGCTACTTCTGCAACAAGTACCTATGAATTAGAGAAATGTATGTTTTAGTCTATCTAGCGGCCTTTCTGCTACTTTGCCTGTCGTTAGTAAAGACCATTTCAACCTCTATGATCAACATAACGAAATTACTGTTTTGAGGATCAAAATTTCTCCGCTAGCACGGAAAAATATTGAAGTATGTATATGTTTTTGGGCTATTAATAAACTTATCGTTTCCCGTCTAACAAACAAAACCCTAACAGCGGTTACCTTTTTACCACGTTTAACCACGTAAACCATCATTTGGATCGATTGTTATTTAAAATAATTAGAGGAAGTTGTTGATTGGTTGTCCCGTTTCTGAAATGTGATGGCAATTTTCGCAAGATGTTCAAGCAACTGACACTCCTTGATTAACAACAATACTTTACAAAATTTTGGGAAGGTCTTGCCTTTGGCCGGATCTTGTCAGATTCTTACGTTATTTGGTGAACTGAATCCGAATCCGAGGTCCGTTTTTTTGTTTTGCTCGTTTTCTCATAATATAGCCTGTTTTCACTTTTTTTATATACAAACTTTTCAGGACTTTTCATTGAACAAACTTCCAGATTAAATTCCTTCCCAAGATGCCTAACTAATGTAAAATTTATCGCTGAATACGAATATCACTTAAATTTTTCTACTGCACCGCTTCCATCCTTCGTGATTTAAACGTCCTTACTTCCCTCTCTGCTAATCCATTTGTTTTTGGGTGATAAGGAGTTGAAGTTATGTGGTTGATATTATCATTTTAACGAAACGTTTTGAATTCTAAACTTGTCCGCTGTGGTCAATTACCACTCACTAGTACGAGGTAGTCCACACGAATATCTCTTGTTGTACTCGAATAGTTTTCACTGATGTGATTCTGTCCATAGTGTATAATATCTCTAACCACTTTGTTGTAGCATCTACCACAACAAGCCAATATTTGTTCTGGAATGGACCTCAGAAATCTACGAGTATACCTAATATACGTATTATGTAACCGCACCTCGGTTCATGGGGCACTGACCATGAGGACAGTGGCACATTTTGCTATCGGGGTCGATTTTTTTTACAAGTATTACATGTTTGCACATGGGATTCTACATTCACGTCCATCTTGGGCCACCATACATGACATATAGCCACAGGCCTCATACCTGTAATCCCATGGTGACCTTCGTGGAGCATGTCGATTATCGATTATCTCAGAGCAGTAGGAATAATGAGTCGCCTGTGCTAAAATGAAAGTTTGTCTTCGTATGAAAGCTTGAGCCGTTAAAAAAAAAGTATCTAACACTTTTTCCATGTCTTCAGTATAGTATTGGATCTTCCAAAATGTGTCTTTTTAATTGGATCTGAACTGAGAGCGATATCTTCTAATCTGATACGCAACAATCTCGCTCCGTAATCTGCTCCTTTAATCTCACTATCCGAAATGTTTGAATCAGAAATGGGCAATCGATAATGCATCTGCTGGTACATCATTTTTCCTCGTCTGGTACTGTATTTCATAATCAAACGCGGAAAGAGTGAGAACATTAGGGAGAGTCGATTTGCCGCTAGTTTGGGAATTTCATTATTTTTTCCATGCAGGTGAATTACAGGTTTATGAGCCTTCTTGATGATAATATGTCTCCCCACCAAACACTGCCTAAATTTTGACAGTCCAAATATAATTGCTAAGGTTTTTTTATCCAGAGCATATTAAGTTTCTTTTCTGGTTTCTTAAGAGTTCTGGATGCGTAGTCCACAGGTTTGTCAACATTTTTTGGATACCTACGAAAAATAACTGCAGCACGCCCACATCACTTGCGTCAATCGACAATATGATTGGTAACGCAGAATCATAATGTATTCCAAACAATCAGCATTGAGTGTTTGTTTTAAGTCTCTGTTATGATGTCTTCCTTTGGTATTTCCATTTCAATCCTTTACACAACATCTAGTGAAGGGGTGCACCAATCGATTGTAAATTGGGTTTGCATTCCTTGTAATAATTTGTTGACCCAAGAACAGAATAGCTCTTCGTTCTTTTGCATTGCTTGGTTGAGCCATCTTCTTTAAAGCATCTACTGTTCGGTAATTGGTCCCTTTTCATCCATCAAATGGAATAAATAATTACTTTGATCTTGAAACCATTTTTCACATTTTTCTACTTGAGTTTTGAGGCCAGTGGTCCTGAGTTGTTGTAACACTTGTTTCCCTCTCGAAAAATATTCCTCTCTAGATGATCCTGTGATGGTAATATCATCGATTTAATTAGCTTCAAATGGGATTCAAGCTAATATCGACTCAACGGTTTTTTTCAAATAAGCTTGGTGCAAAGGTTAAAGAAACAGATCTTTATGGGTGGAAATCACTAAGTATTTTCGTGACTCTTCATCCACTTCCATTTGTAAATAAGTGTCTTTGAGGTCTATTATTGAAAATTATTTTCCATGATTAAATTTAGCTGCTAACTCTTCAAAAGTCGGAATCGGATGGTAGTCAATGAGTGTATATAGTGGTTACTTTAAAATCTGCACACAATCTCAATTTCCCATTAGATTTCATTGCAATAACTAATGATGATGCCCACTCAAAAGGAGTTTCTGTAGTGTTAACCTTTTCTAAAATCTCTGCATCTACCAACCTCTTCAACTCTTTTTCTACAGCACGTTGAAGAGCGAATGGAACACGCCCTAAACGAAATTTTTTAGAAACTGCATCATTCTTCAAGTGTTTGACTGCCAGTGGTTTTGTGTGGTTCCAGTTCCTCTACTGAATTCTTCTGAAAATTCTTTCACCAATTTTTGCACTACTTTATTTTGTGTCTTCTGCGCTTTTTATTCATCCTCACATACTCGTATTTAACGAATTACTGTTCCCGGTGGTAGAGATATCTCAAATGCTAAAATCCAGTTCATCCCGAAAAGAAGTGTATCATTTACTTTGGTCTAAATTACAGGGAGTGTCTGGTGTTAATTGAAAACAATAACACCTATTTTTGCTTCTCCCAGAGTTTCAACTTTGTGCCCAGTGTATGCCGTAAGATTAGGTGTTATTTTCAACTGAGGAGAGCCAGTCATCTTCTAAACAGCTTCACTGATTACTGAATTTGAGGCTCCAGAGTCAAATAACATTTCAATTTCATCACTATCAAGTTTGACTTTGAGAAAAACCTCCTTGCTGCTTTCGATTCTCCTTATTACGTCCGTCACCTTCACCTCATAAGTGGTTTTGGGATATGACCTGGTATGCCCTTCTTAGTTGTAATGTTCGGTATTCCTTACGATACTGGATTGACATTCAATGGTTTGCTGTTATTGACAGCATGATGTACCTATACATTCTTTTGACGTTTAGTATTTTCCAAAATTTCTATATCTATACTAGAAACAGGTTGATGTTTTGTTTATCCAGATTGATCTACAAAGCTTGGTTTATATTTCCAATGTTGTAAATGTAGGATTGATCCCTGCCCCAGAACACATTCATGTTAAAAGTCAACAAGATTTTTACATTGGTATAAAGTGCTACTGTGCAACGGTGATGCGACATTGCAATACATTGTGTACCTGACAAAACACTAGTTTAATTTATACTGCCTGATGAATTTCCAATGTTTTGAAAACGACGTACTCAAGTAACAAACTTTCTAATTTTCAGAACAAGAGGAGAATAGTTATGGCGAACGGGCGTTGTTTATGAGTCACGTTATTACTGTCTCATTCCACGTTTATAAGAACAGACGAAGAACATCTGCTGCCCATAAAAACTACGATAGAACCCAAAGGAAAGTAGGTAACATAAAAATAACCGGATCTACGCCATGTTCGTGACTCCAGCAATGGTAATGACACTCCAGTAAAACAAAAATACATCTATGCACGCGATTTTTTCTTAGTAGAATCCGACATTTCGAATGGTTTCTTAATGTGATTTGCCTAGCTCTGAAGGTACTCAATAAGCAATTTAACCTATTTCGGTTCATTATTTTTAATATTGAACCTTTATAATCGATCAAGAAGAAAAAAAAAAACTTTTAACCCAGATTCAAAAATTGAATAAAAAATCCGTACATCCGCCGTATTCCGTCCGAAGCTACTATATCGAATTTAAGAAATTTAGCTTCAAAATCGTACGCCAGCCGGGAATGTGCCAGTAACATCGCCATCACTCTATATAAACTACAGATGGTCGCATTTAAAGGTTGAAATATTAAAAATGTGGTATTTCGGAAATTTTCAAAATAAAGGAGTATGGACAAAGAGATTCAATAAATGAGATGATGCTATTCTTTTATTCAAGGCTTCGTATTCCAGTAGAAGAGTATTTATGAGTATAAGGGTAATTTTATTTTCTTTTTTTTCCATTATTTTATTTTATTTTTTCTCTGTAATATCGTTCATTTATAATTCGATAATGCATTAGAGACTTAGTTTGATAAGTAATTTTTTATCCTTAGACCACTGAAAGGCTATCTTAAACAGAAATAATAAACCTTTGGGCAATAATTTGCAGCGTCTATTTAGTATCACCTACTGAAAGATCTTGCCGAGAGCTTTTCATAAAGGTGCAATATGGATGGTAAATGATGATTGGAAGTGGCCGAAATAGCAGTTAAAAGAAAGCTGGATGATGACATGGGACTACGACCTCACCGCCTGGTCCGCTTGGCGGGTATTGGAGGGGGGGACCATCTATGACGTCAACAGTTAGCTATATGTTCAAACCATTTGGAGTTTTGAGCTGAAAAGTTGGAGTCGGGGATTGAAAAGGGAATCTGATTATTAGGACATAAATGAGAATTTCCATTGCCTAGAATAGACGTCACAATGTTTGAGAATTCTATCAGTGAATACAGCCTATGTCACAGCAGAAAAACATCTCAGATCTCGCAACCGCTCTACTTTATTATAATTACCAGAATTATCACCTTGAGTCTCTATTATTAACTTCACGTTTCCCTTCACGAATGATACTCTATCGAAATTGGGTCAGGATCTCTAGAATAGTCTGGATGTTTCACGAGCTTATCTGAAGCACAACCTGTCATTTCCACTCCCAACCGATCAACATATCCCGTGCTTTTTATTCATTCCCGTTCAAACGTTATAAAATATGGATTATATTGAGAGGGTCACTTTGGAGTGTATTTACTTTTATTACACATCGGAAAAAGTCTTATTTACTTACAACTATTTACATAGAGATAAATCCGATATATTTGTTTATTCAATTTTGCACAAACATGGCTTCAAAGTAAGGTTAGTTTAAATATATGCTCTATTTACACGGGTGTCATTTCTTACTTTCTTCCGGCTTTTGGTCTCTTTCACTACTCCACATTCCATGCCCAAAGGTAGTATGAAATAAGATTGCTATCTCCATGAAGAGATTAGTACAGATTTAATTAAAAGCGCTGAAAAACTCACGTGAGGGAAAAAACGCTGCAAATGATTACACACTGGTGAATTCCTTTGATGTTTAATATCCCTTCTAAACATTATTGAGCCACCTTCATTGATATTAGCTTGTGTCCTCCCCCAATCCCTGAAAATGTTGTAAACATGTGATAACAGTTTAGAGAGAAAAATGTGTTCTTGATGATAATATGTGCAGTATTTAATGCATTGACGAATTCAGGATTGACCCATTCAAAATTACCATTGGTCCTTAGAATTACTGAAAAAGTGCACTAACATTTTATGTAGATCCCGATCATTGTTATCTGTTGATAAATGGAAATTAATTTAAAATGTTTCAATCGGTCCTTCAATATGGAATTCAGCATTACATCTGTTCGGCACTACATTCATCCACAGTGAATTCGGTAACAGTACAATAATCTGAACTAAAAGTTCGCTTCCACCTTCCCGGCAGTTTCTCATC
>CM061043.1:70442788-70720288 GCA_030762985.1 Adelphocoris suturalis
AGCCAATGCATATACTTGCACCCCAGGGGCAAGATCAAACCCTATTCCAGCCAGCAGCTTACCCAAGGCCGTGTCCACTACCAGGTTGACGAGGAGTGGCGAAAGAGGGTCTCTCTGGCGTACCCTATGCCCACTGACAACATCCCCTGACACCTCACCTCCAGCCTCAAGGACCGTCACACCTTCACGGTACAGACAGGCAACATACTCAATTAAACGAGCAGGTGCCCCAACACCACGAAGGCTCATCTTAGCAACGTCCAGAGCAGCAAGATGGAGCTACCGTTTCTTGATGCTCGCCAGCGAAATGACAGTTTGGAGAACTGTTAGGTTCTCCGCCACGCCAGGCCGGAACACTCTCTGGACGTCACCTATGACACCAGCCACTTGGAGGCGAGATGCCAGAATCTTTTGAAAGTTGTGGAAACCCGGAAAACTACCGACGATATAGAAATCGGATAGTAGCCTCCAGGCACCCTTCCCTCTTTCTTTGGGATGAAGATGGTCCTTGTACGGGTCAACGCTTTCGGGGGTCTTTCTGATAGAAGTAACAGGTTGAGGATAATCAGCTTGAAATTCTTTGGAGCTTTATTCCAGCATCGGGCAGATATACCGTCAGGTCCAGCAGACGAGGAGTTTTAACACAGAATGTGTTTTTACGGAGGGTTATTTGGTTTGAAAATGTCTGTCCAGTAAGATCCCCCCGAACCCACCCCTCTGTCGTGCCTATGTACGGCCAAACGGCTGAGTGAGGGGAGTGTACAAGTGGGGGGATCTTCTTGGAATTTTCCGAAAGGGGACATAAGCGAATTTAAAATTTTCTAATCCCACCCGAACCATGGGCCGTAGGGCGGGAGGGGGGTCGAAGTAACGGTTAATGTGCGCTTTTTGGACTTCCCCGCTTCCTGTACCCCTCTAAACGGCCGTTGAAAATTCCGGAAAAATACCGGTTTCGTAGGTTTTTCTACGAGGAAGACGACGGCGCGATCGGATCGCGAAAAAAGTATCGGGAAATGCGTCAAAAAATGCTAGAGTACAGACCCATTTTCTCGAAAAGTCCGACGAAAAACTTGGTTTTTTCTGATTAAAATATACCCCATAAAGGTACGTTTTTCGGAACGGTTTTCGCGGGCGAAATAAAGGTTTGATCCTGACGAATCTGAATCCGAAATCGGATATCGAAAAAAGTGATGGGAAGTCGGTCAAATTGTGAGGGGAAGCGAGGCGAAGCGATTAAAGTGACGTGGAGGCGAGCGAAGTGAGCCGGAGCGGCTAGTATGTTGATAATGGTGAGTGGAAACGCTGCTCAAGTGTTCTCTACGGACTGGGCAATCAGTACCTACTCACGTAGCCCTGCGACCCATCATTCGCGCGAGTGTGTGTATAAATGAAAATATATAATATAATATAATATAATATAATATAATACATAGTGGCAAGCATTATTATAATATTTTGAAGAAGAAAAAATCACTACTTCTATTAATAATAATTTTCCAATCGGACTGATGTTGTGATACTTCAAATGTACCTATTGTGATTAAGTAGGGTAATGTAACCCGTTCTAGTTCTGAAACACACAAATTTACCTACCTATATTGCTGAATTGCTGCTATTGTATTGTTGAAATCCATCCACTATTGAAAAATTCATTCAGCCCCTTGTGATTAATAGTTCGAGTCTTAAAACCAGTTAGTTTGTCCAAGTTCAATAAACTTACTCCTCGAGGTGAAATGCAATGTTTTGAGTTTTACCTTCACTTCAGCTGAATACAATTCGCACAAAACATTTACATTTTACATGTTTAGAGTTCAATTCATAATTCATCTTTTTTACATGCTAATAAAGTTTATGAGGGAAGATGCTTAAAGTTTCAAGGGAAGATGTTGAGGAACTCATTTCGATATCCAATTACTTACCTGAATTTATTTCATTGATGTAATCGATTACCTATGACCTATTGAGTTAAGGTTCCCAAATCTCAACTGAAATTCTCTTTGACGAATATAAAATTTCATTGATATTCGACGTGCTAGAATCCCTACAGATGATGGTAGTTTATTCATTGTACCTATTGATGAGTCGGCTGCGGTCTTCTTTTATTTTGGTCGGGATTCGGCCACCAGAACTTTCTGGGAGATTATTCAGGTTAAATTACGAGGTCATGCGATATGCAATTATGTTCTCTAAATTCAATTATTCAAGTCTTTGGCGTAGCCAGTTAAGCGCTGGGAAACTACCCGTATGTCACCGGGTCAGCGGGCCCAAGAAATTCGGGCTGGCTACGCCCGTGAGTACAGTGGATTCAAAGCGGAGGCGGGAAAATCTTGGAATTTGTGATAACGATAGTTGGAGAAACGGCGCAAGGTAGGGCTGGTGTTCGGCCGAACGTCCCTTCCCCAGACTCTAGTCTCAAGTGTTCTCTACGGACTGGGCAATCAGTACCTACTCACGTAGCCGTGCGACCCATCATTCGCGCGAGTATTTGTATAAATGAAAAATATGGCTGAACCCGGTCCCAGTAGCCAACAAGCGAAAAATGCGGAATACCTGTCCTCTCTATCCTATTATAAGCTCTTTGCTACGATCCAAGGCCCTGGATTCCAAGAACGCGGAATGAACTTTAGCCGAACTTACCAGAATGCCACCAGCCCTCCGGGGAATCCCCGAAATACACATTCTGTGTTTCATTGGTTTGATCCTTGATCCTAACATTAATAATCCGGGGGTCTGGGGGTGTCCCCCATATTTCATTTTACAATAAATGTACCATCATGAACACAAACCACTGGCGGCTAGACACCCCCAACGGCAACGTTTTTTTTGACACAGCACTTATGCGCCTCGTCATGAAGTATATATATGTGTGTGTTTGTGTCACTCCCAGATTATGACTCTCTTTAGAATTGAGATAAAATATCCTTTCTTTCGTACCATGGTTTACCAGAAGCAGGGATCCGTTTGCACCAGGATACCGCCGGACAAATTATGAGAACGATACCAATAGTAGGCTTTTTACACGTAATATTATATGTAAAGGGATCCTTAGTTCTGTGTAATCTAAATTTATATTCATACAATCGTAAGTATGTCAGTCTGTACATTGGTTAGAATCTTGAAATTTTGCGTTTCTTTTCGTTTCATGCTATTTGTAGACGATTGGTACCAGTTTCTAAATTTTTCTTTGTCTGTCTGTCCGTATGTTTGTCCACTTTTCACGGTTTCAGGGGACATTGGACAATGGATATGGGTGCGAATATGTTTGGATTACTCTAACTTGAACCACAAGCTACATAAAATTTTCCAAATCTGATCCATAGGAGGTGTTTTGGGAGAGGAGGGGGTGAAATGGGGTATCATGGACATCAGTAAATAAACTGGAGACGTGATTGTTGAAATATGTTCGGGTTACTCCAACTTGAATCGCAGACTACTTCAAATTTTCCAGTCTAACCCATACGGGGTGTTTTGGGGAAAGGAGGGGGGGGGGGGGGGATGAGGTATCGAGGACATCGCTGAATAAACTGGGGACCTGATTGCTAAAATATGTTTGAATCACACTAACTCAAATCACAGGCTCCTTGAAAATGTTCAAATCTGACCCAAAGGGAGTGTTTTCTTAGAAGAGGGAGGTATGGTGGGGTGGGGTGGGGGTGGGGGGGGGGGGGGGTAAAATAAGGTATCTTGAACATCACTGAATAAACTGAGGATCTGATTGATTAAATATGCTTGGAATACTCTAACTTGAATTACAAACTACTTGAAATTTTCAAATCTGAACCATAACGGGTATTTTAAGGAACGGTCCGGAAAGAATGGGGGTATCTTGAACATCACTGAATAAACTGAGGACCTGATTGATAAAATATGTTTGGATAACACTAAAAAACCTCGACCCATTTAGAAATTTTCAATTCCGACCCATAGGGGTGTTTTTTGGGGAGGGGGTTTGGAAAGGGGTATCTTTGACATCACTGAACAAAATGGGGATCTGATTGGGCGAATATGTTTAGATTACATCAACCTCAATCACAGGCTATTAAAAATTTTTCTAGCCTCAACCATAGGGAGGTGTTTGTGGTAAGGAAAAAAAGGAAGGGGGGGGGGGGGGGCCAAAATATGTGAGGGGGGGGGGGGTTTGCGTATATTTAAGTCAACCTGTTCAACTGGTGAACCAGCTAGTAAATCAATAAATCCTCAAACTCGTCACGTCCGCCAATCTCACTCCCTCCTTAGGTGGTCATACGATTTTCAAGATGTAGATGGTGTAGTTACACTGAGATTTTGTCGTTTCCTCGTCTTATATGACTCTGTATTTAATTGACTTTATTTTTTATAATTCAAGTATTAAATATAAATTCAATCTATGAGTTTAGTGAATCTTATTGTTGAAGTTGAGAAAGACGAAATTCGAATTCATTTTGCCGCCATAAAAGTTGGCCCTTGGAGGTAATGCTTCGAACTAATTACTCTTTAATGCTTCAAACTAATTACTCAAACAACCTAGCTATCGAGGGTCGTTTTACATGTTCGACAACCGGCTATATCCCCTGCTGAATACTCTCCCTGATTAGTAAAGATATTCTTTCCATATGAGGCAACATCCCCTGAATCGGGGAAGGTTCATAAAATTGTTTTCAGGCCGATTACATAACTTTCCTTCTACTCATCGCGTGTTGGGATAGTAATGAAGGTTTGATATTGTATGAAGCCTAAAGAAGTTTTCTTGGCTGTTGTGACACTCCGAACTTAGAACTTTGATAGAAAGAATGTGTTGTGCCTGTTTCATAAAAGCTGGCCGACTGTAATCAACCCCAACGAATCGAACAGCTTTATCTGGGCAAAGCTTGTCTTGGACTGGCGCCAATGGGTTTTTTCGTTAGCCACCCTTCATTACCATTGAGTTTCCGTCATCAAACGATGTGCCCCCCTTATCATCTTTTCCTTTATTAATCCATTCGATGGCTTGACGGCATTGCCAAATCAACTTTTTCAAAAATATTTATATAGAAACTGACAGTATTTCAACCGGAATTTAATTTTCCACAGTAAAGACGTTTTTACTAGGGGCCACATGTACGTTCGTTTTTTTAATGTCTCATCAGCACGATACGGTCAGTTTTGCCATCAAATGAAAATGAGTCTGAATGATGGCTTTAAATAATCTGAGCCATGGAGTACGACCAAATTTTTGCAGTTTGTGTTAACTAAAACCATAAATTTATGGTACATAATTGGTAGAAATACAAGTGGTCTGACTGGTGGTCCTTTTTCTTGAAATGAATGATGATTTTTCTCCAAATGACTAAGTAAATTGTACTTTCATTCATCCTCTCTGGGGCTGCGGGATGTAATTAGCTTTGTGTCCCCTGCAATTCATTTTACAAAAGGAAAACAAAAGCGAATTAAACTGGTGTTTGCCATGAATAGACCTTTCGCGGATGTGCTCGCAACGCTCTGGGTAAAAAATCGCCTTTATTGTTTTCGACATTTTTCTTCCTTTCACAGTAAATCGGATGCGGGAAGTTGAAAAACAAGAGGATTTCGTTTTGTGCTTTTGAAGGTATTTCTATAGGTAGTTGTGATATGTTTGAATGTTTGTTCACATTTGGTTTCAAATAAATACGTAAATATTACCTACCTATTTCTAATGTTCCTTCTGATGATTACAGTATCGAGCGTCACAGTGAGTGGTTTGTTGTGTAATAAATACACATGTATCAATAATTTTGGTAAATACGCAACTGAAATCATCATTCGCAGACAATAGTTATTATGTTCAACACCATTGTTCAGTCGAATACTATTGACCGATTTACGACATGTTCGATTCGGATCGGAACAGACAGAAGTTCTTTCATAACAAGACGCCAATATACCTACAGGTGAAAATAACTCTATTTTGGTTCAATATTAATATTTTCATTTCTATGAAAAAAAAAAAATAGTAATAATATTAAAAACTTGGCGCTCCGAGCCTTGCCAGGAGGCAAGCCCCCTAGACCCCCGGTTACCTCTATTCACATACTTCAAATGAAATTATTGAAACACAGAATGTGTTTAAGCTCACGCGTTTCATATAAACCCGTGAAACCCGCATATAAGAATGACTCAGATTTTGCGGTGTATCTTATCACTACTATCTCAAGTTGTTTTTTTTATTTTTTACCAGCGCCATATTAGAAATCTCCTCGTCATAAGCTTTCATTTGAGCCCTCACACGAAAAATGCATATTTTACAGCCCCCTCCCTCCCCCGTATGGGTTTGAGGTCCGAAGCAGGGTTGCCAGGTGTCCGGTTTCGGCCCAGACAGTCCGGTTTCTTATCAAGGTGTCCTGGCGAAAATTGCTCTGAACGCTAAATGTCAGGTTTTCATTGAAAAAGCAAAAAATGACCGGTTATTTGGTTTTTTAACCAGGCTCCTTCTTTAGTGGGAAGTTGTGTCGATTGTATTCGTCAACCTGAAAATGATTGCGATCATAACACTTCTTTCACCCCCCTTGTCACAACGTTTTTCAAAATCCAACTAAAATGTATCTACCAAATTCAAACGGAATCACAATGTTGACCAAACTGTTCAAAAGCTAATTAATTCAGGCCGCTAAAGACCCTTCTGGTAGAGGTGCAGCTTAACCAATAAATAAAACATGAAAAAACAGGTATTCGAGTTTTTCCAATCTTCAGAATTTTTTTAAATTGAAGTTTCACGGATTTTCATAAATATTAATTTTTTAAAACAGTTCATATTTCAGCTGGCATGTATGGATATTTAAATGGTATTTTTCGAGAATCAAAAGACACAATTTAGAAAATTCAGCGCTAAAAAAATGCTCGAAAATCAAATTTGGTGAAGCTAAAGTAGAGAACTATGATTTTAATGCAAAACGGAAGTGGTTTTTCTGAAAAAACACTTTTAAAAATCATATATATCGAATATGATTGAGGATTGAGATAGAAAACGACGGTTTTCTACTATACATTTTTGAACTAGCTCGAAATTCCTAAAACTTATCTGAATCCACCCATCATAGTCGGCAAGTGATATTTATTGGAACGTTTAGGTAATTATATAAGCATTAAGCCCCTTTGGACTTAACCTAAATAAAAAATAGAATAATAAATATGAGTAGTATGAAAATGCATGTTAATAACTATGCATGCATGTCTTATGACCGTTTGATGTGGTTTTTCGCCCTGTAACACCTGGCAACCCTGGTCCGAAGGCGCCATGTTTGAAACCTCCTCATCATAAGCTTTCATTTGAGCCCTCACAGGAAAAAAAGCATATTTTACACCCCCTCCCACCGGATGGGTTTGGGGTCCAAAGGCACTTTATTGGAAACCTCCTCATCATAAGATTTCATTTATTCGTATAACGAACTATCAGAAATTAACAAGCGGTTGCAATCATGTTCACAATATCAATTATTAAGAAATATCACTTGTGTGTAAACAATTATTCATACAACCATGCTCATAAATCAGCTTATTGGTCACGCACTTCGCAGCAGTTAACATAATATGATTGGATAAATCGAGAGCTTTCGAAAGAATGGTCAAAGAATTTTGTGGGATGAAAAATGACTAAGCACCATTTCTCTAGCAACGACTCGATTGAAAGCGGAAATCATCAGTAAATTGTAACAATACATATTCGTTACTCAAAAACGCAACACATTTTCATAACTCAAAAACGCAACACATTTTCGTTAACACAAAACGTTTCGTTTTCGGTTGGAGATGCCAAGGCTAAAACACATTCTGTGTTAAAACGAACAAATTAGAAAATATAATGCTGGTAGCTCTTTCGTTTTGCTAAATCATTATAGATTTATTAAGGATTTTTTTGTTTTATGGAGGTTTTATAAAAGTCCAGGGGGGCTGGGATAGTGTGAGGCCGGTGTTTTTTAACACACTCATTAAAGTGCAGAAGCTGGGTGGGGTTGAGTGTCCAAAATTAGGGTACCTCATTTTATCTTCGGATTATTGTAGGGAGAATCTTAAGGATAGGAAAGTGCTCTGAGCCTAATTTGTTTTTTAAGTGACTCATGATGCTGAAACCTAAAATTTAGCTCCGTTACGGAGATTTGGGATACAATTAGGTACAATGTATGGGGGGGACTCAGATCAGCTTCGGAACCTCCGAGGCTAACTTTCCGATTCGACTCACGGTGTTGTTATTTAGATGGAGCTCCTCTAGACTCCTCGGAAACAATTACGAGGTTCGGAGGCACACTGATCAGCTGAGGGGCCTCTGACCGTATATTCTGCCCTTATCTATCGACCTTTTTGAAACGTTTTTACTGCGATGCGTAAAATTGCGGGGGACTTGGAACTGCAAAAGTGTGAACCCTTCTCGGAGGCACGATGCGCCATGTTGTGATCATATATTACATAAGGGGTTTAATAATTATAGACCAATGATCTGCGTAGAAGGACTATCTAACACAGAAATGATAAACCATTGTGTAACAATTTGCAGCGTTTTGTCATAAAATTAGTAGTTAACCGTTTCTTTTCCCTCTAAGTCCTTAATTTTCAAAACAATGTAACATAATATAGTACGATAATTAACAAAAATTCACTCAGACGATCATGCTGCATGATTGGAACTTTTTAAAATGTGCTTTCTCCTGTAGAATCACAATAAAACAATAACGAATCAAAAGTTCAAAATCGATGCTTTTCAGTGTTTCGAGACCACTGTGGTTCGGTTAAAAAGGGGAGAGAATGGTGAGATAGAAGGGGTGGGAGAAACCAGAGATCTGGGGCACAGAGTGGAATATAATTCGGGAAGTAGGGCACAAGGCAAAGAAAAAGGGGGTAGAAATATATCGTCACCTGTCGAAAACATTCCCTCCGTTTCAAATCGAAGTAGTGGGGCGTTTTCTGCTCCCGCAATAATCGAAAACAGGTAGCATTTATTTTGGAATACATAACTGTTTATTAATGCAGTCGGTTCTCCAAAGTATCATGTGGAAGTTCGATCGTTGTTTAAGAACACGTAATTTCCGATAGGTACGGATATGAGAGTTATAAGGGACCATTTAAAAAGTAAATCCCAAAAATTTCCCCAACATCGGAATACAAAATGGTATAGTTTTAGCATGGCAAAGTTTTACCACAGACACACAGTCTGACAGACGTGGATGATCAGTAAGATCTGGACTGATAAAAGCAAGTGGATATTTTAATTTTGGAAGACAAACATTTTCTCTATTTCTCGCAGTAACACAACAGTTTCTTACCATCGGTAATGAGAAAGCTAAATATGGTATATTCACCTGATCAAAAATAATATTCACCTGCAGACAGTTTCTACCCAAGTTAGCCAAGTGTAGGCCAGTTTATCAGAAGAGGACGAGTTTCTCAAAAGAGGGAGGCAGTACAAAAGAAGAGGACGGCTCTTCTGAAAAGATCAAAGAATTTTGGTCAAATTTCATAACATTTGGTTTTGATCATCCGATTTTTTTTTTTTTTTTTTTTTTTAAGAACAAAAAGAATGTCAAATTCAACATTTTTCTACAAAACATTAGAAAATTTATATTGAAAACTTTCTAATTGAGTGTACAATCAATTTTATGTTTGTGCTGAGAAAAATGCCGTTAACATAATTATAAAGGCTGCATTTATTGGTACTGGGATCAAATCGTCATGAGGTCTCAACATCAATGATTGGGTAACTCCATCATTGTGACACGATTATCAAGACAACAAGATGTTTAGAAGCTCAATTCCAGTACTAAATAGTATCATCATTTTCTTCTAATTTTGATAAAGAATCAGTCCAAATAGCTTTATCTATATATCTTTAAATTTCTGAAATTCCTTCAAATTTGATTAACAAAAATAGTTCAGTAATAGTTAGTTCAGTAAAATACTCCCATCACCATTATTATGAATTCCATACTAACGCAGAAGTTTTCGAGTAGTCAGAAACTCCTGCGCGTCTGGTTATTTCTATATCCAACTACATTTTGGGAGGATTCTATTACAGTGGTAGCTTTTGTAGATATTTTGAAGGTTCATCTTGCTACTAATTGTAAATTCCATCCCGAAAAACCGCAAAGTCGAGCGAACGTCGGCAACGAAGAATATTTGAAGCAAACCTCAGGCTCCGCTTTGCCAAGACGAATGTTTTCCCATACCAGCTTGTATTGTAGGAAACAAAAGTCGTTTCCAGGGTCTTTGATCCTACAGTAATGAACAGAATGAAAGCTTTTGCTGCGGTTGTAAAATGAGACAAGAAAACGAGCAAACCACACACAACCTTGAGAGCACACAATTATGAAGAGGAATAAATTAACCAACGCTATCACTACCAGGGAAAAGCAATTTAGGCCATCTCGTGGGTATGTTATCAATTTTAGAATGTAGCTTCCTGATTTTCAAAATGATTTTATCACTTGAAGTTCCGAGACGTTTTTCATAATTCACCTTGTTCTGAAATTTAACCGTACCTATGTATAAAGAACATTGCGTACCTACTGAACATCAGTTTAGTTGGCCACACTAGATTTACACTTCAAATACTTAGTTCACACGTTTCAACAAACTCCTCAACTTCATATATACAAACGTTACGAGTGGAGGTATATTATAATACATATATTAAATTTGCATACCAGAAATAATTTATCTTAATCATCTTAATATACCATGGTAAAATCAGCAATATGAAAAAAAAGTGAATTTGATTTGAGAACATGTTTTCTCAACGCTTCAGAATTAATAAAAAATAAATTTAATTAATTAATAATAATTACGAAGAATTTAGCCATGTTGGAGTTTTTGCGTTTTTTTAGCTCACACCATTTGAATTTGGACACATTTCTGAGCACAAAATGTTTTTTGAACTCAAACTTCGGTATGTCATACTAACTTTTCTAAATAATATGCATCTACAAAGACGAATTCTCAAGATTTTTTTTTTCGGATTTTTTAAAGTACATACCTGGCTTGTTTTCGGACCACTTGCTGATCTCATTTGCAATTCCTTCGGGAGCGGTGATCCATTTGCTTATTTGCTGACTAGAGTTGGGTGGAGCCATAGTCGTGGAAAAGATTGTAATGAGAGTCTTAGAGCAGACGGATTTAAATGGATACTATAATGACCAGCCAAGCAACGACTTGTATTGCCGGACAGCGAGGAAAAGGTCGATGAAGCTGTTTAGAGACGCTGTAACTTAGGTTTTGATCCAAGTTCATGACGGGGTTGGACTATTGAACGGAGATCGTACGCTATATTGGATTTCACTATGGAAATTCAAGGCTGATTTCCGATCAACCGGCGCACCGATTCGGCGTTGAACCCTCGATCTCGGCAGGTTACGGGGCGTAAACTCGGATCAATCTTTGTTGCTCTTCCTCACCGAACCACCTCGTCACAATTTTCCGAATATTCTCGTGCATTGTTATTATTCATTTGCATTTTTCATTATTTACTTTATTATATCTCTTGCGTTTATTGTTTATAAAGTGATGATGGCAAGAGGCCTCGCTTGGGGGTTTTCAATAGTTTTTGAGGACGAAAAAAACGAAAGTTTTGTTCTCGGTCGGGGTTTTGCTATTCGCCATCTACGACAGTTCAAAGAGAGAACGGAATACTTCGATGCTCTCGATGAAAGTGATTTCTTCACGATACATCGACTCTCCAAGGTATCAGTCCGTGCGATTTAAGATTGCATCGAGCAGCAGTTAGAATACTCAAGTGACAGGTAAGCGGAAAAAGCAATCAACGTCATTAACTAATCAACATTAGATTCCCAAGTCGATAATACTCAATATTAGAAGTGATAAAAAAGGCACCTCAAATCTGAAGCCGAAACTAAAAAATATGCCTTGAACTATGGGAAACGTTTTCAAACAATCCGATGTTCCCCCACAGGTAAAGCTCCAAGTTTTTAATGCGACAGTAAGAGCGATTTGGAGATGCAAATCCATAATAACATACATAATCAACAAAGACATAATCCCCTGAATTTCGCTCACGTTGCGGGAAAAACTTCGCCCAAATCTCATCTTTCCAAAGGTATGCTTCATTCTATTTGTAAAATTATAATAAGAGGAGAAAAACAAGTTTAAATTAAAAAAAAAAAAAACGTGGAATTTTTAGCGAAAATCGAGGGTTTTTATGAAAAATGATCCCTTAGAAAATACGAGTTTGGGCTCAGTTTCTAAGTATTTTTTCACGCTGAATTTAATGATAACACTCGCGGATCTCGCCAACTCCTTTACAATCAGATTTTACATTTTTACAAACTAGTTTTTAGTTTGTTTGTTATGCTCAATTTTATGTGTTTTTAAGGGTTAAAACTTGTTAGTTAGAGTGTAAAATTCTGTTATATAACGAAGTTGGAGAGATCTGCGAGTGTTACCATCCGATTCAGCACGAAAAAGTACATCAAAACTGGGCCGAAACTCGTATTTTCTTAAGGGGTCATTTTTCACAAAAACAATCGATTTAAGCTAAAAATTCCTCGTTTTTTTGCATTCTAACTTGATTCTTTCCTCTTTTTAAAATTTTACAGAGCATACCGTTGGAAAAGTGAGATTTGGGACGAGTTTTTCCCGTAACCTGCGCGGGAATTCAGGGGGTTTATGTATGCCGTTCTGCGGTTTATAAAACACAAGATTTTCAAGTTTCGATAGTTTTTTCACTTGGTGTGAATTCGTATCTACTAAATCCGCATATTTTCACACATTGGGTAGCCTATTCTAAAGAATGTTTAACGATCTTTTCAACAGTATCCTCAAATTAGAATTTACTCAATATAAAAGGGAGTTATAGTCAATTTTCTGATGTAAGGTTGAAAACGCGAAAAAATCTTGAATCGTGAATAGCTCAAAAACAATGCAAAAAAAAAAAAAAAATAATAATAATAATAAATAAAAAAATAAAATAAATAAATAAAAATAAATATAAAAAATAAAATAAATTAAAAAAAATAAACAAATAAATAAAAAATTAATAAAAAATAAACAAATAAATAAAAAATGAAAATAAATAAAGCCTTGGAGGCACTTTGTGTTGCAAATTAGTTGTAAAATCGATCCTTAGGAGGTCAAAAGTGTGAACACCCTGAATATGTGTTTGTGTGGGTGTATAATATGCAAAAATGTTTAAAATTTCAACGTTAGTCCTAGAACAGGGTTGATTGTTCCGAAACGAGTTTTGATATGTATGAAAAACTTCGAAAATTTCATTTTTATAAATATTGAACAATCAGGATTGTAATTTTCTTTCTTTTTAAGAAAAATTCATAAAACGGATACGCTTCTGATATTTTTATGATTATTACCTACAAAACCCCCGCAAAGATAAATTTTGAGTTCATGCAAATATTTAACTGCACTTCTTAAACTTATACGAGTTTTATAACTATATTCTGAATGATAAACCCGGAAACAATAAATAATGCTGCAAAGATTGCGGTAAACCACAAAACAGTATATTGTCGTGGGTCATTAATATTTATTGCAATATAAACTGTATTCATACTCTTAGAAAAGTATGATTAATCTATTAATTCAGTTAACAAACTTCGCGTAATAGAAACGAAAAGTTTTTATAGTTTATGAAAGCATCGAATGAATATGCATTAAAAGTAATGTCCCAGAATTGGAAAATCCTTAATTATCAACGGGAAAAAGTAGAGCTCGTTTGTTTTTACTTTGCATAAAATCTTTAATAATTGAAAATTATTTCCCCTTAGTACGTCAAATGATACCTTTCCACTACGTTTTACGTTAGAGTTGAAATGGTTCCCTTGGAAACTTCTTTGTTGAGGAAATTGATCGGCTAACTGTAAAACGGAGCGTGGAAGTAAAAGCACTATCACTAATGGATGTACCCACTATGTAGGGTGTTTATCTCCAAGCTACTAAATATTTACGAGACTAAACAGTTCCTTCTTGGCTCTGAATCAAACTCCCATTCCCACATAATCCATCTTCTAGAGTCACACTCACTGATCTGCTCGCGGAGTTATGATTTGTAAGTTGATCTAGGATCAGTCAAACAACTTCATTCTACGGGAGCAGCTAGATTATAAGCGATACTCTCAGTATCACGTTTCCCGAAAAAATTATTCCATCAACTATAAGTGAATGAGTGAGAAGTCAAATACTCATAAATAAAAACTCAGATATCATTGGATCAACTGCTAATGATGAGGTTGATTGGAGGTTTGGTTATCAATGTTTTTCATCTCTTGGCCGAAACCTATATTCAACCAAAATTATCAGACGTTAACCAGATTAAGACATATTGCATGCTCAGATTAAGTTTTGGAACTAAAAATGCCCCCAGCAAATTCAATAGAATTGTAGATCAAATAACTGGGGATGAATAATTATGTCTGAAACTTATTCTAGCTCTTGAACTTCAGGTAAATAAAGACAAGTGCATTTTCTTTTCAGAAAAAAGAAGAAAAAATCCAACACCTAGGCCACATAGCTAATTATATCAAGATTTCAAAACCACCAGAAAAAGTTCTAGTAGTTCGTAACATGCCTCGTCCAAGTAATGCGGATGAGAACAGACGTTTTCTAGGTATGTTAACATATATATGCACTATTCATTCCAGACCTTTCAACCAAGACCATACCGTTGAGAAAGCTTCTTTGCAAGAATCGAAAATTCAAATGGTCTACAGGATGCGAATCTGCGTTCATTCGCTTCAAGAATGAAATTACTGCCGACAGGGTTCTAGTTCCATACTATTCACATCTCCCGATCGTCATTACCACAGACACCAGCCCAACTGAGCTCACAGCTGTACGACCACTTACGCTTCCAGATGACTCTCAGTTTCCGAAAGTAACTATAACCAGCTCGATAAAGAGGCTCTTGCAATTGCGTTTTGAGTAAGCTATTCTTTCAACTACCTTTTTGGTACCAAATTCACATTAGTAACTGAGCCACTTATACGAATATTTCATCAGAACAACCATTTACTCCCGATGATTTCAAGTAGACTACTTCGTTATGCTTCTTTTTCATCAGGATTCAGTTATGCTGTTAAAAAACAAAAAAAAATTATTTAAGATCACCCGTCAATAGACAGTATGCTAAATGATGAAGTTCAACTATTGCATTTGGCGTCAATTTTCGAAATTTCTTATGAAACACTCACTGCTGAAGTTTTGGCCAAGGAAACAGAAAAAAGAGATAGAAAAAAAGGAAACACGTTCCCGGCTTATCCCAAAATACCAATAACAGGATCTCAAGAAATCCAAACAAGCTACAAATTAATTTAGACATGTCCATATATATTCCCCTTTCACATCATATGATTATCCGCTTTTAAATTTCAAAAGGGAGCATGCTATAACTGATAAATATAGAATCTGTGTATCTATGTATGCATAGGTACATACATATCATGATCTCTTTTGTTTGATAAGTGAAGCTGCCAATGAAGCTTCAAATGGCATGGACCGGAGAAGAAACACTGAATGTCTTGATTTCCTGTCACCGATTTCATGTTCCCTCACCGGAAGATATCATCAGGATTCCAAGAAATATGAATTCGTAGAAGCGACTGTAAGTCCACGGGGTGATTAAAGATCAAGAAGGAGATTTTTGTAGAGGCTGCCGGGGATATTCAATTGGCTAATAGAGAACCAATTCAATTTTCCAATAAATACGATTACTGGTTGAAGAGAAGAGGGGGGATTCAAATCAAAGATCGCCTACCCAGTTAGGGATAATTGTATTTCTGCAATGGAGAAATTATAGGAAGTTCAGAGCTCTAAAGAAGTTTGACTGAAGGTTCAAATCAAAAGTTACAGCGTAAAGTTTCAGTTGTTGAGGTTAAGCGGGCGCATAAGGATATTCAAGTCACGACAGTTGTTATAGTTGCCATTATTCTCAACTGTAAAGTCTTTATGAAAAAATACTTACCAATTTTAGGTAACTGTGGTTCTTCTCAAGATGGACTATTATTACGACGAGCTAGACACTTATGTAACTGAAATTACTAATTTTAGTTAACTGGGATAAATATCAAATTATTCATGAGTTATGTTGATACTTCAGCATATTTGGGAGAAAATAAGATGAAAAGATCCACTAATCATTAAAAAAAAAATTGTTTGTCAGGGGTTTAAGTTGGAAATATTGAAAACCTAATTATGTGGTGTCCGCTTCAGGTATATATATGTATATAAATATGTTTAGTAAAATATGTCTGATGATTTGGTGATGGAAGGAGAAATTCAGGGAGGAAGAAGTTAGAGCTGCTATCGAGAAAACGTAGGCAACAAACATCTTGTGCGAGGCTACATACTAAGTCCCTAAAAACATTAAGGTTCACATAGTTTCTATCTATTCGTGTTAAAAAAAAATATACATTATTAAAACTGAGGGGTAATTGGTTTCATTTGGAGGAGAG
This sequence comes from Adelphocoris suturalis, assembly GCA_030762985.1. Classification (NCBI taxonomy): domain Eukaryota; kingdom Metazoa; phylum Arthropoda; class Insecta; order Hemiptera; family Miridae; genus Adelphocoris; species Adelphocoris suturalis. The sequence goes on from CM061043.1 coordinate 70,459,186, forward strand.
ACAATTTTGAACTCAACTAAAACGCCATCATTCCTAAAGAAGCGGACGAGGAGCTCCATCTTCAACTCCAATGCTTCCTGGTTCCAAGTTCCAATGCACGATAATATAATCTAAGCCTGTAAAATTTTTGGAAATAATTATTTGAAAATTTTTGTGTGGGTAAAATAAGTTTTAGAATAAACTTTATTCCAAAACTGGAGTTTGCGAAGTGATTTCGAGAGTTCAGTAAACACATTTGCCCGTCACAGATTAAGGGAAGTTGGTGGGTAACTCTAGCATCAGGACCATAATACAACCTTTTATTTTATCCTTTGAGTTGTTAGAAATCTAAAACCCAGTGTATTATTCTAGTTTGTTATTCTACCTGAGTAAATAATGTGGGATCACAAGATGAATTGATAGATGGAGACGCGATAAGAGTTGGAACTGTAACAGATTGATTACTTCGGAAGTTTACACTACTCTGGTACTGATTATGGGCTAATCGGGTATGAACTTCGCAGATTACCAGTGTTAATTTTTACATTTAAGGAAACATGTAAGGTTAATGCTTATTATGGTGTAAACCTTATAGGTTATCAATTAGGTGTGCTGGTGGTAGACAGAAAGACAACATCTCAATGTAAGTAGATATATGGTAGTGAATTTTAGTCTAATGAAAGGATTGACAGTAGACGGTAACGATAGAAAGTGGTAACCTCTCATTTTACCTGAAAATTAGAGCAATTTTTAATAATATTTATACGGTTCAGTTTCCTAGACTGGTTGGTAACTATGCGTTCTCTATAATTTATACCAGCACTAGAACGGTCAATTAGAAGAAAAGACCGAATGCAAAGGGTTATTCAAGTTATAAATGGGTAGAATGGTCACGACGTCCCAAATACCTACGGAAAGAAGAATGTTTCCAACGAGAGCCTTTTAATCTTCTGAACTTAACTGCCATTTCTCTCAACGGGTAGGTTCTCCCTATGGGTGAGGGGCGGATCCAGAAATTTTTTCCGGAGGGGGTCACAGGGTAGAACAATATAAAAAATAACAAAATAACCAAACGAACAATACAAACCGAATTTTCTTACTGACTGACAAAGCCAGAATAACCTAATGCCTAAACTCGTCCACTTTGTCTACTTAAAAACTAATTGTAATTATTTATGAAATTCATTGTTTATGTTAAAAATATTTTTTAATATTTATTAATTATTTAGCTGATAAATGTATTTATTTTCAATTTTCTTCTAAAAAAGGGTCCTAATGTGTTTTCATACAAAGTGGCGCCTTTTATGGCAGCGTAGCTAACTTCAGAGTTTGCTAATCAAAACATTGAAACCACAACAATCGATTGTTGATCTCAGTGAATTCAGGATCGTTTTTACTGAATTTAGCAGGAAAGTAAACGAGAACGGGAGTTGAACTTCTGAGTTAGAATTCCTTTTACATTCACGTTTTTAATTATATGCTGAATTCTTAATCGATTCAGAATATCTGATCGATCCCACAACCACCACTTGCCATACAACACTTGTTCTATTTCAGATCAAAATAAATGCGAAAACCGAATAGTCTTCAATATTAACGAGGCCAGAGCTCGATGAGCAAGGAGGTGGGCTCTTACCAACTCTAGCATAAGCGTGACCTGTCGTAACTGTACTGAGAACAGCATAAATTAGGTTGAACAGATCGGTTAGGCTACTCTCTTCCATGATGACCCCACAGCGCCCATAAACGACAACAAATGGCAGAAGGCCCCCAGACAAAGGCGGCTACTGATAGGAGCATAGGCGCATGCGCACCCCCATTCAAACCAAAATAATAATAATGTTCCAAAATTTCTCCACTCTCATAAAGTTAGCTAGTGACATAAGACGGGAAATCTAAATCTACGCGCGAAACAGAGAATGTTTCGATTTTACCGATTCGCTTCCTCTCGTTTGTGCTGTGTGTGATGAAGAAATGTATCCATCCATTTGGAAACTACTTGGTATTTTACATACGCTTCCTGTGACCGCAGCCACTGCAGAAAGGAGTTTTTCAACTCTCCGTCGTCTCAAAACTTGGCTGAGATCAACTATGGCAGAAGACAGACTCACTGGGCTTGCATTGTTACACGTTCATCGCGACATCGAATTAGACATCGATGCGATAATCAACAGATTTGCGAAACAAAATAGAAAATTAGACTTTGTGTTATAAATGATCGCAAATGATCCCATTTGGAACTTTTACAATTGTGAACAAATCACAAGTGTTGCTACAAACCAAATACATAAAAAAATCAGTATTCTATAAAAAGATTAGTCGTTATTATTGTTATATTTTGTTTCCAATGTTTTTAGTTAGCAATATGGTAAGTTAACTTTGGTCGTATGGTTTGCTTCTGGTTTTTGATTTTTCAGAAATTGTGTTAGTTTTGGTCGTTTGATTTTTTTTTTTTTGTTATTGGATTTTTCAACAATTTGTTGTCGTTCAGCTCTGCTTTTTGAAATGCAGGCTGATTCATGACCCCTGTGCCCCCCCCCCCCCCCCCCCTGGATCCGCGACTGCTATGGGTGCTAGTTGGTATGCACAATTATTTAAAATGTTTTTCAGACTATTTAATTCATGGTGAATGATAGGCTGACAAGATGTCTGATGAATCAATATTATTAGTAATTCTTTGAATAATAGAAATATGTTCATATAATCTGTATTTCTATCCTCTTCTAAGCACAATAAAGCATGAAGTATATCTATTCACCATACACAGGGTGTATCAGACACGACTCGCCTAAGTTCAGCGATCGATTCTACAACTAATTTTCAATACAAAGTGCCTGCAAGAATTTTTTTTATAGTTTTCATTTCCGGGTAATTTACCTTTTAGGATTTTATTCATGTTTTTGACCTTATGTCACTAAAATGGTCATAACTCCTTTTATTCGACGAGTAAATTAAAATTTGATGACACCGTTGAAAATAACGTTGACTTTCCTATCTCTCTGTTGCCAAAACAAGAATTTTCGCAGCTCCAATAGCTGAAAACTGAGGTAAAAGTCATAATTTTGAGAAGTTGCCAACATTTCACTGTTTTGAATCCGCTTATTGACTTTTTTTACTGTAGTGCTTTTGAATCCCCATCTTCAGGAAAACTACCTTAGAATTTCAGCTTCCCAACGGTATAATCAATTTTCATTTCACTTCGCTAATTAGAGGAGAAAAGTATGTTTGTATGTTGAAAAACATGGTATTTTCTATAAAATCGACGGTTTTTGTGAAAAATGACCCAAAAAAAAAAAAAAAAAAAAAAAAAAAAAAAAAAAAATCGAGTTTGGGGCCGGTTTCTACGTATTTTTTCATGCTGAATCGAATGGTAACACTTCCAGATCGCTCAAATTTGTTATAATAAAGTTTTACATTATAACTCACGAATTTTTAGTTCATTTGTTATGCTAAATTTAATGTGTTTTTAAGGGTGAAACCAGTTAGTTAAAGTGTAAAACTAACTCTGTAATAACGGAATTGGGGAGATCTGCAGGTGTTACCATTCGATTCAGCGTGAAATAACACGTGGAAACCGGCCCCAAACTCAAATTTTTTTAGAGGGTAATTTTTCACAAAAACCGTCGATTTCATGGAAAATACCTTGTTTTTCAACATACAACATAATTTTCTCCTTGAATTAGCGAAGTAAAATAAAAATTGATTATACCGTTGGAAAGCTGATATTTTAAGGTAGTTTTCCAGAAGATTGAGATTAAAATCACTACAGTAAAAAAGTGAATAAACGGATTCGAAACGGTGAAATTTCGGCAACTTCTCAAAATTATGACTTTGACCTCATCTTTCAGTTATTGGAGCTGCTTAAAAATTCTTGTTTTGACATCAGAAATATAGGAAATTTGACGTTTTTTTCAACAGTGTCATCAAATTTAATTTACTCATCAAATTAAGGGAGTTATGACCATTTTAATGACATAAGGTCAAAAACACGAAAAATCTTAAAAGTGAAATTACTAGGAATTAAAGCCTCTAAAAAAAAAAAAAAAAAAAATAAAATAAAATAAAATAAACTAAATAAATAAAATAAAATAAAAAATAAATAAAAGGCTATGAGGCACTTTTTGTTGCAAATTAGTTGCAAAATCGATTCCTGAACTTTGGCGAGTCGTGTCTGATACACCCTGTATAGAGGAAGGTATTGAATGTTATAATTTTTTGATGAGGGATTTGCTATGAGCAGTATTTAACCCCGGGTCCCGGCATTCGGCACCTAGGCCTAAAAAAGCGATGCGCTCGGCACCTAGACGTGTCAAAATGAGGCAGTTGCTTTCGACACCCAAACAAATTCGGCAACCAGGTTTTTCAGAAACGAGATTTAGCGCTCGGCACAGAATAGCGTTGAGCACCCAAGCGCTCCAAAGAGTTTTTGCAGTGAGCACCCAACTTGCGTGGCGGACACACAAAACTTCGCCTTTCCACTTTAACATTAACAGACTGTATAGCCGGTGGAGCCATTTGCCAGCCTTGTCGTCGTCCTTATATATTGTTGTCAAACCAAGATTTAAAACCAAAGCCAACCAACCAAACCAAGTTGTTGTCAAACAACTCAAGAAAAATTTCAACAACTAGAATCCGTTTCATACATCAAAGAGCGAAATCTGAAATTTTTTACTTCAACGAATTTTTGAAGAAAATTTAGCTATTTGGCTCTTACGAAAATGGAGGGGGGGGGTCCAAATTGGACAAAACCCGGCTCAGAAGCCGTTTCATTCATCAAAGAACGAAATCTGAGAATTTTTACCTATGTACATGAACACGCACACACACATGTACAGCGTGTGCCGAGCGTAAAAGTTCGTTTCCGAAAAACCTGAGTGCCGTGCTAAAAGCAACTGTCTCATTTTGACCTGGGTGGCGAGTCCCGGTCCTCCTTTAACACCATTCCCTAATATATAAAGCATTGTGATATACTAACATGCCACGAAGACAGTAATTAATAAACATATCGTTGTTGTTAATTTTCGTTGCTTTGCTAATACTTTTAATGTAACAGTCACGTCTATCCGTACGAGGATTAATCAGCTTAGGAGATTTAATCACACAACTTGGAATTTTAAAAATTTAGTTAAATTTTGAATCACTATTTGCAAGATTATAAAATTGATTACCATTTTTTTTTGTCCATTAATGAACGAAAAACATATTGGTCCACACTGTTCATATCATACATTTTTCGAAACAATGAAATAAAATAAAAATAAAATCAATGAAAGAAGGCAGGAACGGGAGACAGAGAGACAAAAAGAGAGAGAGAGAGAGAGAGAGAGAGAGAGAGAGAGAGAACAATTTCATTTTATTTTTTGATTGCTTTGTCATTTGGGCAGTCACAAATTGTAATTAATTGTTTTTTAAGGAGTGAGTATCCACGTATCAGAGGGTATAAATTCATCTTCTACTGGTCCATAAGCATGGGGTGGAGTGATGGAATGTAATCTTTTTGAAAATAAGTCATATTCGTATCCTTTGATGTTGTAAGTCAATAATCGAAGTGAAGGAAGGGGGATTTTATTGGTGAAACTGAGGCTAGTTGGTTTTCCGATTGAAGAAAAGTCGGGCGCCGGCAAAAAAATTCCTCAATGGAGGGAATTCTCCGTTTCAAAAGGAATCGCCAATTCTTTGATAACTTGATAATCCGTTCTAAGAAGAATATACACGTGGGAAAGTTATCTGATGGAGCCCCAGCAAAACCATTTTATTGCATATTCGAAAGAGCGCGGTAGTTATGAAGCGGAAGTTATATGTTGAAACTTCCAACGGTTGAGCCTTTAGGGTCAAGAAAACTCTAAATATTAGCTTGGGCGCTCTAGCAATAAGAACAGCGCTCAGCATTTTGCTAATTCAAATGTATTCTTACCTACCATTACTTTGTTCTACTGTCGAAGACATTGTTACGAAATTTTCAGATAACAAATATTCTTCGAAACTCAGAATCCTGTTTGAATTATCATCTTATCTAAGATGGCTTTAATAATGTCACAGAAACGGATAATTCATTCCTTCCTTGAATTGCAATTAATCAATTAACATCACTTTCACCAAATTGCCTTAACACAGGTTAAAGTTATCGAAATCTCAATAAAAACATAGGCGCTAGGATTTCATCTTAATGTTTAACTGGCCGTTAAGATTTCCTTTAACTTAACGTACAGGGTTGCGCGGTGTTTGACAAGAACTGAAAAATGGGCCTCATCAACAACAACAGTACATCTATCCAGTACATCTATTTTGTGCCGTCGTTTTCATAAATTTTATCGTCTGTGCAATTGATTGTTTGATCATTTTGTAGTGACATTCTGCCATAATAGGATGGATAGCAGCAAGTAAGCAGAAGTACAAATTATATTAGTTAAAAGCTGTACATTTTCCTCGCAAGACAGAGTCGATCTGATACTCTCTTCAAACCCTAAATTGTTCTCCCAGCTGCTATGTGGGAGTGAATCACTTATCATATTCTTATCCCAAAAAAGTGTGGGGATGTTGCACAAAGAATATTTAAACTCATACTGGTAAGTGGAAGAGGGGGTACTCAGGAATTCATGGATATCAAGTTCGATCAACTAGGGGACTCATAAATTGGATTATCAAACTCCCTGTTCTTTATTAAATACCAGAAAACATCTACGTAGCCGTTCTTAGGATCATTGTAGTTTCGAATGTTTTTCCACCTCTCAAACTCAGCACTTTTGGAATGGCTAGGTAAACATTTCAAGTGAAATCGTTAGTTCTGAATGAAAAATTTTAGAACAGCACAGTACAGTACACACAACCCACAAGCAGCTTCTCTGTACTGTCAGGAACTCATGTCCACAAAGTGACCAAAAAATCTGGTAATTAACACGGACAGATCGTTTCACAATAATTAACGGACAGGGTGCGCGTTTTATGATCCATCACATGAGGTAATTGATAGTTTCAGCCCATGGAATGAATTATCCATAGACACAGCTGAGTACTATGCAGTTCTGCAAGCTCTTATCTATGCGAACAACATCGACCATCACTCCTCAGAGGCCCTAATTTTCACCGATTCTGGAAGCTTAACCACTAAACTATCGCACCTCAACATTTCATCATTCCTCACTAAGATAGAGGCAGAAATAAATAATGGGATAGACACGGCGAAGAATAAAGGAAGAAAACTGGGATTTGTTGGAGCGACCATTTTGGGATGAGAGGTAGCAGACTCAGAAGCGAAACGTACAGCAACACTCCCTGGATCTTCACCACCACAAATATATGTTCTACTGACCTGAAGCAGAGAGCCATAAAAAAATGTCTGCACCAATGGAAAGAAATCTTCTTGAGACAACCGGCAGGTAGTTAGCGGGTGTAGCACTACCCCTCAACCCAAATAAAAACACCTGGTTTAACATATTACCAGAAATGAAACACCTAGATCCTTCTTCAGAACAATTACCAGGTTGCGAACCGTTCATAGTATCATAGTAGGACAAATACAAACTTCAACAAATTAGACTGAAACTGTCTCCACTCTACAGGAAATGTAGGATGTCTGAAGAGATTTGAAACAAGTGTGCCAATGCACGATTTGGCGCGCAACCACTACCACCTGCTATCCAAGACAACGTTACCCACCCTCTAAATCTCAACACAATTATAGCAGGAAATGATATCGGAATATACGTATCTATTTACAAATTTCTATGAGAAATGAACACTGATTTAAGGATGAACCAATGTATCATTTGTACTTAATGTTGAGTTCATTAATTGAAATTAATGTATAAAATTATCCTGTCACTACTTTTAAGGCCGTATAAATGTATTTCGAAGCTAATAAAGATATATATACACAGGGTGAATAAATACGGAAAGAAAGTAAACTTGAAATTTATTCACTTTTAGAATTTATTATAAATTCTGATATCTCGGGAGCACAAATAGACTGAATGAACAAAACGAACTGAATCATCATGGTGGAAAGAGAACATGGCTGTTCGCCCCTCTTGGGGCACCTGTGAAAGCTCATATCTGAAGCCTTCTCGAGGCGGAAAGTCTTTGATTTGTTTCACTTCCTCTTGATATTATCAACAAGATCAAGGACTCAAGTGCGATATTTTAATCGGGAAATTAATTTGCTAATTATTCACATTGCTCTATTCGTAGGAAAAGGAAAGACATTACAAGTGTCAGTGAATTGATTACGAGAGTGACAACTTAGCAAAGAGTTCGGGAACTGCCTGTAGGCGGAAAGGATGGCGGTAATTATGATTTGAACGGAGAGTAAAACACACTCCCCCCCCCAATTCCAGCGGAATTAAGTAAATCAGTGATTAGCGGAAATGGGTCACAATTTGACTATAGGGCAACCTATTTCACCATTAATGGTACAAACCGTAGCAACTCTAGCCACACCGTCTTTTCCTAGATGGAGATCCACGATTCGACCCTTTGGCCAGGAGAGGTTGGGAACATTGTCCAGCACTATGAGGACAATATCACCAACTTGCGCGGGGTGAAATGGAGTATTCCATATTTGCTTGGACTGAAGGTCCAGAAGATATTCAGTTCTCCAACGCTTCCAGAACTGTTCAACAACGGAGTTAATAAATTTCCATTTAGGAACAAGGCGGGAGCTAACCTCGGAGGTGGAGGATTCAGGCAAGGCTGTGAGAGGGCGTTGGATCAGGAAGTGACCTGGAGTTAGTACAAGGAGATCATCTGGAGATTCTGATTGCTGAACTAATGGGGGACTGTTTAGGATAGCCTCAACTCTGACGCTGACAAGTGAGTTTATTTAACGCTCGAGATTTGAATGATCTACCATCCTTGAGGTATACACCAAATTCAGCAGAATATTTAATCGGGATGGAAGTTTGGCCCACCGGTAGTAGCCCCCGGAATAAGGGCATCTTTGGGAATAAGTGGCAATTGGCTCGTTTGGCCACTGATAGTGCTCACATATTTGATTTGGTGCCCCATTTAGGCGGAGATATATCAAAGATAGCAGTGGGCAACAAGGATCTTTTATTACATTGCATTGATCATTTACGATATTCTTCATGACAGGAACGGAGCTTGCCTTTGGCATTAGGTGGACGATCGCGGAAATTCCTTGTATCGTTGTTGGGACTGGGGAGGAAATGATGATCAATAAATTCATTGCGAATAGAAAAATCGGAAAATTTGTTAGGAATTAACTCACCATTTGGGGAAGGAGGTTTGACGGAGATAGTTTAAAAGCCCACCACCTGTGGGCGTGGTGGAAACCTCAATCGGATTTATTACTTAAATCGGGTAAACTGCGCACCTTGAATTCCCATACTCGCGGGGATTCATTACAAACTTCACTATTACAAAGGGTTCACTTGGCCTGTATTTCACATTTCACTGGCAAGACTGCCTCATCAGTGGAGTTCTCTTCGGAATTTTGGAGTAAGCTAGGCCTGGGAGGAGATATGTCGTGGTAGAGATAACTGACGACTGCCAGAGGGGGTGCTTGACTTTAGCTGGAGATTGTCAGAGCATATGAGATAGTGATGCCTCTCATTCGTCTGGAGACACAGTTGTTGCGATCATGATATGGCAAAAAACCATTCAAGCATATAGTTTTGAATTTAATAAACCCTAAACGTTCTTTGACAAGGGCGGAGAGAAATTGCGGGCAACGGTAGAGGAAGTGTTGTTCTCTGCAGCGGAAACAGGGATAAGGGAGGTAACGTTGGGGTTTATTTTGGCGCTGAATTACAATGTTACACTGTCTAGCGGGCGCGGGTGTGAGGCACATGTGCAGAGGAGAAGATGGCTGCTGACTCAGAGGTGGTGTTCTCTTGCGGATTGTTGGCTGCAACTGAAGCATCTTTAATTCCTGTTCCAGGAAACTGATCAAATCGTCGAAGTGCGAAACATAATTCCTGCTCTCGATTGAATTTGGCCTGTAAGACGGGATCAATTTTTGGGAATAAGGCCTCGAAAATTAAGAAGCTGGTTAGATGCTCAGCTTTGACGGTATTGAGGGCTTCAATCCAAGCTTTGGATACGGAGAGGAATCATTCAAAAGTGCCGCATCCTAAGCATCGATCTTTGGAATTACGGTTCTTTGCGCAAATGTTGCGCGGGCAATCCTATATCGCCCCGAGTTTTTTGAACAGAGAAATTGATAAAATTGTTCGTAGGAAGTGTTTTTTTGTCTGAGAACCCTGAAGCCAGGATGCGGCAGTTCCACTCAATTTTCTTTGGAGTGCTTCCAGTTTAACTGGATGGGGGAGGTGGGGAACATTGTGCACAGGGGCCTCGAAATATCTTCTAAAGTGTGCAAACTTTTCTATGTCTCCATTGTAAGTCGGAACCGTGGGTAGTAAGAGATTCATTACCTTCATGGCTTCATACGGCCCTTCAACCTTGTGGGATGGAAATTCGATTTTGTTAGCGGAGACTAGCGGAGTTTCATGTATGACTGGGATTGTCTGTTTGGCTTTGAATAACAGATCAGTCATTTCTGTTATCCAGGCTAGCTGAAGCGTTTCCTTCACTTCTGAGTTGTAAACCTCGCGGAGAAGCTCTTCACCTTCTTTGATAACTTGAAGGAAGGACGTGGCAGGCTAAGATGGTAATCGTAGTGGATGTATATTTACAAATTGTCATCATCAATTTTGATATCTGTCGGTATAGCTGCTTCACCGGGGCGGAAAGCTGGCCAACTTGTTCGGACGGCAAGCTGACACAGGTGGGAACATCATGATCTTGCGATGGCAGAGAATAAACATTTGGAGAAAATTGCCTCGATCCACAGCGTGACTTCGGCATATTGAAATTGATGTCGTTATAGAATCGACTAGTAGTCTCGGAAATTGGCGGAAAATATGTAGTATCAGACTCACACAGTGTCCAGAATGCAACACGACTGAAACTAATTTCCCACAGGTTTCGCATTCCAAAGGCCTCCCGGGTTTTGGCACTAATGAATAAAGGCGGAAAGAAAGTAAACTTGAAATTGATTCACTTTTAGAATTTATTGTAAATTCGGATAGCTCGGGAGCACAAATAGACCGAATGAACAAAACGAACTGAATCATCATGGTGGAGAGAGAACATGGCTGTTCGCCCCTCTTGGGGCACCTGTGAAAGCTCATATCTGAAGCCTTCTCGAGGCGAAAAGTCTTTGATTTGTTTCACTTTTTCTTGAGATTATCAACAAGATCGAGGACTCAAGTGCGATATTTAAATCGGGAAATTAATTTGGTAATTATTCACATTGCTCTATTCGTAGGAAAAGGAAAGACATTACAAGTGTCAATGAATTGATTACGAGAGTGACAACTATAGCAAAGAGTTCGAGAACTACCTGTAGGCGGAAAGGATGGCGGTAATTATGATTTGAACAGAGGGTCAAACACACTCCCCCCCCCCCCCCATTCCAGCGGAATTAAGTAAATCAGTGATCAGCGGGGATGGGACACAATTTGACTTTCAGGATATTACTCTTTTATGAAGTTTTAAACTCATTTAATGAGGGAAGAACAAGTAAAAAATGAAGATTTTTCTCATTTTCATGAAATTGTTATATTTATCAAATCCCGTTTTAGTAACATTATAACCGAGTTTTAAACGTTAATCTACACATTTTTTGGTCATTTGTTATGCTAAATTTAGTAATGCTTCATTATGTGTTTTTAGGGGTACCTAACAATAGTTATTTAATCGCTCTCCCATGGTTGAGCGATTAAGTTTTAGTTATCTTGTTTTGATTGTTCTGTTAATGAATTTTTACCTTTGTAAAAAAAAAAAAAAAAATAAATAAAATAAAAATAAATAAAATAAAATAAAAAAATAAAAAATAAAAAAATCTCTGAGGTCGTTATTTACAGTGTAAAACTTGGTTATGACGGAGTTGGAGAGATCTGCAAGTGTTTCCATAAGATTCAGCGTGAAAAATATACATAGAAACAGACCACAACTTGGTTCATAAAGGGTTGGTTTTCAACAAAACCTTCGATTTCTTTGAAAAAACTACTTTGCAAAGCAAAAGTAAATTTGATTATGCCGGTAAAATGTTGAAAGTTTGGGAAAAGTTTTCTCGTTACGAAAACGGGAAAAACTTGTTTTCCTAAGAGTGTAGAGTCATTTGAAAAATGCAGTGATTTCGTAAATATGAGAAAGTCTTCATTTTAGACCTGTATTTCTCCATTGAGACCAGTTTACATTATAGTTACCTTCCACATAAACATATCTCTCTTAACATACATTAACTTTGTCTTTAATATTTAATGAGAAATGTCGCATCAGTACCTATTCCACTAGTTAAACTGGTTGTCACCAGTTCCACCTTCTGAATTCAAATGCCCTTTGACAATATCTAGCCAGTCGTAGCCAATTACTTCCATTCAAGACGCCCAAAAGCATGTCATGGGAGAGGCGAGAGGTCCCGAAGTTTGACACCCGAAACTCTGCTGGAACGGGATATATTTCCAAGAAATGCTCGAGATCTTCAGGTATTCTCACATTGCAGATTGAGCAGTTTTCAACGTGGCCGTCTTCTTCAATATTTTCACATTGAATGAGCTTAAAACTTCATAAAGGAGTAGTATTCTGAATGGAAATTCCATGTTCTTTCCAACGGTGAGCTTATTTTACGAGATTTTACTAGATTTCACAATGATCCTAAGAGGAGTTTTATGACCATCTTTACGTCATAAAGTCAAAAATACGGATACAAATCATAAGAATGAAATTACTAGAAAACAAAGCGTTTGAAAAAAAAATCTCTAAGTTGATGTTTCTGTTGGAAATTAGTTGCGGTATTGATCTCTAGAAGGTATAACCAAAAGTTTCAACACCCTGAACATTTTAACAATATAAAATAAATAAAATGAATAAAAAGAAAAAGAACATCAATTAACACAAAACATTTTGAACAAAATCCATCGAACAACCAATTCAAATGCATTACATTTGGTCTAAGTGTATGCTTAGGTATTAATTAATGACAAGGTACCTAAGTTGTCGTTTCTTAATTCATCGTCAATGGATTTCTAAAATTACTAAGTAAGACATGTTCTGCTGATCAGCCAAATAACTTTTACTTGAACAAAATGTTTGTTCTCAGTTGGTATGGAAGTACCATTATTCAGGGGTGCCCCCCCCCCCCCCTGTGGGCACCCCTGCATTATTTCATTTAGCTTGCGGGGGAATGAAGTAAGCTAGATGAACAGTGTAGAGCATCTAGGATGCCCATCTGTACTTCACTAAGCCTATCTAATACCGTAGCGATTCACCGTTGTTGAATACTTGGCAGCGATTTTTGATTATATTTAATCTTGGAGAAAGTCCTAACCCAAAGTAATATTCCCACTCCGAAATAATAATCGTGAACATGAAAAAACTCACCACTTTGTTTTCTTTGATTCCTTCCTTTCCTGTTCTGATCGAATTCTTCTATAATTTGATTTTCGGTTAGCCACAAACGTTTTAAATCTACACGCTGTCAATAAGGTTGGCACCTACTAGACACTCACCACAAAAAGACAAGCGCTGTTGTATTATTGGCGCGATCTATTTGAAGCCATCGCTCAGTATCAATGTGCGCTGTAGAACACGACAGGTGTCGGGTGAACGTTACCCAAATGCCTAATCTCCACACCGACTCGGCCTATATTATTTGAACTCGACCGCCCGATGTACGCGTTTCTCGACGCCCTGGCACAGACTGCAGCCAACATCCCTTCAAAACACTTCGATTCGAGCCGATGAGGTTTACAGATCTACCTCCAAAAACAGATGGCTGCCTTCCTCATAAAATTCCATCCATCAGTTCTCCGAGTAAACGAGGGCGAGGGCGGGTTATTTCGCGCGGTTTCTTTTCGGATATACTTCACCTCAGGTCGCACTTCGTCTTTCCGTTGTGTTCGCTCTCTTTCCTGTTGATTGCCTTGAAATGATGTTTCTATTCCCGTTGCAGTTTTCGCTTTTCTTTATTTCAGCTAAGGGTTGTACGATAAAAAACCATGAAGGTGTAAGATCATAAAAAGCGTGATAATTAGCCAAGTAGATGGATAAGAACAACCAACGTTACAAAAAGCTTCGAGAGCCTGATCAAATATGTTTATACTAGAAGCATGATCATTTTGGAAGGTAGGTAAGTGTATTGTGACAGAATGGATTTGAGTGGTAGGTAATATAATACCATAAAATAGTGTGGTTCAATTCATATCAATTCCAAGTTATATGTTTACGCCAAATCACCAAAAAAATGGTCGAGTAATGGTATTTGGAGGGTTAAGGTATGAGAGGTATTTTTTGTACAGGGTTTCTCGCATAAGGTGGTCAGTGCTTCAGGGCCTGATTCTAGAGCTCATTTCTGATCGAAAGTTCCTCCTATAGATTGTTTTTAAGCGCTTAGTTTCCGAGTAATTCAATTTGGTTGAATATTGTGGAAATTAAGCTTGTTACAGGGATTTGCGGACATACAGAAACACACATAGAGATAGAGAGAGAAAGACACGGAACGAAAGGTGTTCAGAATAGTCTAAAACGTGAAATGCGAGTGGATATTTAACCACTGTAATAAAACAACAGCCGTTTGATTTTATCGGAGACCACAACCTTCAAATCTCTGGAAAGTGAAAACAATGCTTCCGCTACCTATAGCTCCTATGACCATCTATCTAGACCCCAAATGTGATTTTTAACACAAGTTTCATATAGTTTGGTCTAGTATTTTTGGAAAAAAGCCGCGGACGGCGGACGGAAGGATTTTTTTTTGTATTGGATTTTTCCTTTTAAGCATCTTGAAACGTAAACCAAAAAATTTTCAAGGGGTGTTAAAAATTTTTTTTCTTGGTCGATTACAGAGGTTATTATTGAAAATGATAAACCAAAATGAGATAGAGTTGGTTTTAATTTGTATAGTATACACCCGCACCAGGCTAGCACCTATATTAAGAGCCAAGAGGGCCATGAAATATACCATTCTCAACTAAGACTTCTTGGAGTTATAATTCCTGATATCCTGCATCCCACACGAAGCTATCATTACAATTTTCAACCAATACAATTTTTTGTAATTTACTATTTTGCAATTCACAAAAGATTTCGGATTTTTACATCCTAGTTCATCGTGGATAAACCTCTATCCACTTAAATACTGCTAAAAATATAAATTTAAAGACTTTCAGCCGTTTTTATCCATATTCACTGATTTTTTAGCACATTCCTTGGAGTTTGAGTAATTTAAAAATTTCGTATCGAAAGATTGATCTTGTGGCGCAAGTACGGCATTTTTATAGTTTATTTTACTATTTACATATACATTTAAAAATGCATTTATTTTTATATTTATATTACATACATAAGTAAAACCGTTTAACTCAAGGATTCGTTTCAAAATGCCTTGATTTTAAAACTTTTGGAGCCATTGCAATAGCTTCATTTCCTATGAAAATTGGCTTATCCCTTTTTATTACGAAAGTGTTTGAGATATAGATATTTTAAAATTTCGACCTTCAAAAATGTTTCCTTGGAGTTGATCAACGAAGGTGTCTAGGATTTAGGTCCCCTTAATTACCAATGTAAAATTTAGTGTAAATTTGGGAAGCTGAGGTACTGAGGAAGTATTTCCCATCACCAGCAGTAGAATTCAGGAATACTTTTTGAGCTTAAGCGCGGTAAAATCGCTACCAATTTTTGAAACAAGCAAATTTCTTTTTTCAAAGTAAATATCATGTTTTCCAGCCACTCACAATTTTCATGTATCATTATTCTGGAAGGAAATTTAATGCGCTTTTCAATAATTACAAACACCAATATAAAATGGGAGTTGTATCCAATTCTGAGTGAAAGATGGAATTCACGAAAAAAGTAAAATCCCAAAAAATGAATAATAAGAGTTTTTAAGATAATAGCTACGATCTGAAATGAGTCAAATAATATATTTTTGGCTTCTTTCAGACCTGCCCCTGTTTAAAGCTTACTTAATTATAGTTCAGATTTCGGTAGAAAGTTTGCATAACCGGGTGTCACAGACAGATTCTCCCCGAAAAACAATGTAAGAGAAGTATTGTGGGTCGGCGAAAGAGCCTCCGCAAAATGTTTTTCTACCTCTGCCCTACTCTGCACATCTGTAGCTTTTTTCCATGATTACTGAACCAAACTTCAGGAATGTCTCAAAAATCATGCATCGGCCAGGGATCCTGTATTCCCGTCATCATGTTTGGACGACCCTTTAAATAATGAAAGCAAAATGTTGTAATATTAATTCGGGATCCTGCAAACTCATGAAATAAGAAGTTCTTCTCCTTTGTTATTTACATGTCGGTAAATAATAGTCCCCATAACTAAATAAATAAAATGTCAATATCTAAAATAACACGTCAATGCTCTCTCTCTCTTTCTCTATTTTCTTTCACTCTCTCTCTCTCCCTCCTTTTTTTCCGGTTAATTCAATAATACCTTTGAAATCGACCAAGATATTTTTTAAACCCCCTTCCCCCTTCCCCTTTCCCTTTTGTTGGTTTACGTTTCAAGATACGTAGATTCCAAAAATCGAAAAAATTAAATCCGTCCTTCTGCCGATGGCCTCCGAAGCTTTGGTCCTTAACTACTTAACCAAACTTTATGAATTTCGGCTTAAAAATCGTTCATATACCGGGAATATACCAGTAACATAGGCATACATTTTAATCAACCCTAGAGGGAGATAATTAAGGGCTGAAATGAAGATCGATTGTTTTTTCATTTTGTAGGAAATCTGGGCCCCTTCACAAAGGCCTGGCCGTGTAACCCCCCCCCCCCCTCCACGGACTGGCCACTACCTGGAAGGTACTTAAATATTCATGAATATGTACCTATCTTCAACGTAGGTGAGTACTCAAACATGTAAGTGTGTAATCTTCAAAACATTATTGTGAGCGTAGAAGTGACAGAGTGGAGCTTCGGCCTTTGTGTAAGAAGTATTTTGAACTTTGAATGAGATGAATAATTCACGGATTCTGGTTCAACGGCTGATTTTAAAGATATTTCAACTCCCTCGAACTGTCCCCGGCAGGATTCGCAACAGATGGCCAAACGGATAGAATATGTATGGGGCCCTCATGCATAGCATTCAACTTTGACCAGAAACTTTTAGTTCTCTTCGCTTTCCAGATGGCGTAGGAGGATATTGAGAGGATGTCAAATCACACAGCGGTTAATCTCCAGCAGAACACAAAGCTTGGCACCGAAGCTATTACACTTCATGTTTTTTAATTTCTCTGTTTTCATTGTTGAAAAGAGAACTTTTACAAGTTCCCCTGCTCCCCGCTCCCACCCCCGAATCTACGCTTATTACGTTGTAATGAATGAATAAAACATGGGATTTATTGTAGCCATGTGATTTTTGAATTAACACCACTTTTACATATTAAAAAATGGAATTTAGTGAAAAAACGTTGGCCATCATGATTAGGCCATCATCAGTAACAAACAATTACAATACTTGTTTGTTACTGATGATGGCCTAATCGACGAAATCTATTTAACATTGTAACTCTTTATTTTTCGTAGAAATAGACAACGTTTTTTTTCACTAAATTCCGTTTTGAAATTGGGTTTCCACAACTTCGACGCGAGTGATTTAGTTCGTTTTTACATATTTGATTTCACACGAAGTTACAAGTACCCAACATGCAAACGGAAAACTCCAACCAACTTGGTTCGTTTACGTACATCGAGAGCTTAACAGTAATTTCTCAGATGGTTAAGGAGGAAGGAAAATAGGGGGATGAAAAAAATTCGAAGCTTTCAGACGAATATTGAATGATGTTGAGGGGAAGAAAATGGGGAAGTTATATTTTCGTTTGCAAAGACGGTACATAAAAAACATTGAAATGAAAAATATCACCTATTTTATTTTATTTCATCAACTAAAAGATCTGGTGGAGAGCTTTCCAATAAGGAGAACCATGAAGGGTATCGGATGATTGGAAGTGGCCGAAACAGCAGCGTAGAGGAAGCTGAATGACGTCATACGTAAACGACCTAGTCCGATCTCAGCGCCACTAATGACGTAAATTTATTAATGCTTCCGAGTCTACCTTAAGGTAGCGGAAGCATTGTTTTCACTTATTGGAATTAACTCCACTTGTGTTTGTTGACAACCAAACATGTCATAAAAAACACATGTTGAGAATGTTCCAAACAGTCTTGTGTTGTGTTGTGAAAAGTTTACGAAAATATATTTTGATATTTTGTGAACACGGGATTTTTAATTGCAAGATCACTTTTGGGAGATTATTTTGAATATTTTTGATGATTATTTTTTATTATTGGTCTCCAAAATCAAAATTTCCATTCGCCTTTTACGTTTTAGACCATGTGTGTGTCTGTGGTTGAGTCTGTGTGTGTGTATCTGTCGTGTGTCCGCAAATCCTTCTAATAAGCTTATTTTCCACAGTTTTCATCCGATTTATATGAAAATTTCAGGAAATGTGTGGCTAGGAGGTAGACGGTCCCCTCTCAGTCTCCTGACTCAATACCTCACTCTGCACATGTTCAAATGTAATTCTACCACGCATCAATGATAGTTGGCGGATGACAATTTGACCATTTTATATCAATTTCAACATGATTTTATCATTAACAATTACTGCGCAATCGCCAATATGAAATCCTTGTAACAAGCTTATTTTCCACAGTTTTCAACCTATTTCGATGAAATTGTCAGAGAATGCGAAGGACCTAAGGAGCATGGAGGTTGACATGACTTTCCCTTTGTTGATACCTTGCGTCACCCCTTTTCGCTCTACAATTCGTTCCCCTCACAATCAATCTCATCAATACTTGTCGAAAATGAGAATTATATTATTAATAAATAAACTCCTATCATAAAGAAACATACAAACAAACAAAAAACCGACAAAACAACGAAAACAACTTGTGTCTGTAACGGCTGCCCTAATAGGCAACAAAAGAATAAAAATCGGTAAACGAGTATCTCGAGCTTCTGATGATTGGATGGTATAATGAATTTGGTGCCTTGGCATCTTCTGTACGCGGATCGTCTTTTTGGGGGGATTTCCTCACATTTTTGGTGGTATCAAGGTCGGAGACAAACGTTGGATTGTACAGGCTGAATGAAATCGCTATTTCATAATTACTCCCTCCCTTCTTCACCACCACTTGATGGTCGTAGTGACTCAAACCTCCGACGAAAGGCACTTCCGCAGGAAAAATGCAAATTTCATCAAAATCAGTCGAGGGAAAGTGGAAAAGATTGCTATTTCTTGTTCTCCCTTACCCCCCCCCCCCCCCCCCCCATCGTCGTAGCGGCTCCTAGGCCCCAAAGGGCACTTTAAATGAAAGATTTCATTAGGTGAAATGTAGCCTACATTTCAAATTTCATCAAAATTGGCTGAGAAGAACTGATAGAAGTCTGTGGGTAAAGACAAGAAAAAAGGAAGAAAGTCCGTCAATATGCGTTTTGACGCCTCGTTTCAGCTTATATAGAATCGATCTACCGTTAAATATTTGGCATCAGGCGATTAGGGGGAATGCCTCTCCCAGCATATACAATATGCAAAGAAAATTAAGTTTGAGCCGACATGGTCAGGTCGGGACCGAGCGGGGCATTATTTAACTAATTTTTTAGTTCAACTGATGATCTAATAAGTAATTTAGTTATACAAAATTTAGTTGCTACCAATAACTAATGACTAATTAGTCTTTAGTCGTTATTCGCGTGAAGAATAACTGATAGATAACTTTTTCTTTTGTTGAAAACATCAATTTCCAAACCAGTCAAAATGGAGCGGGAAATTTTCTTCGCGCTACATGACTTTATGTGCTAGTAGTAGTAAAAAGAGAATTTTATTTAGCGTTTGCATGTATTTTAACCCGAAACATCCAAATATGTTCACTATTTCGGCGCATTTATAAGAAAAACAAAAATTAAATGATTAGTCAATACTGTTAGATTCGAGGCTTACACCGAATGTCATACGAACCTTTGTGGAGGTGGATTTTCCATGAGTTCGGAAACAAATTCAATCTTCACCCACAGATAGTGAACCTCTGTAACAAAAACGGTACATGTGAGTATCGGAATATTTTTCGTGCCTACATCTTTGTTTTATGTATTTGTATAAAAGTTCCAAACATTTAGCATGATCGTATCTAAGAATTGATTTTCGTAAATTATCGAATTATAAATTAATTTTTTTGAAATCTGAGATTTCACTGTAAAGAAATTTTAATTAGCAATGTTTTATTTTAATGGTTTTATGGTTTTATTTTTTGTTTCTTTTAATGGTTTAATTACCAATGTTGATTACCAATTTTATGAAAAAACTCGTTCTAAATTACATTCCGAGATACAAAGATTATGGGCTTTTAGCTTTTTAGCGAATTTTCGTAGAGAGTGAAGCTATTGCAATGGCTCGGAATATTTTAAAATAAAAATGTTTGAAAAAATGACACACACACACACACACACACACACACACACACACACACACACACACACACACACACACACATATACACATACATATATATATATATATATATACATATATATATATATATATATATATATATATATTATATATTTGTATGTATGTATGTGTCATTCCAGACGATAACTCTCCTTAGAATTGAGATTGAGATAAAAATACCGTTCTTGCGCCAAAAAATCAATCATTCCAAACGAAAGGATGAGTTCGTTGGCCAACAATTTTTGAGCGCGTTGAATTGGTCAAATTCGGAAAATGTGCTTAAAAAGTCACTAATAATGGATAAAAACGGCCGAAATCGTTTAATTTATATTTTTTAGCAGAATTTTAGTCAAAACTTAATTTTCAACGATTAACTAGGAAATTTAAAAATTTTTGCTCAAAATTATGCTGAAAAAGGTACATAAATTTCAATAATATTTACTGAAAAATCTATAAAAACTGTAAAAAAATTGGAAAATCCAAAATCTCTTTTGAATTGCCGAATTTTATTTAGTATGAGTTTCATTTTTTGCCATAAAATTGGGTTTTAACAATTTCTTTCAACTGAAATTGCTCCAATTTCGATACGATTTAACACATTACAATACGATAGATACCTAGTTTATTAAAATTTGCCTCAAAACGGAATCAGTCCAGAAAATTTTCCAACATTTTCATTTAAAACGTTTTGGAACCATTGCAATAACTTCATTTTTTAGAAAGTTTGGTAAAAATCGAAAACGAGTTCATTGCAGCATAAAATAGCTAAAATATACACGAGAGAATAAAATTAGTGAAACAGATTCGTTTGAACATATGGTGTAGTGTGTTTCACTTAAAACACGATATGTGATCCATCAACCTCTGAACGAAAAAATAAGAGCTGTTGCATCAAGCTCTAAATTGTTCATGAAGTGTAGGTATAAAATTAATGTACGAGCAATATAACCCTAATTATATAACACATTGATTTGTTATCTATAAGTGATATGCTGCTAATTAATTTATTTGAAAATTACCACTATTAGATTTATAAGTGAAAATTACTACTATTTCAGTCTCTTTTTTGATTTCAAAATCTTCTTTCTAAAGTTGATGTCATGATCAAAATATCGAGACAGGCTTCAGAAAATGAAGTAGGAGTTCGTGATCTCAGGTGGGAATCGAATCAAGGAGAGGCACTTGGGACTCACCCGCGACCTTATTATTTAATAAAAGGTTTCGTGGTCATGACATGCAATAAATATTGTAGGTAAAGGGCGGAATGTTATTTATGGTATATCTAAGTAGCAATTTGTCATATTTTTGAAGGAAGAAAGATGGTCGCTCCCTGGTCGTTTCCCCTGCAATACGATTATTCTACCCCTTATCTCGAGCCCATATTTTTACAGCAAAAGGGTAAGATCCCTGGAAATTACGTGGCCCTTGTGCCTCTTAAGATGTTTTCCCCGTCAGTCTCCCTTCAAAGTCATATAGCTTGTTATACTCCTAAATTTTTGCTTCATGGTGTCGTAAGGAACGGTAATTTTGTTCAGTGTTTTCAATATCACGAAAAAACTCTGGGTAGTAAGAGAGTCATTTGGGAAGGAAGACGAGGTGTGTTTGTGCAAAAACGTTGTCCGAGTCAATTGAAAAATGAAATATACAGTACAAATACACTAGTTTTCCACTTCAACTAATAATTGTATGTAATTTCTGTGTGCTCGATTATATATATTTTTGTGTTATCGGTTTTAACGGAATTGAGGAAATCTGCAAGTGTTACCATTTAACTTAGTGTGAAAAATTACTTAGAGACCAACCTCAAACTCTAATTTGTCAGGGGGGTCGGGGTGGGAGGGGGGGGGGGCACCAAAACGTCATTTTCTCCATAATTCGGAAAGCAAAAGTATAAATGATTATATCGTTGGAAAGCTGGGGTTTTGGACCAACTTTTTGGATCACAGCATGGAAAAATGAGAAAGAATCATTTAGACTTACTTGCGCTTGAAAAAAGTTGAATAATTTCTTTAAATTTTACTTTTTAGGGTTTTTAGGACCTTTGAATACAATTTAAAAAAATTGAATTCGCACTAGAGATGATGGTCTTAAATTTAAATTTGATTTTGTTAGAATTAAGAGAGTTAGGCATAGTCATTTAAGAGTCGTAAGGTCGAAAACATGCGAGAGAAAGTTGCATTCGCGCAGCTGATCGTACTCGAGCGATTTTTTTTAAAAATGATCATATTATATTCACGTTGAATTGTTTTGAAATTTGAGTGTGAAAATTGGTTTAGCACAAATTTTCTGGGAAAAAACTCTTTCTCAATTGTAATTTGCAATTCAAACAAAGATTTTGAATTTCAAGTTTTTGTGTGTGTGCAGCTTTTATTGATTTTTTTAGCCACACACGGGGTGTATAAAATTTAACGGACCAGCCATTTATTTTTTTAGTTATATATATCTGGTGGTTTTCTTAGTTTTATATATAGTATAGTTGTCATCTGGATAAATATGTTACTGTAAAAGCCCGAAGTGCGGTAAATGTTAGGATTTACCAGAAAATCCTAGGATTTCCCAATATTGTTGGTGAAAGCCCGAAATTATATGAAAAACGGGCATTTACCGCTTGACAGTTGGTTAATCTTAGGATTGATTGACCAATTTGGTAAATGCCCAAAAAAACCTTGTGTGAATGAGGCATTTCGGACTTTTACCAATCTCTCTTGGCAAATGTGCGGATTTCCCACGACTCGTTGGTAATTTTAGTACCTACAGAGGCTTGCATGCAGAGACTTGTACGCAGAGGAATAGGCGGTATGTTCAGACAAGTCTTATTCTCAAGCCATGTTTGGAGTACCATTGAAAATGGGTTTGGCTACCTCAAAACTCCCTCCTGATACGATAATGAAACTCGCTTCTGAGGAACAGATAGAGGAAATACTTGCTGGTAGTGATGCATATGGCCCATTCACTTCTCAACAAGGTGAAGGTCAGTTTTCTACAACCCAAGGGAACTTGCCCCCGAAACAGCTGAAACTGAACCTCATGATGCCTTCGATCTGGCATCTGCCACCGAGAGGAAGATGTGTGCTCATGGGAATCCGCGAATCCACTAGGAAAGGACTCGAGTCACAGGCGAAAAAAACGAAAAATCAAACGAAACATTTCCCGATCCTGAAGTTGGCCAGAACGTTAGAATCAAAATTCCAGACGTTGACCGTTCTAAAATCGACCCAAAGAATTTAATAGCTGTTGTCCTGAAGAAAGAAGACGATTTCTACCAACTTGGGACCTCTTCAGGAAAGATGAATACGTTGTACTCACGTAGTCAATTCGAAATTTATGCAGACACCTTCGTATATGCCCTGAAGAAATAAGCCTTCGTACCGCGGTTCGGAATCAATCATTGGTCAGCGGCCAGGGTTTCAAGAAATGCAATTGTTCTAAAATGTGTTCCACTAAAAAATGCCTCTGGAAGGCAGCAAATATAAAATGCAACTCGAAGTGCCATAATTCTGTACCTTGTTGCAACAAGTAATTTATTGTAAGTGCCTTGCTGACATTTCACTTGATTTTACTACATGAAAATAAAGTTTAGAAGTTTAAAATGTTAGCACATTTACATAGTTGATTTACAAGTTTGCAAAGCGGAAATAAAGTTTACAAAGTTAGTACCATTCACCTTTATTTCAGCTTTTACCGCCTAACGCTGGGAAATGTTAAGATTTACCACAATGAGTTGGTAAAAGTCCGAAACACGCTCTCTAACTGAAATAATGGTAGCTTTTACCAAGTCTCTTGGAAAATCCCAAGATTTACTGGAAAAAGTCCGATTTGAGTGCCAACACCGGGCTTTTACCAACAATAATGGGAAATGCTAGGATTTTCTGGAAAATCCTAGCGTTTACCGCATTTTGGGCTTTTACAGTAACATACATATCGTATAAATGAGAAAAGTTTTGATTCAGTCCTGGATTTGTCCCGCTGAATGAGCTTGACACCTTTTAAAACATAGTGATATTCCGAAAGGAAATTTTACGATTATTCCACTGTGCTTATTTTTCATTCTGCAATGAACCAAAGAGGAGTTATGACAATTTTTATGACATAATGTCGAAAACGAAAAAAATCAATAGTGAAATTACTTACCAAAAACAATGGAAAAAAACTTTCTGATGGAAATTAGTTGTACGATTGATCTCTAAAAGGTTTTGAACCAGGGTGTTTGCACTTTGTATGTAGTTTGCGAAAAAGCGCAAACTCCAGAAATCGTTTCACAAATCCTCAAAACGTATTTGACTATTTGTACGAAGAAAATTTTCAAAAAATTTAATTTTAAATTGGTTTTATCCACTCCATCTGCTTCTGTTATAAATTTTTAGTAACACTCGCTAAGTAATTAAAATTGCTATAACTCGTTTAGCAAGAGTTTTTAGGAAAATATCTGGGGGGAACTTATGGCTGAAAATTAGTTGTACCAGCGAACCCAGCCGATGGTGCATTGAAGAGTGAGGCGCCCTGTATTTATAGTCAGAATGTTGCGAATAGGCTCAAGGAACCATCTGATTTTAATCAAACATGGTGGATGCTAACGGAAATTTAGATAGGTGCCTCACATACCTAGGTTACAGAAGGCATTGAAAATAATAATTCGGGGGCTGGGGTCGGAAGCATTTTTGCCATGTTCACTTGAATGTGAAATTAGGTTGATAGGAATATCAGAGGAAAGCGGTTAGAACGAATTTTAAGGCTGGGAAAATGTTCCTAAGTGCTCAATTAGGTCCAACAACCCGGTTACGGTTTAATGTCCTAACCCTGTAGTTAACTCTGCATTGGGAAGAATAAATGCTTCACCATTCGCGTTAGGTTTTACTGAAATACTCCGATTGGATCCATTCGGAAAATGCTTATGAATCTAATAGGAAGACTGGTGTTATTTCCCCATGCCAAAATACTTTTTTTTTCGAACATTTTATTGTTTATTTTATAAACATTACAATTGTTTATAGTCTTATGGTAGGATAAACCATAATTAACATGAAGCTGGTTTCAGGAACAGTTCAATAACTGACCTGACTTGGATTTTTTGTAAATTAACAACATAGATTAAGAAAACATAGAGTAGCTATAACTCAAAACATTTTGTTACTAGATAGAATACAGTTACAACTAGTTGGATGTTTCAACGTTTTTCGTTATAATAAGTACTTTATTATATATATAAAAGGCAGATAGATGAACCTCACATTTATTCTTCTAGAAGGTCCTGGTGCTCGCTTACGCTTGTCTGGGCTGGCTTCTGAAAAGGGATAAGTGGTCGACCATTTCCAAGATTAAATCATTAGGGTAAAGGATTACCCTTAACTTTGACATTCAATAGTATCATTCATAATGATCGAACAAATCTCAAATCGGTCTCTTTTAACTATAAATTCATTGAATTATGATAATACGGATTTGTTTTTACAGGATAGTAAATCAAGTGCTTGCTAACCTCTCTAAAGCGAAAATGTGTTTTGGATACCATTCCCCCATTAGTGGGGTAATGGGATCTCTTCAGTGCGCTAATAGAATCCATTGAAGTGTATGAGCCAGTGTGTTTTGAAAATACCAGTAAGTAGGTACTCAACCAGTTTATAATTTTTGTAATGATCACATGGCGAAACATTCACTCCTAGCCGTAAACCGGGTTCCTGGAAATAATTAGGTCATACTGCCGAATGTAGAAACATTAACTGAAGAATTCCTTGAAATCGCTTTGGTATCTTTTTAGAGAACACAGTTAAGACTTGAGTTGACTGCATTTATTTTATCTATACGTTATAGGAGAATACCTATCCTCAATTTTCCCCTTTTTTGTTTTTCATTATAAAAATATACTTCCGAACATTAGCAAAATACAAACAAATCTAAATTGGAACTCAACCTCAGACGAATTAAACGGTGCCAAAACATTTTCCCACCTAATACGTTTCCTGGAAACAAAGTGGTTCAACTCGAGGAATCTATTTGTTCACAAAGTTCGCACAATAGATGGTCTTCCTTCGGAACACAAATATTGAGCTTGCTGCTGACATTAATTGCAATCCCATTATGGGGTAATTGGAACCACTGAAAAACCACTCATATAGTTTTTGGTGAAACACATGCATACACCCTTTTGCTGAACGATTTGAAAGATAGAGAGTAGTTCTAACATTTTTAATGAGAAAAAATATTGAGGCACGAAAAAATAAGTGATTTGCCTCGTTTTGAAGAGGTGATAAAAATAATAAGAAATAATCGTCAATAATTGGGAACGCGATATGGTCGGCGTTTGTTGAACCAGCTGTATAATTGTTTATAGAATTAGGCCCTCTGCTTCCAAACAAAGTTTAGAAACAGCTGGATTGTTGAGGAAGCCTGCAGATTTCTTGAAATTCTGTGAGATGTCCAACCAGATACTCTACCCGACTGTTAATTATTTGGGTGGTCTTCCAATGATTCGCTTAGCTTAACACAGTTCTTGTACCGCCATGGTATCTTTACCATGCCTAGTTAGTTTATTTGGACTTCATTATTCCATTACTTGGTTAACCTAGCAACTCGTTGTATATGTTTTTAATAAAAATTCATTCTATAATCTAGAGTTGACAGAATCAATTACATTAAATAGATAAAATGCCTAAACGAAGACAAAGCAGTTCTCACAAAAAACTTCATGGTCATATGGTATATCAAGATCGTGATGCAGTGTCGCATTCGTGACATACCAGGGGGAGTCTCTGATGAGTCGGAGTACCCGGTTTTGTGCTGAAAAATGTACCTACTAAAAATTTATTAAAAAGTACGAAAGAAATGCGTGATAAATCGAGAGCTTTCCCACAAATGGAGAACGATTTTGGTCCCATAAACACTAAAGAAGTTTTATTTCCCCAGCAACGGCTTGGTTGTACGTGAAAATCATAAGAAAGACAAAGCAGCTTGAAATGCTTGCATTCGAGTCTGCAACACATTGGGATATTTTCATGTGTGTTTTCTTATTGTATTTATTACTAGGCAGATCTCACCCGTGCATCGCACGGCGGGGAGTACAAATCAATTAAATGGGCCATAAGAGAAACCGCCCACCCGTGGGTACTTCATTGAATTCGAGCCAGGCTACATCACCTACCCCCCTGCAGACTCGTATGCAAGCTCTAAGAGCCACTCAGCTGATCCGGACCCTAGGCATCGTCACGTAAATGTGCTAAAGAGACTACATACGAAATTACAGCTTCCTAGAGTGTAAAACATAGAAATTAGCTTCAAAAGCCACTCATCTGATCCGGACCCTGGGCATCGTCAAGTCAATGTCCTAAAGAGGCTACATAAGAAATTACAGCTTCCTAGAGTGTAAAGCATAGAAATTACCTATTAAAATGATTTAACCACCGCTTCACAAATCAAACCGTTCTCGCAATATTTGGATCACCTGCTATGAATCAAATCATCGAAACACCAGCTCAATGAAATCATCAGAAATTAACAAGCGGTGGCAATCATGTTCACAATATCAATTATTGAGAATGATCACCTGAGTGTACACAATTATTCAAATAACCTTGCTCATAACTCAGCTTGTTGGCCACGCACTTCGCAGTAGTAAACATAATATGGTTGGATAAATCGAAAGCTTTCGAACGAATGGTCAACGAATTTTTTGGGATGAAAAACGACGAAGTACCATTTCCCTAGCAACGACTCGGTTGTAAGCGGAAATCGTCAAAATATTTACGTTACGTTACGTGACAGTTTTTTGTGCAATGTGCCAGGGCAAAGACATGAAAATGTAAAAAAAAAAAAAAAAAAGAAAGTATATAAACTCTTGTTAATAAAGTACCTGTAGCAAAATTTTATTGAGAAGGCTTTTTCAATGAATTTGATAGTTAATAATTTTTTATGCACACTGGGTAGCTACTCAAATTTCGAAAAATGAGACAGATAAATATATAAAAAAATATATAAAAAATAAATCACTCATATTGTCAAGAAATTTCGTGAAATAATCACCTTTTATAACATGGACGTATGGAAATAGTTTGACAAAGTTTGAGTAATAATAATTAAATGCGAAATAGATTGTTAATTTATATTATATATGTATAGGTACATGCCGATATGCAAATATTATTCATGTTCAACCTACAATCATTCCAATGTCATTCACTCTAAGGTAAATAAGAGATGGCCAATTACGAGCCATCCGGATTCGTCCTTGTCATTCCATCCAAATCGGTTTGTTTGTCTTTAATTTCGTCAGTACCAAACAATTTCAGGGTATAGCTAATTACAACAAAATTCATGGGATAAAAAAACCCTTCGTCGAATTTGAATGAAATCTGGTGAACGACAGATGAAAAAACGATGTTTTGGGAAATTCACGATAGTGCATGCGCTAAATCTACGGTTGATCCGACGGCGATTATATTAATAGGGAACGATCTAAGGGCTAACTCTCACAAATCTCTGACAATTTTATCGAAATCAATAGTTATTATTCAACATATCATGATAAAATTCTTGGGGCATCATCCTCGAATATTCCTCAGCTTTAATCGAAATCGGACCGATAAATCATAAGAAATCAGCGCAAAAAAAAAAAAAAAAAAAAAAAAAAAAAAAAATTAGGTTAGCGCATGCGCAAGGGCTACTATTGAAGGCAATGAAATTTATAGGTTACTATCCCGGACTACTACCCGACCTATCCCTGTCAATTTCATCAAAATTAGTCTAGGGGTTGCGCCTCTGTCAACAATTTTGAATCTATGTCATCGTCAACGTTTCATGATGCTTAGAATCCCAAAATCGAAAAAAAGAAAAAAAAAAAAAAAATCCGTCCGTTCGCCGTCTACGACTTTTCCCCGAAATCACTAGACCAAACTTCATGAAACTTGTATAAAAATCACATTCGGGGTCTAGATTGATGATATACTTCCAATGGATTTATTCTACGGATGTACCTACTTGTGAATCAATGGTTCCTAGATGCTTAATTTCATCTCTTAAATTGCTTCCAAGTCTACCTATAGGTAGCAGAAGCACTGCTTTCACTTTTGAGATATGGAAAGTTTTTGTCTCCAAAAAATCAGTTTTTTTTTCTTTTACTGTGGTAAAATTTCCACTTGAATTTTACGTTTTAGACCATTCTAAACAACTTTCGTTCCGTGTCTTTTTGTGTGTCTGTAAAGGTGTTGACCTTTTTGGGAGAGCCGATGCGCCATGTTCTGATCATTAATATATCACATACGGGGTTTAAGAATTATACCAATGATCAGCGTAGAAGGGCTTTCTAACACAGAAATAATAAACCTTTGTGCAATAATTTGCAGCATTTTTATTTTGCGCTTGGAATTGTTATTTCAGTTGTTATTACTCACAGGCTCCTCTTGATAAGAATTCATAAAATTTGTAGGGGACAATTTAGGAGCTAATCCCAAATTCTCTGAAAATTTAATGACGATCGGACTAAAACTATGTATGGTTTCGGGCTTGACAAGGTTTTACCACAGACACATATACAGACGAGGAACTATAATTAATCAGCAAGCTCTGAAACGCAAGCAAAAAACACGGAGAAATTTCGATTTTTGAAGACAAAAAAATGTTTTTTTGGATTCTTGCACGAACAAAAAACTTTCTTATCTTCGGTAGTGTGGAAGCAAAGTTTGTCCTTCATTCATGTTCGAAACATCGTTCAATTTCTGCTGAAGATTTTTCTTTTCCACTGTAATGAGAAAAGTTGTCTCTTGGGGGAACATTCGATCTCATAGGAATTGATTAAATTTTCTACAACCCCAACTCCCACCGTCTAAAGCTACTACTCACCGTGCCAGATTGATTGAGTGAGCGTGGTAAGCATTTGATGGGGTTACTCCGCCCCTCCAATTAAAATGAGGAACAATGAGGTTAAGCAAATCGCTATTTTGTTCCAACTCGGAGACCACACAAAATGCTGACACAGGTTGGTATGTATAATGTAGGTATATATTTTTTATGTATCTATATTTAGTGGTCGCAGAGCATCTAGCTCGTATGACTTTACCTACCTTTGTTTTTTCACACTTAATGTTTTGAATTAATGGACTAAATTCTTAATTGGCACAGTAGATGATTTAACAAGTATCAAACTGAGGCGACATACTCTGCTTCTGCTCAACAGTGGTTTTGACCCGTAGGCAAGGTCTAGAGGAGTCGCTCGCGTTAGTTATTGCATTAAACGTTTAACATACAAATTAAATACATCTACTCAAATTTACAACTTAGAGAGTAGTCGGAAAACATTTTGACCCCTGATAATATTTACTGCTAACAGTGAGGGGATTCTTGCTGTTCTAAGTGAGAATATTTTTATTGCACCGTTCCCCTAAAGGTTTTAGGTTTGCGCTACTGAAAACAATTTCCCACGAGTCACCTTCAATATTCATGGCCGAGTGGTCTGAAAATAAGCAGAGTTTTACTTTTGGTAAAAAATTATGCATTAAAGCTTAAGTACAACATTGCGCTTTCTGCCAAGTACCAACATGCCTGTCAACTAATTAAAAAAAAAAAAAAAAAGAAAAAAAAACTCCCGGGTAAAAGCACATTTAGTGTTAAAAGATCACCAGTAATTAATCACCTGTAATCACCAGTAATTAATTTCGTTTCAATTTCAGCAAAAGAGAAGGTTCATGGTGTTATCAACAGTTTTATTTCCATCTACTTATATATCAACGTATTATAGATTTTTATTTCCGTTAAGTAACTAATCAAGTAAGTAACTAGGTAAGTAATGTTGGAAGTAAGTAGCCACCTAATAACGCAGTTTGTAATTTGAATCCTTAAAAATCAGGTTCATGATTCACGGTGAGTGTTTGCACTGACTATCTACTGACTATCCTAACTTAGGGTAAAACACGGTGGAGCCTGGATGGTAGCCAAGCTGGTCGCTAACTCGCTTACACGCTTACCGCTATGTAGAATTAAAGCATTGATTCTTACCTGGACGCACATAGTGGTATCTAGCTGATAGTAGCAGTGAGCTATGCTCTGCGCGGCCATAATTGCCAAGTCGATTGTTTACATAGCTATAAGCGAGGATGGTCAAACTCGTGCATTCGTGGTACTAATTGATTACCCGTTCCTTTGTGGTTTTAATGTGGAGGATACTTCGATCAACTAGGTGCCGACAATCGATCGACTAGGCGCCACTGTGTTCATGGACAGCCATCCGCTAGGCTACCAGAGAGTAAGCTGATAAGCGACCAGCCCTGATATTAGCCAGACTCCACTGTGTTTTTACCCGAAGGGTCGAAGAAGGGAATGTCGAAGATAGGTATGCAAGGATCAGCTCGGCAAAGCAGTATAATCAAAGACTATGGATAAAAACACCGTGGAGCCTGGCTGGTAGCCTAGTAGCATAGGTGAACATAGCGAACATACATGAGTGGTGTCCAGTTGACCGCTTGTCGGCGCGGAGTGAAGGGTCCTCCACATTAAAACCGTGAATAAACTTTTAGTACTTTTAGGGATAAACTTTTAGTACCGCGCAGCTCGAGTTGGGCCATCCCCGCCTAAAGTTATGAAAACAATCGACTTAGCAATTACGCCTACTTGGAGAATATATCTCTGCTACCATCCAGGATACCAGCTGGATAGCACTGTGTGCGTGACGGTAAGGATCAATACTTTAATTCCACATAGAGGTAAGGGAGTTTGCAATCAAGCAACCAGCTAGGCTACCATCCAGGTCCCATTGTGAGGCGTTCACTATGAGATCCACACCATATACGGAAGTTTAAAACACACGGCGTAGGATCTGAGATACATTTTTTCTACATTTAAAAAATAATTTTCTATAACAAGTTACAGTTTGGGATTGAACGTGAAAAGAAATTTCTGCACTATAATCTGTGAAATAATCAAAATTAGTTAAGTACCAGGTATGTCGTAAAACTCCACCAGAATCGGATTAACTCTCATTGATTCTTCTGTAGTGCAACTCTCTCTGAGTCCTCCTAAGATAAAATGATAATATGGATGCCCGATCAAAAGATTAAAAGGTTCAATCTTCGCCCAGGGTTCGGCAATCTAAAGCTCGTTAGGGTTCTTAATGACAGTTGAGATCAGGCACCTGGGAAGTAAGCGCATCCTACTCAATGCCTTCCTCACCCGGTTTTTTCTATTCCAAATTGAGCACCTTCACAACTATATCTACAATTTGTATTGAAGTCAATTTATTCAACTAGAAGAGGCCTATTTAAAAAAATAAAAAGTGTGTGACTAAACTATTATTACATAAATACGAGTATATAAATTATTTACGTAATTGACAGTAAAACGATGCCGCTGAATTTCGCTTAATATTTCCTTCAAGTTGGATTCATACTGTTAATGATGGGGTAGCCAAGACAGAGTCAAGAAAGAGAACGCTAATCTGTCACGTACTTGTTTATTGAAAGCAACGAATGAAGTACCTGAAACTGAAGTACCTGGCTTTGCATGTACTTAGATAGTACCTGGAAAAACAATTGATTATAATGTTCCAGACATCGTGTAGTCAACAAATTTCTAGAAGGGTGATAATATTTCACCAGCTGAAATAGAGCTGCAGCACGACGGGCAATTTTGGTTTATTATTTTTAATAATAAACCTTTGTAATCAACCAAGAAAAAAAAAAAAAAAAAAAAACATTTTAACATCCCCTGAAAATACGTTTCAAGATGCGTAGGATCCAAAAACCGAAGGGAAAAAAAAAAAAAAAAAAAAAAAAAAAAAAAAAAATGTCCGTCCGCCGTTTGCGGTTTTTTCCGAAAATGCTAGACCTGACTATGTGAAACTTGTGTTAAAAATCACGTTTGGGGTCTTGATGGTCCAAGAAGCTTGGCATCAATTTTTATCAACCCTAAAGGGTTTTATCAAAGGGGTAAACATTAAAAAAATCGAGATCTCGAAAACTTTCTAAGTAACAATTATAATTTTTTGCTTGTCAATGATGAATTTAATCCCAAAGAATCGATTAAAACCACCCGCAACGCTGTACGTTGAATAGTTCGCTTCCCCTAAGGAGGTGTATCTAATTGTCTTTATGAGCAATGAACAATAGCAAATATTTATAATTAGCAAGATTACAAAAATATTGACGAGGGTAACTGAAAAAATAATAAGGCTATATCTTCTCACCGTTCTACTCATGACTTAGTTTGTGAGACCCCAGTCCGAATACTCAACAGTCTCTGCCAACTCTGGTCATGCTCAACGGAGGCCGGGATAGCAGCGGTCTGTGCTATGAAGTGATGAAAAGATCAAAATAGCAATAAAACACCAGCACTAGCTTCGAGGAAGCCTGAAATTTCACTTAAATAATTCCAGACGTCGCAGCTGAACGCCCCCTTTCCATTTAACGCCTCGCTCCATCGAACTATTTTTACCCGGTTTTGTGATTCATTCACGCTACTTTCAGAATCGAATAAAAATGACAAGGCCCAAATTAAATCTGTCAATTCTTTCGACGTTACACTGAAAATTAATCGAAACATGTTTTTGATTAAGCCGTTCACCCAAGGGCAATGTTCCTCTCTTGTTAATATATTCTGCTTCTCTCGGAGGTTTTCCCTCTGCTAAGTTGGCGATTGCTCAGCTTTTTTGACATCACTCCTACCGATATACTTGAAATTGGATTTGTCATCTACTCAAATGAACGGAGCATTGCTATTCGAAATTGGAAGTCACAAAAGTGAACTTTACTAGCATGTTTTCTTCAGAACTTTATGAAGTATATCTGTCAGACCTTCTGTCTGTCGGACAGCAACAATTGTACCCTCCTTAACTGTTAATCTGATGTAGGTGACCTTTCAAGGTACTCAACAGTCCCTAAATTGTTAAATAATTAAACTAATCTATTGTAATTTGAGTTGAAAAATGTCGTTGCCATCTGTTGCAATAACAGTTGCCTCTGGGGGTGCTCACTAGCGCCATGTCTTCCAGATACTGATCTTACGCACGATTTTTTAGATGATTTATTTTCAATTCTGTTAGAAGTTCAGTAATTTGAGGGCAGCGCCTGTCATGCGCAAATTCCCATATTAAAAATAATAATTAAAAAAAAAAAAGAAAGATAAATCTTCAATGGCATGGCCTCACGATGCACACTCATGGATTTAAAAATGACTAACTTTAAAATTTTCAGCCTTTTTTTCTATTTTCCACTTTATTGATGATTACTATTACAACATCCGAAAATTTTTTAAATTATATTTTTCAAATAAAATAATTATCAGAACGGTTCTTAATGTTTATAAATTGTAATGAATTTCTTGGCCAACTAGATTATAACAACTATTGTTTGAAATTGAGAGACTGGCGGCACCCAATTGGCCTTAAAGTAGAAAAGAAAAAAGTATCTAATGAAATATATTATGGTATGTTGAGCCGAAAATCACCATTCTAAGAATAATAATAAATAGGTACCTACTTGTGAATGAGGGTGTTAATAAACTTGAAAATAAGAGTCCAATTTTATTTATTTATTTTTTTTTTACCAATAAAATCCCAATATGTGAATGTTCTTAGAAGAAAGGTAGGTTTTAGCCAGGTACTGTAACCGTTGGGTTTGGAGGAGTTTTTATCACCCGATACTAAAACCGTTAGTCATTTGGTTACCGTAGTCGGGCGTAACGGTTTGGTTACCGTTGACTATTTTCAACCGGTACTTAAACTCCTGATGAAAAGGAATTCAACAACCTGGCAATGAAGCCGTTGGATGCAAAAAGCAGACAGAGGTAAGAAGGTAGACTTCGACCCCGTAGTTAAACTGCTGGACTAAGGGGCAAAGGTTGGGAAGATTGGTGGGTGCTTAGAAGAGCGAAAAGAGAATGCGTATTTGATTTGGTAGAATGGTGCTCCCAATTGTGCTGCCCAAGGTATATTTATGTTCTGTTGAAGCCCCCATTTCGCAGATGTGTGAAGTAGGGTGACGGGAAGTCGATGGCTTTGGAATACGGCAGACTAGGCCGACCTTGAGCCTCACACCTGCCTTCGAGTTTATTTGGTACAATATATCTACTTTTTGAAAGTTTATGTCAGGCCTTGACAGTACTGCTCTGTGCGAGTAGAAGTTGAGTTTGATATAAGGGGGAGAGTAGAGTTGCGAATATGAACTAATCAAATAAGCATTGCGTGTCAATCTACCTACACCTAGTATATGTCCATAGAAGGAAACTAAAGGCGTTGATCTGACCTGGACTACGTCTGAGGCGGTGTCATCCAGGAATACGATGGCGACTCCTCGATGCGATATCCCAAGGTAGTCAAGGGGGACAGTAGGCCGGCTGCCTATTCACCGATTGAACGTAGCGGAAGTTCTAATACGTATTCTTGACGAAAAAATTCATCTGGAACCGTTCAGCGATTTTATCAGTTGAAAGCAAGCAACCTGGGTAATAATTCATTATGGCGAGATCTATCGAAAAATTCTCCATTATCCCTGATTCCGGTTTGCCCAACACTCGTAGCGGCATTTTCCAACATATATATGCGGTAAGCCTCAGAAGTCTAGGTATGGTAGAAATGCAGTGATTAGACTCAAGAAGCAGTAAAAAGGTCACTAGCCCACCCTAGCCTTATCATACACATAATAGTTCATTTGATAAGTGCAAGACTTAATTTAGAATAGAGAAATAATTATAATCAACGCGGAAAATGAATAATATGAAAGTACAAAATTGACTCCATGAAATTGCCAATGAACTTGCATCCTTTATATTAGTGATAAGACTAGGATGATAGTGGTGTACTTTTCAACGAATCAGATTTATAATATTATAGGATTTTATCAAATAAAAAAAATTATATATATATTCACTCAAAGGTAAACATGGAGTAGAAAAATGAATAAAATAGGACAAAATAATAATTGCCCGTCTAAAGGCTAACACCCAAGGCGACGGGTTAAGAGTCACTACTTAGGACGCCATCTTAATTATATACAATGGGGAGAAAAGACATTACAAATCAACAACAGAAATCTACTGTTAACTCACTAAAAGTAAGCAACTAAACAAATTGCTCACAAAAAAAAAAAAAAAAAGAAAAAAAAAGAAGAATTTACCAATAATGGGTAAATACAATATGAAGCCAAACTAACAAAAATTCAGCGAAATCAAAAAGGAAATTACCAAAGACTTATATTTGCGCTTCGAGAATGTAGTGGGGAGTTAAGATCCCTGCTCAGTTTATTGTGCAGTAAATGAAGAATATAGTGGGGGTTCTTTGATGATAAAACTAAGCAATTTCGAGGAACTACAGTATTACCTGCTGCCCTGAAGCGAGCAATATGATGGTGAACCGATCGAACGCTGATTAAAGCGGATATTTTTTGGTAGAAAAACAATAAGTTCTTCAGAAATAGGTGTCGAAGGGAAAATAATTTAGACATTTTGAAAACGGTTTCACTGTCAAATAGCCTGGGCTTCCTATTCATAATTTTGATAATAGATTTTTGTAAAACCACTAATTTTTCCTAGTTATTTTGGATAGGTTCCTTCCCAGACTACTATTATACTACTGTACTAAACTATTATAAGATATATCTGGCGTAATTCGGGCAATTCCAACGTGGAGCGAATATTATAGAGGAGAGATGGAAATTTCTTTAGAATATCGCGGAATATTTATCGCGGAACTATATTCATTTATCAACAAATGCGTTCAATATATGGAATCAACAGTGAAGTGCTGTTGTCAATAATAATTTGTGCAACACTAGAGTCAACGGAATCAACAATGAACAAGATGAGATGACTGAGGTATATATCATCTACAAATTTTTAGAAGCTCATACAACCATGTTTCAGTGATCTTTTAAGGGTCGGTCGGTGAAAGAAACAATTTTCTTCTAGGTCGACATTTTTCTAATTTTGTTCAACCTAAGTCCCGTACCCCAATAGTCAGGGTTACAACATGAACAACTTACTTTTAATGATATGATCACAGTATGGTAACACAGAGTACAACAGTATGTTCATTTTTAATGACGTACCTCGAAAGATGCTAAAGGTCTTCTCACTCAAAATTACTATTCTCAAAATTTCTATTATCCAAACGAATTCTTGCCCAGTTAACCATCGGCCTGAGTAGCGATACAAAGTATGAAATACATACATTACTGGCTATTTTAGGCACTATCTACAATAACTAATTTCAGACATTAACCATAATATAAGGAATGTATGAGTTTCCCCATCGAGTTACGATTCACTCCGTGTGAATTAACAAATGGGAAAGATCAACCTCATGTTCCCATTTTCCACTCAACGATTCCAAAATGCCTACCGAAGTGGCAAGTTTTTTAAATGAATGGCTGATAAGGGTTGTGAGCAACCTGAAATACACTTTATTTATTAATACAGACACCTGTGTACATAAAGTACGATTTATACTTCATTTTTTCAAACTCAATTTGTCCCAGCAATACAAAACTGTGTGCTGGATTGCATTCATTCTTGGTACAGATTTTCTGTTGAAGATATATAAAATACATATTTCCACTCTATTCAGCACATTTTCTTCGAATAAGGAAAAGTGGTAGCCGGTGTTCTCCAAGAATCCCGAGGAAGGGAAAATGCCGTCAATACTTTTTAGGGGCGGCTCACGTCTTGGTCAGAGTACCGGTGGAGGTCGCCATTTTTAAGGCACATAAAATGGAACTCTCTCTCTCCATCGTTATCAGTTACCGTTTTCTTGACGTTTCCCACTGAACTTCAGAGACCTGGTGTGCCGTTAGGGGATCTTTTACTGCTCCGAGGTCTTTAATCCTAGTAGAATAAAATGCTCCAAGGGCACAACAGCATTGACTAGGAGACCGTATGCTGAGTCATTTCCTTGTTTTCTCATCCTCATTTCTTCACCAAATCGCAGACCGTAATGTGCCTTATACAGACCTTATGAATGTTGCCTTCAATGTTTATCAACACGAAACTAAATTGAAATTATCCTTTTGTAATATTAAAAAACACACAAAATTGAGCATTACAAATGAACTAAAAACTAGTTAGTTGAACTGTAAAACTCGGTTACAACGGAGTTGGAGAGATCTGCGACTGTTACCCTTCGTTTCAGCGTGAAAAAATACGTAGAAACCAACCCCGAACTGGTGTTTTCATAGGGGTGCTTTTTTCACGGAAAAACCACGTTTTTCAACATACAAACATACTTTTCTCCCCCAATCAACAATGTAAAATAAAAATTGATTATACCGTTGAAAAGCTGAGATTCTGGTGCAGTTTTTAGGGTTACCTGCAAAGATTCACGTGTCCATTACTGGGACCCATAATCGTTGAAAAAACCAAAGATTTTCGAAAATTGACCTATTTCATTTCTTAGGCTGTATTATCATCTGCTTAATCCAAGTGAAAATTTTGGATTTGGATTCAGCAAGATAGGAAATTTATTGCTCTTTCCAAAGGTCTCCTCAGATCTGATTTTACTTACAAAATTAAGAGAGTTAAGGCCGGTTTAGTGTCGTAAGGTCGAAAACACGGCAAATTTAAAATGGAAAAAAATTGGTCTTTTAGTGGAGTGAAAAACATTGCTAGGCGACACTTTTGATCAGAAATTAGTTGTAGAATCGAACCCTGGCCGGTGGTGCGACCTTAATGTGTACATCCTGTATATGAATATGTATGTATATATATATATATATATATATATATATATATATATATATATATATATATATATATATATACTAGAGGCCTGTTAGGGCTTGGAAAGCCCTAATGTAGTATAACAGTAGTACCTAACAGGAACTCAGCACATTATAGTAACTGTCCCCTCGTATCTTGTATCTGTTATTAATGAGTTGGTATTGTGCGTGTTCGTGATGTACTTGTGGGACGAGTAAATTATAAACTGTATTATTTTTGTGCTGTACTTAATTGATAATATTTATGAAATATTAATTTGTAAGAAATGGTCGGTTTGGAGTTTTAGAACAGACTGCATTTTATTTGAATGAAAAAATCTCTAAGTAATAAAATTAACATGTGAGCCTAAAAATAATCAAACATGAAGTTAGTAATTTTGATCTTGGAAACGAAAAATTAACTTTGAAAATAAATCAAATCATGAAAACAAAAATAAATTAAATTCGTTCCGTCGCCCACATTCACTCCCCCCTTAGTAACGAAGTTACGATTCCAAATATCGAGAGGGAAATCTGACTGTTCTTCCAAAGCGTGTTTTGCGTGTGATTTGTTCATCTGTCTTGAGTTCTTCTTTCTTGTG
This sequence comes from Adelphocoris suturalis, assembly GCA_030762985.1. Taxonomy (NCBI): domain Eukaryota; kingdom Metazoa; phylum Arthropoda; class Insecta; order Hemiptera; family Miridae; genus Adelphocoris; species Adelphocoris suturalis. Next base: position 70,498,915 of record CM061043.1, read on the forward strand.
TTCTTCTTTCATCTGTTCTTCTTTCTTGTATTCTTCTCTGTTGTTAGTGGTTCTTGAGTTTTCGTCTTCTGAAAGGATGTATGCTGGTTTGAGTCGGTCTACTGTTACGTTTATCTGTTTTTGTTTAATGTTGAGAGTGAAATACTTTTCTGTACGTGCTTTAACTTCATATGGACCTTCGTATGGTTTGTCTAACGAGGGTTTCAGTCTATCGACCCTCAAGAAAACGTGGCTACACCGTTTCAAATCTTCGTGTACAAATGTAGATGTGCTGTGTCTCGTTTTAGTAGGAACTGGTTTCAGCATTCTCATCTGTTCTCGTAACTGATGGACGAAAACAGATGGCTCCACTAATTTAGAGTCTCTCTCTTCAAGGAAATCTCCAGGTATCTTCAGCGTTGTTCCGTACACCATCTCCGCGATTGTGCACATGGCATCTTCTCTGAATGCACATCTCAAGCCTAACAGAATTGTTGGGATGACTGCTGTCCATTTCTGGTTTCCATAAGCCCTGATCGCTGCTTTGAGTGTTCGATGAAACCGCTCTACTTTTCCATTGGCTTGGGGATGGTAAGCAGTTGTGTGTTGAACTTTTGCTCCACATAAATTTGCAAGTTCGTGGAACAGTTCCGACTGAAATTGTCTTCCACGGTCTGTGATAATACATGTGGGTGTTCCGAAACGGCATATCCAATTAACATAAAAATTTTCTGCAATTGTTTGGGCGTCTATATTTTTCAATGGGATAACCTCCGTCCATGACGTAAATCTATCTATACATGTTAGACAGTAGGAAAATCCATCTGACAATGGAAGAGGTCCTACAATATCTATATGAATGGTATGAAATCGTTCATCAGTTTTTGGAAATTTGCCAATTGGAGATTTAGTGTGCCTGGACATTTTACTTTTTTGACATTCTTGACATGTCTTCGCCCATAAAGATACATCACTTTTGATATTTTTCCATATTACTTTTGTTGTTATCAATTTTACTGTTGATTTGATTCCAGAGTGTGCTAAGTTGTGGTATAGATTGAAAATAGATTGACGGAATTTGGAAGGAATGTATGGCCGAATATTTTCTGTTGAAATATCACAATATAAGGAAACATTCGGAAATAAGGAATACTTTTTGAATTTTAGTGATGAATTGTTCATGAGCTCTTTCAACTCTTCGTCATTTTGTTGAAATTTCGCTATTTCGGAGTAATCAATTTGGTTTATTTCTTCAATTCTTGAAAAATGATCAGCGACTACATTATCTTTGCCTGTTAAATAATTTAGTTTGGTGGTGAACTGTGAAATGTATTGCAAGTGTCTCAATTGTCGTGGAGAATCCTTTTCATTTCTTTGACTAAAAGCATATGTTAATGGTTTGTGATCTGTGTACACAACAAAGTCTCTTCCTTCTACCATGTGTCGAAAGTACTTTATGCCAAGATACACTGCAAGAAGTTCTCTATCGTATGTGCTATACTTTTGTTGCGCATCATTCAATTTTTTCGAAAAGAAAGAAATTGGCTTTCAACCATTGGGTTCTTTTTGTTGAAGCACTGCACCAACAGCGAAATCGGAAGCGTCCACGAATAACGCTAATTCGAATTTTGTGTCAGGGTAGGTGAGTAATGCGGCATTTGCCAATTGTTCTTTACATTTCTCAAACTGTTCAATTGTTTCGTCTGTCCACTGAATTTGTCTGTTATCTTTTTTATTAGCTCCTTTCAAGTAGTTATTCAAAAGTGCCTGATGCATAGCTTCATTTTTTAAGTATCGTCTATAAAAATTTAACATTCCTAAAAATCTTCGAAGCTCTCGAACAGTTTTAGGAAGTTTATGATCTTTTATAATTTTGATCTTTTCTGGATCAGGTTTGGCTCCTTCTGGTGTTATAAAATGGCCGAGAAATATTGTTTCGTTCACTCCAAATTCCGACTTGCTGACGTTAATTTTGATACCGTAATTATTCAGTCTTGCGAAAACTTTGTCAAGATGTTCTTTATGTTCACCCACTGTGCGAGATGCAATGCAGATATCGTCCAAGTAGGCAAAACAAAAGTCGAGTCCAGAAATAATAGAATTAATGAAACGTTGGAATGTTGATGGAGCATTTCTTAACCCAAAAGGCATAAAATTATATTCGAATAAGCCAAAAGGTGTGATTATAGCCGATTTATCTTTATCTTCTTCCGCAAGAGGAATTTGGTAGTAAGCAGACAACAGATCAATTTTTGAGAATATAGTTTTTCCGACTAAAATTTGGTTAACATCGTCAATATGGGGAAGGGGATATCTGTCTGGAAAAGTTCGATCATTGAGTCTTCTGTAGTCTCCACAACAGCGCCAGGAACCATTTTTCTTTTTTACCATATGAAGAGGACTAGCCCATTGTGATTTAGAAGGTCGAATAATATTGTTGTCTAGAAGAAATTGAAACTCTTGTTTAGCAATTTTTAGTTTTTCAGGATCTAATCTTCGTGCCTTGCTAAAAACGGGTGGGCCATGAGATGTTTTGATGAAATGCTTAACATCATGAAAATTTCCATCGGGGATTAGTGAAGGTTTCGTAAGTCCTGGATATTTACGCAACAGGTTCGTGAATATGCAATTCGCTTGCACTGTGCTTAGTACGTCGGATTCAGTAATTTCTGTTATGTCGGCCTTCACTGTCAGTTTTGTTTTGTTATCTACTAAACACTTATTTTTTAGATCAATTAATAGCTCAAAGTGATGGAGAAAATCTGCACCAAGAATTCCTTTGTTCGTGTCTGCTATATAAAATTGCCATTCAAATTTTCGTCTTAAACCGAGATCTAAATTTAGAAGCTGATTACCATAAGTTGAAATTTCGGATCCATTTGCTGCAAATAATTTAAATTTGGAGAATTCGGCTTTATGATGTTTCTTGGCAGGGAGAACAGAAACGTCTGCTCCACTGTCAACCAAGAATCGCAATTTAGTGTTCCGATCTCGTATGAATAATCGAAAACTACGACCATTCCTATCGTTGACAGCACACAGGGTCGCTACTGTTCTGTCTGTTGGCGTTTCCCTGGTCTGACCATTTGCATGGAGGTACACACTTGCCTGGCTGACATCTACGACCATATCTAAAATGATAGTAACAAAACTTACCATTCGGATTGAAACGTCTACGTCTATGATAGAAGCTAGTGTTGCTTTTTCGACTAGAACTGCTATCACGACTTGAACTTGATTTTGATGAAGATCTTTTTGTTCGTTTCAATTCGTCAATACTTCGCTTCAGTTCATCAATTTGCATAGCGAGAACCTGGAAATCTATATTTGACACAGCATGTTGAGATTGATTTTGATTACTGACCGAGTATACAGTTGCTGGATCTCTAGACTCGCATATAAGATCAGCTAATTCTGCTAACTTATCAAGATTACCTTCAGCTATGACTAGAATCGAACGAACATTTTCAGGTAATTTTTCTAACCACAAAGTTTTGAAAACGGTCTCAGTGAAATTTGCACCGGCCAAAGCTCGCATTTTCCTCAACAGTTGGCTTGGCTTGAGAACACCTAACTGTAAACCACTAGTGAGTTTCTTTATTTGTGCCTCTTCACTTTCCTTGAACAACGAAATAAGCCGATTTTTGGCTTGTGAGTACTTATCTTGAGCATTTGTAGCAGCTATATCGTAAATATTTTCAACATAAATTTTGTCCATTTGAGTCAAGAGATAGTCAAATTTTGTTTGTTCGGAAGTTATTCTTTTTAGTTTAAATTGAGCTTCTACTTGATGGAACCAAATATCGGGTTTTTCTGGCCAGAAAGCAGGTAATTTTATGCTTACTTCTGATACATTTTCGGATGGTACGAAGTAGGTGTCTCCCTCCATTTGTAAGTCGGTGGTTCACCACTTGTCCCCTCGTATCTTGTATCTGTTATTAATGAGTTGGTATTGTGCGTGTTCGTGATGTACTTGTGGGACGTGTAAATTATAAACTGTATTATTTTTGTGCTGTACTTAATTGATAATATTTATGAAATATTAATTTGTAAGAAATGGTCGGTTTGGAGTTTTAGAACAGACTGCATTTTATTTGAATGAAAAAATCTCTAAGTAATAAAATTAACATGTGGGCCTAAAAATAATCAAACATGAAGTTAGTAATTTTGATCTTGGAAACGAAAAATTAACTTTGAAAATAAATCAAATCATGAAAACAAAAATAAATTAAATTCGTTCCGTCGCCCACAGTAACGATATAAGTCCTACCTATTTGCGGGGTTATGTGACCTGGTGCAAAGCTAAGGCGATGTTATTAAACGATTAAAAAAGAGGAAATACCGATCAAAATGTAAGTAATGTAATAAAATAAATATCACCAGTTGAGGTGGTCCTCGCCACTATGAGACTAAACAAAAAGTTGAATCGGGGAATTCAGAATTCGGGCATGGTGAGTTGATAGTGCAATTCTATCTCGAGTCTTCTTCGTATCTTTGCATCCAATCTGCGCGTCCATGTCTTCTATCTCCTTCTTTATGTCGTTGATTGTATCTTGATCGGTAGTACGCGTAAATGTCGAATCAGCGTTGTGTAGTTACTAACATCTAGGAGAGTTATTTGTGAACGAAGAAATTGAAACTGAAGAACTTTATATAATTCCGAACGGAAAAGTCCTCTAAGTTCTTCAGTTTCAATTTCTTCGTTCAGAAATAACTCTCCTAGATGTCAGTAACTACACTACGTTTCTTACTTACCGTGAATTGATGGCAACTGTTGTTACCGCCACGGCCTAATAAACAACTCTCGTTGATAAGGACCGCCTAGAACACGATCAAGGCGGGTATACGAGTAGAGACGAACGGCGACACTTTTGCAACAAACTTGGGGCCGTGCTGATTCGAATGCAGTCTAACACTAAAATCGGACCGCGAAGTTCTTCACAATTTCAAAGACCGTTCGGAATTATATATAAAGATATATATATATATATATATATATATATATATATATATATATATATACCATATATATATATATGAAAAAGCGCAAACTTCAGGGATTTTTTCAGAATGCCTCAAAACGGATTTCAATGAAAAAATATTCAAAATTTTGATTTTAAAATTTTTCGAATCATTGCAATAGTTTCATTTTTCACGAAAATTCGCTAAAACAAAACATTGTGACCGTCAGCTGGTAATTCACAGTAACGAATTTCGAGTGAGTTTACAGCAATGAAGTTGTCTTCTGAGTTGTCAGTTGTCTTCTTGCCATTGAACAGTTCACATCGGCTCTTGTTTCTTTGTATATTTTTGTGTATTTTGCTTGTTTCTGTGCCTTCAATTTTGGAGTTCGGGATCTGGATTACCATAGCTATCGAACATATAAATAGCATCCGTGATTAGGCGGTTCCTTCGCGGCTTCTTTACCGGTGAGTGATCCATTGTTTTACGACATTTCAACCCGAAAGTCTCGTTTATCGTTGAGACCTCGTGAAGGTTCCACGATTTATCATTACCGCTGACACTGCGCAAGCGCGTCATTGCGAACGACCTTGAAGTTATTGTCTACTGCTTCCCATTCTCCTTCCATCCGGCCCCCCACTTTCACTTCCTTCATTCTGTCAGATTTTCCGTGCTTTCTTCGAATCTCACGTTCAGTCGATATTCAGAATGAGCTGTAGTAAGTGTCAAGATCCCCTGCTACTAGAAGATTCGATCGTTTGCGTCCTTTGTGACGAGAAATTCCACTATGCTTGCGTGGGGATGAGTGAAAAGAATTTTCGCAAACTGAATAAATCGTCCATCGCAAACTGGAAATGCCTAAATTGTAGGTCCGGTGACGGATCTTCCTTGAAAGATGATTTGCGTAATATGTTCAGTGACTTGAGGTCCGAAATGCGCCAAGAGGCGGAAACTACGCGGAAGGAAATGAGTAATATGATCACTGGGTTGTCAGTTAAGATCGATGCTTGTCTAGAAAAATATGAATTATTAAGTAACCGTGTGGATGAATTTAAGGTCGATGTTGACTCAAGGCTTGATGTTTTTGATCGACGTCTGGGAGCTCTGGAGGGTTCTGCTGGGTCTGTTGTTCCTTCGGTAGGAGCCAATGTCGAAGCCCAGTATGCAGAATTAGAGGATCGCCGCCGAAGGGCTTCTAACGTCATTATCTTTGATTTCCCTGAACCCATTTCAACTATTCCACTGCAAGCGATCGAGGAGGATCTGAATAACCTGAAGACTTCATTAAACAAACTTTCACCTGATTTTGAGGGGTTGGTCCAGCGTTTATCGCGCTTAGGCGCTCGCCGTCAGGATGCTTGCCGCCCGTTGAAGGTTGTCCTCGATTGTCCCTCTTCCGCCAGCAAGTTGCTTGTTGCAAGTCGCTCCACTCATCCTCGAGTTTTGTCAGTCTCTTCCGACAAAACTTTTATGCAAAGAGAATACCTTAAAACGCTGAGAACTGAGTTAAATTCAAGAGTGGAAGGCGGTGAGGTAAACTTGACTATAAAATATGTCAATGGCGTTCCGCAGATTGTCAAGCTAAATGAATCAACCGCCATAAACAAGCAGAAAAAAAAAATAATGAGCAAGCCCAATACACTTTCCATTTACTACCAGAATATTAGAGGCATGAACACTAAATTATTTGCTCTTCATCACCAGGTACCTCTCCTAGACTATGATATTATTTGTTTCACAGAAACCTGGCTCTCACCCAATGTAAATAATAATGAGCTCCGTTTATCGCACTACAACATTTTTCGTACTGATCGCTCTTCTTCTAATCTTCGACCAGCCGGTCTCCTTCATCCCCGAGTACCCTTTACAAGATGTGGTTTCGCTGGGCTTTTTGTCGGTCTCCGAGAGGGATGTTCTACGGGAGCTTGAGGGGTTAGACACTGGAAAGGGTATGGGCCCAGACGGAGTACCTCCGGCGCTGCTCAAACTCTGCTCATCTTCTCTATCTTGTCCCCTCATGCATCTCTTCAATTTATCCCTTTCCAGTGGCGTTTTTCCCGATCAATGGAAGACCTCGTTCGTGACACCTATATTTAAAACTGGGGATAGGAGTTGCATCAAGCATTACCGCCCGGTGTGCTCACTATCAACAACACCTAAAATCTTGGAGAAGTTGGTGGTTGCCCAGCTCACCGCTGAGTTCTCGTCATTCTTAGTGAATGAGCAGGACGGCTTTATTCGGAAGAAATCGACGGTCAGTAACTTACTGGAGTTTCAGGACTTCGTGATGACGAGTTTTCAGCGGGGCCAACAAACTGATACCATCTCGACGGACTTCGCCAAGGCTTTCGATAAGCTCTCACATCGGCACCTATTGTCCCTTTTGGGTTCGCTGGGAGTGCATGGGTCGTTCCTGAATTGGATTTCCAGTTATCTAACTGGGCGACGTCTTTCCGTGAGAGTCAAAGGGGCACTTTCAGCTCCCTTCTGTGCTACCTCTGGTGTTCCCCAGGGAAGTCACCTCGGCCCTCTGTGCTTCCTCTTGGGAATAAATAGTGTCGTCCAGGTTCTCCGCTCGGGGGTCAGGTGCCTGTTGTTCGCTGACGACATAAAACTTTTCTGTCACGTGAATTCGTTGGATGATTGCAATGCCTTGCAGGAGTCTGTCCGTCTTCTGGAAGCGTGGTGTACTAATAACCACCTGTTTCTGAACCCTTCCAAGTGCTCGGTAATTTCGTTCCATAGAACAGATGATCATCTGACTCATGATTACAGCCTCTGTGGTGCTCCTCTTATGAGAGTCAAGGAGATTAGGGATCTGGGAATTATCTGCGATGAGCAGCTCAACTTCAATAAACATGTAGAGGTTGCGGCAGCAGGTGCAATGAAAACCTTGGGTTTCATTAAAAGAAATACCAGAGAATTCACCAAAGTGGAGCCAATCATACTTTTGTACAAGGCCCTGGTGCTACCAAAATTGGAGTACGGTTCCCAAGTGTGGTCTCCCTTTTATGCCTCCCACAAGTATACTCTGGAAAGAGTTCAGCGGAGATTTCTCCGCTACGTAGCCTACAAGCTTGGTGTCCCGTCTCCTGAGATAGACTACGATTCTCTGCTAAGCAGATGCCGCCTTCAAACCTTGGAAAAGCGCCGACTATTATCAGATGTATCCTTCCTTCATAAGTTGCTCCATAACCAGATTTCTTCACCGGACCTGCTCTCCAAGTTGAACCTCAAAGTTCCTCAAGTCTCCACTCGAATCTCTCACCCTTTTTTCGTCTCATTTTCCCCTTACAATTATCTTCAAAATCGTCCTTTGTACAGAATACCACGATCCGTTAATCGCATTGTAAGCATTTTTCAAGACCTCAATATTTTCTCTAGCCCGTTTTATGAATTCAAAGCCTGTATTCTCTCACCCCTTATTTAGTTTCCCCCCAAATTTTGTGTTCAGTTTTTGCTTCCCTTTTCTAATTTACTTTCCTGCAAAAGTGACCTGCCAATTTATCTTCCTGCCTACTTAAGATGATATACTTTCTTTTTTTTTGTTCTCTTCTTATTTTGTATTATTGCTTCCGATTAAATACTTATTCTTTTTTACATTGTAATTGGGCTCGCCCGTTTGTAAAATAAATAAATAAATAAATAAATAAATAAATAATAATCAACGCAAGCTTGCTGGAGGGGGAGTGATGGTGGCTATTTCGGACAGGCACCGCTCCTGCAGATGGAATTCGGTGGACGTCGTGGAGCATATCTTTGTTACCCTCCCCGATCATAAACTGATCATAGGTACCTTGTATCTACCCGATTACCAATCTTCGAACATGATGGATGCGCACTTGTGCGAATTGGATGCGGTTTCGACGGCCCATCCGGACTTTAAGATCATTCTCGTGGGGGACTACAATTTGCCGGGCATCGTGTGGGAGGATGCTTCCCGGGTTGGAATTGGAGACAGCCTTAGTCCAAAAGGTAAATTGGTTTTCGAATCTATGATGCTCCACGGCCTTCGTCAGTTTAACACCCTCCGAAATTCGTCCGGTAATATCCTGGATCTACTGCTGTCGGATATTGAAGACATAGACCCTCGACCGGCCGATCCTATATTTCCTGCTGATGTCGCTCATCCTCCTTTCGATTTCTCCGTCCCGTCTTTTTCTTCCGGTGGACAGTTATTCTACCCGAATACCAAATTCAGCTACAATTTCAAGAGAGGGGATTATAAGTCTATGGATGCTTACTTGTCATCACGTTACTGGGATGGCATTTTGGGTGGTTCAATTGATGAGGCGGTGGATGCTTTTTACGAGATTGTCCATAAAGCAATCGAACTTCATGTTCCGAAAATCGCTGATTTTTCTGCATCCTTTCCTAAATGGTTTGATCTTGCTCTGGTCGTGCTTACTCAGCAGAAGAGATTTGCTCACTCGCGTTGGAAGGTGACTGGCTTGGAGGGTGATTACAAATTGTTTTCGTCACTTCGGAGTCAGTGTAAAGAAAGGTCAAGAGAGCTATACAGGGCCTACCTCAGCGACGTCCAGGACTCCGTACTTAGCAATATAAAAAGTTTCTGGAATTTTGTTAACTATAAGGACGGTGGGAACGGTTTACCGAGTGATATGTTTCTCGGCAGCAATCATGGTTCAGGTCCTCAGGAGGCCGCAGATCTCTTTCGACAGCACTTTGCTTCTGTATTTGAGCCACCTGTTTCACAAAGTCCTGAATATCCACCTCTGGACATAGTATCTATTGGATCCATGCAGGTTTCGGAGGGCGACGTTCGTCGGGAGCTTAAGGGTTTGAACATCCAGAAAGGTATGGGCCCCGATGGTGTCCCGCCAATACTCCTTAGAGAATGTGTTTCTGGCCTGTCTTACCCGCTATCGTGCTTGTTTAACAAATCGCTTGCTTCTGGCCGATTCCCCCTGAAGTGGAAATGCTCATATGTGACCCCAATTCATAAGAGTGGAGACAAGAGCTCTGTGTCCAACTATCGTCCTGTCTGCTCCTTGTCTGCCACTCCGAAGATACTTGAGAAGCTTGTAGTCACACAGTTATCTACCAAGTTTTCGTCCTATTTTGCGGTCGAGCAACATGGATTCTTGAAGGGAAGGTCTACAGTTACGAACCTGATGGAGTTTCAGAATTTCATCGTGGATGGGTTTCGGCAGGGCTACCAGACCGACGTAATCTCAACTGACTATGCCAAAGCCTTTGATAAGCTCTCCCACCGCCATCTTCTGTCGCTGTTGGAATCGTTGGGAGTTTTTGGTTCGTTCTTGAACTGGATGTCCAGCTATCTCGTTGGGCGTCAGCTCGTGGTCCGGGTCAGGGGTGCCCTATCGTCTCCCTTCACAGCTTCGTCTGGGATCCCCCAGGGAAGCCATATTGGCCCACTATGCTTTTTGCTCATGATTAACAGTGTGGTCAACTGTTTCACTCCTGACATCCACTGCTTGCTTTTCGCTGACGATCTCAAACTGTTCTCTCGTGTGAGTTCTCCATCTGACTGTGCTGACCTGCAGTTGGCGGTCTTTCGTCTGGAGAGCTGGTGCTCTCATAATAACCTATTTCTCAACCCATCTAAATGTTCGGTGGTCACTTTTCACCGCTGCACCCAGCCTCTCGAGTTCGATTATGTACTGCAGGGGGACCAGCTTCGGAGACTTACGGAAATAATTGATTTGGGAGTACTTTGTGACGGGCGATTGACATTTTCAAAACACATAGAGGACCTATCGAGTAGAGCAATGCGGGTCTTGGGGTTCGTAAAGCGCAACACTCGAGAGTTTACGAGTATTCCAGCCATTGTGTTGCTTTATAAGGCCCTGGTGCTCCCGATCTTGGAGTACGCCTCTCCTGTTTGGTCACCTGGATACGCCGTTCATCAGTAAACCCTGGAGAGAGTGCAAAATAAGTTTCTGCGATATGTAGCATTCAAGTTGGGCATTCCCTCCAGTGAGGTATGTTATGCCAATCTTCTTGATACTTGTGGTATGTTGCCTCTGGAGAAGCGTCGCTCTATGGCCGACCTCGCTATTCTGCACAAGCTATTAAATGACCAGCTCGATTGCCCAGTCTTGCTCTCCATGATCGGTCTCCGGGTGCCTCGTCTGTCGGCCCGCTCTCCTCTCCTCTTCCACGTCCCTTTCTCATCGACGAACTACGTACGGAACAGTCCTCTGCAGCGGCTGCCTCGTTCCGCTAATCTACTTATTGGTTTACACCCTGAATTTGACTTTTTTCGTAATTCTCTAGCTTCTCTCAAAAAACTGATCGCCTCCTCCCCGTTGAGCTTTTCTTAATATATTTTATTGTTGGTAGTGTTGTTTGCCGGATTTGTTATTTTCCATAAGTACCTTAATTTACCTGGTTTCACTTGTTGTTAATTTCCTTCTTTATATTCTGAATTATTATTTTAGTATTGTGTTCTTTATTGTATTTCTTGTATGTTCTTTGGTTTTTTGTTTCTTTGTGTAATTGGGCTTGCCCGTAAATAAATAAATAAATAAATAAATAAATGAAGGAGAATTATAATTTTTTAAATTATTTATCATTTTCAATTGACTGAGAAAAAATACAAAATAACGGCTCTCCGGTACATCTCCATGTGCCTGAAATTTCGGGAACACTCATTTTTCCTTTGATTTTGATAAAACTTCCTGCAAAGATTCGTGAGACTACCTGGAGGCTTAAACATAAAAAGAGACAAAAAAGTTATCAATACGACTGGTAACTTCAATGCGAATTTAGGACGTAGGAGTAGGCTAGTCTTCAGCTGATTCGGATCATTCGTATTCGGTTTTATCGATTTTATTATCAAACAAAATAAAGTTATCGCTGCAACTCGAAAAATTAGTATATTAAATTTTTAAAACTTGTTTTCCTTTTGGTTGATTGTCGGTAGGGGATGTGCCGGTAACATCGGCATCAATTTTGATCAACCCTAAAGGATTGCGGTTAAGGGCTGAAATCTTAAAAATCGAGATCTCAAATACTTTCAAGGTAAGAGTTACTAGGGATTATTTGGTTGTCATTGATAAATATCAACAAATTAATCCGTTCGCTCACCCTTAGAGCTGGAATTTCGAAGAAAAAAAAAACCTTAGGTTTCTAGGCGTGAGAAAATATAGAAATCACCCGCTGCTAGCAAATCTTTGAATTAGCTATTTAAGCGCTAAATTCCGTTAGTGACCGCCAGAGATTGGGATTGGAACACATAAAACTTGTATTGTAAGTATAAACTGGTATAAATCCAATGGAATTCTAGCTTAGCGAAATCGAGTTCAACCATTGTCCTGGCAGTTGGACTAGTGAAGCATTCGCAGATGCTTCATTTTTATCTCAAAAATTTCCAGTTGGTAGTTACCTACCTACTAAAATGTCGTTAAACTTAGATCAGGGAAACTAGTAAAGTGTAGATGTATTAATCAATTGCAAAAATTTTCCTCTGCAGGTGACTATATCTACGCCGACATATTGACGACAGCCTACGGATCTGAAATTTGAAATGGAGCTCCTCTGTAATATCTACAATTCAATATCAGTGCCACTCTGATCAGGTGAGGGGCCTCTGAGCCTAATTTGTTCCTTAATCGATGTCGAAACCTTTTGTACACATACCTAGAATACAATTACATAGTATGGAGAGAGACTCCGATCAGCTTCAGACCCTCTGAGGCTAACTTTTTCCCATATCGACTCACGGTGCTGAAATTTAGATGGAGTTCCTTTGGGACAACTTGAAAATAATTACGAAGTAGGAAGGCGCACTGATCAGAGGGAGAGCCTCAGAGGCTAATTTCTTTCCTTTTGGATATGATGATGATGTGATTTTCATTGACATGCCTTTTTTTTTTTAATTTACTATAAAGCGTGAAATTTCGGGAGCTGAAAGGTGTGGGAGGATGTCCTGGATCTGTAAAGGTGTGAAACCTTTTGGGAGGCACGATGCCCCAAGTTTTGATCGTATGCAATAAATGGAATATAAAAGTTACAGTCTTCTCTTCTAATATAGAAGTAATAGATCGTTGTGTGATAATTTGTAGTTTTTTTTAATCGTTCAAACCATGAATATGCGTGCTTGAAAAATTGCTGTTTGCTTAAAAAAAAAAATAATAATAATAATGAACAATAAATAAATAAAATATTACGATTGACAATATCTCTACTTCATGTGTAGATCAGTGACCTGGGCCGACTGGAAGAACTCAATTTGAGCATTCCCTAGCAATTTCAACATAATCCTATCATTAGTAGCTACTGCGCATGCGTGAATATGTATTCCTTTTTAAACGAGCCCGATTTCAACAGTTTTCATCCGATTTTGATGAAATTTTCAGGGAGTGTACGGGTTATGCAGTGAATGGCCCACTCCATACTTCTCAACTCATTACTTCAATTTGCGCATGCGCAAACGTAAATTCCTTTAAGCATAATTGTCTCACACCCCAGCCGTCCAATCCCGCTCAAATTTGGTGCATAATTTAATACAAATAGTATGGTACAATGGTTTAATAATTCCATGTTAATTCCATGTTAATTAATAATACATGATCGCATCATTATTAGCTCCTGCGCATGCGCCAAATTGTACTACCAGATTTTTATTACATTTTCTGGGAATTTGTGGGAAAGGCTGTAGGTTGCTCCCTACCAATTTAATTTTTCTCAAATCATTACTCCATTCTGCGCGTGCTCTAACGTAAATTAATTTAAGCATCATTTTCCGGTTTTTTAAAAATCTTTACTGTGAAGCGTAAAATTGCGAGGTCTTGGAACTGTGAAAGTTGGCACGATGCGCCATGTTCTGATCATATATTACACACGGGGTTTAATAATTATAGCAATCTGCGTAGAAGGGCTATCTAACACTGATAATAAACCATTGTGTAATAATTTGCACCATTTTCCTAATATTCTTCTGCAATAAAAATAAATTCATTTTCGGTTTTATAAACCCAATTTTTAAAATTTGAGTTTGAAGACCAACTACGAATTAATATCAGCGTTTTCAAATTTACAGCTTTCATATCGGCGATATTGGAGAAAAATAGGCGTCTCATTTTAATATTAGGTACTGTAATTCTACTATTACATTCTAGCATCTAGCTAAATAGAAAATTACCATTAATCTTTACGCCCAATATGTCAACCCTTTTATTCACAAAGGAAAACCGAGTGGCATTTCCATCGAAATGCTGAGGTGTGAGGGACTCTTCTCACACATCCGATCCTTTGGCTTCTGACATAGAATATGCAAAGTCGTGATGGTCTTCAGAGGCGGGCTCCGACAACTCGCTACCGTTGTTACCTGGCGCGGTTTCAATCTGACAATGAAGGTTCCCTGCGAACACAGCCTGCTGACTGCGAAGAGAAACCGACAAGAGTATGAGATTTCCCATTAATATTTCAGTCCACCCTTAGAACTCTCGTCAACGGATTTTCCGGCTCGATCATCATCTGTATACGTCATCAAAGCGCGATTCCTCTCGTAATCGTGAGGACTAGTGTAGCGGTATGCTTTGTTCCCCTCTAATTGCTCGACGTTCTATTTGCATCTCCCTTCATATCCATGGTTTCTTAGCTTTGGAAAAAAGAGTAGAGCATTGAATAAACATTCAATTAGATAGGTAGTGATGCATTTTTTTGATGAATTGTTTAAACTTACACCTTTGTCTAAAACTTGTTGACTTTCTTTAATCCATAACAAGGTTGGGCATCTGTTGTTTATCGGTTAATTTGTATTCTTGAGTAAACCTTAATATTAGAACATAATAGGTAACTGTTAGTAATACATTCATTATATTGACCGGAATTTTGGATGGTCATACAGTTAGTTCGATAGGAACAGGAACCTCATACCCACATTGCGAAGTTTCTACTAGGTTGAAAGGAGGTTAAAATGTTTTATGAAGGTAAATAGAAGTTCATGAGAAATTGGGTAGTATGCATGTTTGACCTTCTTGTTTCCATTTAGAGCAGTGGTTCCCAACTCATCTTCCACTGGGACCCACTCGTTGAGGTTTTCGAGACTCGCGACCCACGAGTTATAGGTATTATATATTCCTACCAACCTTCACATTTCCCCATTCACCCTCTTTTGTTTAAATCAGCCCCACTTAATTCGAAAGAATGATTATTCAAAAATGTATGCACTAGAAATGCATGAGTTTTTGCTACAAAAAAGAATAAATAACATAAAATAAATAAGTTAAGTAGGTATAAAATGTTCAAATCGTCCTTTAAAAAAAAAATATGTATAATAAATAAAATAAAACCTAATGTTACAAATGTTGTCACGGACGGATTTCACTAGGTCTCCAAAACAGCAACTAACCAAACACTTACCTCTACCAAGTAGTTAGGTTAGTATAAATTCCTCACATATAGTAACATGGACATATAGAATTAGTAGAAGAACAAAGTACGAGTCAAAATGATTGATAAGTCGATGTTATAAGTAATTAATGTTTGCGCATGCACAAAGACTACTATAAATCTACCGGCAATATATATTAGAAATTACATATATATTACTTTTTATAAGATTTAATTTTTTTTGCCTTTCCCATGGGATTGTCAATTGAAAGGAATTGCGAGCAATTTTCAAATTTTCCACCCCCACCCGAACCATGGGCTTAGGTCTCGATGGTATCCCACTATATCCCATCGCATCTATACATCCCACACCAAGCAAGCAATATTCCCTACACACGTCGGATTTCAGCAAGGTTTTTCCTACTGACTTGAGAAGATTGAGCAACCCACCTCAAAAGCGAAGCGAGAAACATCCCCTAACACATTAAATCTACCCTTAGTGATCTACCGTTTCCAATCAT
Source organism: Adelphocoris suturalis (assembly GCA_030762985.1). Classification (NCBI taxonomy): domain Eukaryota; kingdom Metazoa; phylum Arthropoda; class Insecta; order Hemiptera; family Miridae; genus Adelphocoris; species Adelphocoris suturalis. The sequence goes on from CM061043.1 coordinate 70,514,700, forward strand.
TCCACAAGTCCCACTTGACAGGAAAAGACCATCGCATTTATACAGCCACATCGAGCGAGCGAAGCGAGCAACTCAACGGGGGTGTGCGTGGGGGGGGGGGGCTTTCCCCCTTTGCTGGACGTGGTGGTGAGCGAAGCGAGCCGGAGCAGCTAGTATCAAATAAATGAGAAAGAGAGACTTGAGATAAGGAACGCCGAGACAATATGAGCCTAACGAAAATCCTTGAGTACCAACGAATTTTGAGGGGGTTAAAAGTGATTTAAACATGGAAAATGTTTCTGACATCATAACACCGCCGAAAATGGGACAACATTACCGTTATGTGGCATTTAGTGCGTTAGGCTCCTATTTTCTGATGATTATCGCTTACAATCAAATCGTTGCTACAGAACTGTATCTTAGGCATTTATAACACCGTTCGAAAATCGTTCACCAGTCGTTGGAAAGCTCTCGATTTACCTAACCGTATTGTGTTAACTACTGCGCAGTGCATGGCCAACAATCTGAGGTATACGAACTGGTTGAGGTACTGAAAAGTATCCTTTGTATTTTGTACATTTGGAGTGTATTTGACACTCGGATCGGCCGGGTAGCCTTGTGTCGAATATCGTGGATATTCGGAAAGCTTTGTCGAATCATAATGATTGACTTCAGAGCGGGTCTGAAAGGTATCCTCGATCTTTTGTATAGGTGAGGCTTGATCTAACGTTTCCTTCGTGAATACGTTAGGTGAGAAGGCGATCTCGTCGTGAGGATCGAGCCTTGAGCCGTCGCTGGGACCGGCGGATTGGCCGGGCAGCGTGTAGGTAGCGCTGCGGGGGCTAAGAGGCCCGGCCGCGCCGTCGTCTACCTCCCCTTGCATGAGGAAATAGGACGGCCGACGTTCCATCGAAATATCCGAGTTATTAGCTCGTTTCGATGCCTCTATGTATAGAAATAGAGGGTTTAGAAGGTGGACTCGCTTGACAGAGCTTCTTTCCTTTGCTCGTATGTCAGGGTCCTACCTTGTAGTCTTGAAAAAGACTTCCTTGGACGGTAAATTAGAGCGTATGAGCTGAGTAATTTACCGGCGTGCCCACAGCGGTCGGTGACGAGCCTAGTGCTACGAAACCCGGGCGACACGACTAGGAACGTCCCAGCGGGCGTGCGATCTAAAGAGAATATCGATAGATGTACCGGGTGGCGTCCTGACAGATGAACTACGTTGGGCAATGAGCAGGATGAATAATCACTGGACTCGTAGATGCCAATGCGAGATCTGTGTGGAGAGAAGGTAGGCCTTGTAGAAAGCAGTAGGAAGCCGTTCTTGAGATGAACTCGGGATGCAGAAGGTTCGTCAGCGTAGAGCGTGTAGAAATCTTCGTACTTCTGAGTGTAGTCGTCGAGAGCGGAGAGTGGAATGAATTCGGAGGGCTCCGAGCGGGGTAATTATAGGGAGGTGGCCGCCCCCTGCCACCTCCTGATTGGTCCGCTTAATTTCGTTAATTCGACTGTGTAATCTCATTGGCTCGCACATTGTTTTCTCAGTATCTGCGAGTATGATAGCTGAGCTGGTCCTCCGGGGTGGTTTCCCCACGTCCGTCGCTGCGACGGGGTCCCCGGGGGTGGCTTGCGAGCGTCCGTCGCGGAGCCGACGACCTTGAGTTTAGACGGGGACCTCGGGTGCTTTCTCTGCGTCAGTTGTTCAGACGGGGTCCCCGGGGTGGCTGCTGGACCAGAGGTGGTTGCTTGCCGCCTCTTGGTTGGTTCGCCTATTGTCTCTCGTGTAATCAGTGTTTCTGATTGGCGAGTAGGCTTGTTTGAATTGTCCTTGTTAGTTTTAGAGGACGTTTGATTTTCTGTTTGAGTTTTCTCGTTCAAGGCGACTTGGTTCGAGATACTTGTCGCATCTCTCTCGCCCAGTAAGTGTCTAGGGAGGTCGCCTTGTATGTTATTAGTTAATATTTCACTTTTGAGAGAGAAATTCGTATTTTCTCTCTGGTGAAATATTTTGTTTGACGGAGTTGTAACTCGACGTCTAAATCACTCGCGATGAAGTTGTGGAAACCCATTTCAAATCGGAAGTTAGTGAAAAAACGTTGTCTATTTCCACAGAAAATAAAGAGTTACAATGTTAAATCGATTTCGACGGTTAGGGCATTAGCGTGGTTGTCTGAATAATTTATTGTTTACATATAGGTGATCCTTCTCAGTTAATTTTGTAAACATGATTGCAACAACTATTAGACTGGAAAGAAACTTGGAAGTTGAAATTTGATAGGGGAACTTTCTGGGACTTTAGGAGACTATTGAAATGATGGGCTCTTCCCTAATCCGCTGAGTGACTTAAATTCTTTCCTGTTCTCCCATGGAACATGCTCCATGTTCTGTCAAGATTTAGTGCTTAGGTATAAATTTTTTTTCTTGGTCACAAAGGTTCATTATTGAAAATAATACAGCAAAATATAAGAAAAACGAATTTGGCTAAAAAACAAATATATAAAAAGACTAGCTGGTTCACCCGTGCACTGCACAGGTTGACTTGATCATTATCAAATAGCCAGTGACCCAAGTCAAATTAATTCTTATAGATTCGCCCAGCCAGATCCCCAGTTGGTTCAGTGACGTTCAAAATGCTTTAATATCCCCCACCCCCCTCCCCACTGGGTCAGATATCAAAGATTTGAAAAAAGTAGTCTTTGACTTGAATTAGAGTAATCTAAACATATTCGAAAATCAAATCCCCAGTTCCTTCAGTGATGACAAAGGTACCCCATTTCCCCCCCCCCCCCCTTACCCCAAAACACCCCCTTCTACGGGTTGGATTTGAAAATTTTCAAGTAGCCTGTGATTTAAGTTGGAATACTCCAAATATATTCGACAACTCAGATCCCCAGGTGTTTAAGTGACGTTCAAAACGCTTTAACTCTCCCACCCCCTCCCCCTCTAATGTGGGTCAGATTTGAAAATTTTGAAAAAGTAGTCTTTGACTTGAATCGGAGTAGTCCAAACACACTCGACAATCAAATCCCCTGTTTGTTCAGTGATGAAAAAGATACCCCATTCCCCCTCCTCCCCTAAAACTCCCCTTATGGGGCAGATCAACAACTACACCTTTTAAACCTTCTCTGGACTTCCACAAATAATTTAAGACCAAAATTAGCCAAATCGGTCCAGCAGTTCTCGAGTTTTAGTGAGACTAACGGACAGCAATAGATTTATATATATATGGATACATAAATAAATAAAATAAAATAAATAAGTAAAATGATACGAAAATAGATATAATAAAATAAATAAAGTACTTACATACATATATGTTGTACAAAATTACGAGATACATACATTTCAAAGTGCCCAACAGCCGTAATCCTCGCTGGGGAGCATAAATATGACAGTGAAGCGGGAGCAAAATCAACATTTTCCTGTTTGAGTTAACTGCGAAACAGTTTAACTTAACTTTTACACTGTTTCCCGCCGCAAAATGTTCCGCGGTAAAACGATATGACAGAAGGGAAACTTCGAAGCCGACCTACCAAAGCACGGTATTTGTTCGAAGGATTGAAGAGGGCGTTAGCGGTGATCCAGAAAGACAGGGAAGTCCAACGTAAGGAAGTGAACAATACTTTCGGGAAAGGCAGGGATTTTATCAACTTGACAGTTTGCGACTCACAACAATAACTGATCCCGCGATATCCTCCGTGACGGGAGGGAAACACCTCTTTCCACGAGCGGGAGGTCGAAAGGCACAACTTTTCTTTTTTGTGGTAACAAAATAAGCCCTTTGGCCCGCATGCGGACTACTAAGAAATACCTAGCGTATTTTCAGAAGGCTTTTGGTGAATGGAAATCTCTTCCAACAGGTTACTTTTTCACATGATAAATATGTGAGGAGTGATATACTGTGATACATTGTATATTTGGTCAGACGAGTAGGTAAATCATGTCGTTTAATATTGTGATTTAGATAATTTATTTTATGTAATTTATTTTCGGGATTTTACACACTAATTCCAGTAATTTCGAGACTTTATCATTTCAATATTATGACATGCCATTTTATTCTTAAAGTTTTAGCAATTCTACTCAGTTCAAGTAATAATTAGTTATAATAATGAGTTCAAAATATTTGAAATCCTTGAGAAAATTTAGAAAGACTCGAAACAGTTTCTTTACAAGTGATACTTATTTTAATACCACTACACTCACCACTACAAAATTTATACATTTACATTTACACACTCACATCTTCATTTACCAAGTTCCGCCTAAGAGAAGAGTGGTCTTAGGAGACTGGTATTTACTGAAGGGTTATTCCCACTAGTAGTAATATTAAAATTATCATTTACATAACTTTTTGAGGAGTCCGTCGTCCCTTTCCTCTTCACTGACCCCTCTATATAAAGTGACAGACCGACTGACTGACTTCAGTACAGTTTTGAAGGTGATGTTATTTACACCGAAAGCACTCGCCCCCGGTACTCGATTTGCTAACGACGACGGACTCCTCCGAAAATTAGGTATGTAAATGATGATTTAGAAGACTTTGTTTTGGGCATTAGACTCAGGGAACAAAATAATTGGAATAATGCTTTACCACGTTCACCACGTATTATTAACAAGATAGAGTCGGCACCAAGGTGGGGAGTTTTCTTTCCGAAACGACCAGAAGTTGCTAAAAATACATAGGGAGGTAACTAAGTAAGGAACCGTACAATATAAGTTCTATTATACAACTGTTGAAGACAGGGAGATCAGTACAGAGGTGTGCATTACCTGGCCAGAAAGGGGCTCACCTGAACTGAGCACCAGCGGTAAGTAAACCACCTGAACTGGGCACTTTCCAAATTTTAGCAGGGTCTGCTCCAGACTTTTAACTGAGGGATCGATTACTTGACACTACAGGAGGAATCCATAGTCGCACCTTGAGATGGAGCTATACACATCGTTCTGCCCTATACGTCCAAACAGTCTGAATTTTTACAAAGGGATTGACTACTTGATGTTATGTATTTTTGAGATGCGAGCTTGCAAGCATCTAGACGACAAAACATGCACATACACATGTATACACATCATTGTAACCTACATGTCCAACTAAACTGAATTTGTCGTACGGGATTGACTGCTTGATGTAATGTATTTTTGAGATGCGAGCATCCAGACCACCAAACTATACACATCATTCTAAAAGATGCGATCAACCGTGCCTATTGACTGTTAGGTCTACCTCGGTAAGTAGGGAGTGGGGTTAGATACCCTACTACAGGGATTCTCAGCCGCTCCCTGCGAGCTTGCCACTGGACCTCTACCTAGCGCGGGCCTGGTGCTCAGATCAGGTGAGGGTTTGTGAACACTTTTTGACTGGTGCCCAGTGCGAGTGCGCTCTCCGAAAGCATCCAAGCTCCGAACATGAGAAGCTCGAGATAGAGCGCAGCACATAAGCAAGGCAATTTTACCTTACCGTAAAATTAACGTTTATGATTAGGAGTGCATGCTTTTCGGAGGAGTCCTTCGTCACTAGCAAGTCTAGTACTGGGGGCGATATGTAAAGACATCATCATCAGGCCGTCGAAACAGCACAAATGAGTAAAGTTTCGGCGGCCTGATGATGTCTTTACATCGAAAGCCCCCCCCCCCCCCCCCCCCCCGGTACTTGACTTGCTAGTCACTACGGACTCCCCCTAGAAGTATGAAAATGACAATTTTACCAATTTTACCATTACTACTAGCCGAAATAACCCCTTAGATTTAATACAAGGACCTTCCCGGTTTGCTCTTCTTTTGTTGTCTATAAGAGCAGTCGTGAGAGAAACCAGTTTTTTTTTGCCGATATTTTGTGTATGTTTCTTTATTATAATTATTTATTTATTGATAATATAATTGTAATTATTGACCAATATTGATGAGCTTGGTGGTGCGAGGAACGTAGAGCGAAAAGGAGTGACGCAAGGCATCAACAAGGGGAAAGTTAGTTATGGGTTTTTGCCTTGTCCTTCGTAGGTTTGGTGTGTTGAGGGTAGAGAAATTTCTATAGGCTTCTCAAATAATTTGGTTTAATCGTAGGCTGAGCGCTTTCGCCGTCATTTGGCCTCTTCAGAGCTTGTTATTGATTGGTGAAATGTATCATGTTTAAATATAAGTTTTTTGGGGGCCTCCTTCAACATCTCAGTCATAACCTGTTGTATTTGGAGATGTTGCTGGCGTCAATTATGTTAAAATCGAGGGATATGTGAACATTTGTGTGGATAAGCACACATTGTCTGATAGGTGAACCTCTTGGTGTTGACCTTAAGTTTGGTGTTCTTACTGGGTTCAATTTGTTGTTAAATTGAGAAATATTCAAATTTAGTGGGGATGTGAACATTGTCAGAACAGATAAAACAAATTGAACCTAGCAAAAAACACCAAACGTGCAAGGTCAACACCAAGAGGTTCACCTATCAGAAGCTTATCCACACAAATTTTCACATATACCTCGATTTTAACATAATTGACGCAAGCAACGTTTCCAAATACAACTGGTTATGAAGAAGAAGAAGAAATCATGTTTATTATACAGCTATGTATGCATCACAAAATTTGTAGCATTATAGAAATAAATATGTATGGTTATGGAATAACAAATTTAACAAACAAAAAACATGTTACGGCAATGGTCTTGATGACCGCCTGCCGGAATGACGTGTGCCGTGACACTTTACGTTTATTGCTAGGTACCTAATTGATTCAACATTACAATTTATATATTGTCCATTAACGTTAGGAATGTATCATATTGTATTTAACAAAATGAATTTACAAAAATGACTATAATTTTAATCTTTAGAAGGGTTCTACCTATTAAACTCCGCTGCTAGATATTTTCTATATCGCCAAAGTCAGCCACCCCCAGCCAATACCTCCTGTAATTCAGAAGGGAAACCATTCTGTCTAAGCCCAAAACCCATTCTCCAAGATAGCGCATTCGAAATTCCCCCATTGCGGAGCAGGCTCCAAACAAATGGAGGATATCTTCATCAGCACCTGAGTTGCACATGGAGCAGGTCGTTCGTGGGCTGTCTGATCTGATATAGGGTCCGCAGTTCAATGCCAGCATTGCCCCCCTCAATTTTAGGACCCAGCGACGTACCCAAAAAGGGTGATCCTCCTCAGTCAGTAAATTCGCTGGTCGAACATCCAAGCTTAATAAGGGATATAGTAGATTCCTAGAATTCTGGGCGGCAGATCGCATATCCTCAGACCATTTCCGTCTAACCGCCTCCACCAAGGGGTCCAGCTGCTCCTCCCACGTCTTTACTTCCTCAAAATTTCCGTGAAACGGACGTCCGTGCTGGAACGCGAGCTCAGAGATTGCTCGGCACCAAGAAACCCCAGCCTTTATGACCTCCCTTGCAACAACACCCGGGTAAGTGTTCTTCGGCATTTTTAGGGCATTAATTATATAACGGCAGCTGAGTTAGAGTGTGTATGTGAATATTGGCTGAGTTCCTGTCTCCAAATATACAAAATAGTTGGGGGCATTTCTCGGCAAGCCGAAAACCAATTTCACAAAGTACCTAAGTGTAGTGGATTTACATACATCTGACTGGGAGTCGGAACTCCTAGAGGAATGTCGCGAACCATGTTATTTAGATGGTCATGCGGGCTTGAACCTGGATAGTGTTCAGGTGAAAGGTACGAGAAAGTACCGTTATTATCTCGCATACTGTCATATTTCGTCTGATAGGATGTGTGTGTGTCACGAAATAAGGCTGCCTCAGACCGGTCCTCGCAACGCTGGTCTGAGCGAGATTTTTCCATCGGGGAATATTGATATTCAGGCTCTAGCCGAATGTTCTCATTATGATATGAAGTAGTATTTTTGGGGTACTGAAAAGTACCTTTGTTTTTGTGCGTATTATGCACTTGAGGAGCTCGATAAGTGCTCATGTCGACCGCGTACCCGGTGGGTAAAGGCGTATGGATTTCTACTTTTGAGTTGGAATCGCCGGAGTTCCCCTTTGAGGGGGTCTGGTGTTGGTTGACTGTGTAGCTGACATCCTTTGGAGGTGCCTACGAATGTGTCATACCAAATGCTCGATCTCGCCGTGTTTCAGGGAGATGAGTGAAGCCCAGATCTTGCACGGGGCTGGGCCGTGACGCGCCCATTTGTTTGTCTGAATGCGAACCGGGGTCAGGCCTTTCGCTTCCGTGGGCCATGCCACGTGTCGAGCGAAGGGGGTCTCCCTTCGTCGCGTGCCGGCTTGAACCTTGATGTTCGGCGCGTGCTGGTATTTCTGCCTTTTCGGCTCGCTGCGAAATATTCATTTCGGGCTGGGATTCGTTCAGAAGGCGGAAAGAAGGAATTCGCTCCATCTGAGAATTTTTATCTAGTTCTGACAAGAACTGATTTTTGAGGGGGACTCGCTTCTGAACCCAAGTCAGAGGGTCCTCCCGGGGGAACAACTGCCTTTTTCGCTTGAGTGAAGCTCGTCAGAAAAAGGTAGGTCCGCCCTGTGTCGATTGATCAACCCGTGCAGGGTTTTCTTGATGATCAATCGGCTCGCCCCAGCGGTCGGTTCGCGAATGGAATTCCCAGTGGACGGTCAGTGGATTTCTCCCCTGACCCGGGTGGCGAGTTTTTGATCCTAGACGGTGTAGCCACTTCGGGATACCGTCTAGAGGGTAGTGAGTAATACGAAGTGTAATTAGCTCGATCTACCCGGAGTCTTGAAGTAGGTAGAATCTCTCGTCGCAGAATCTTGTATGAAACTTCGTCCTCAATCGCAGTAGGTTTGAAGAGAGTGAAGTCGTCAGATCGGAGGTTGAGATTGGTATAAAATATAGGGGCTGGAGCTGCTGTATTTATACTCGTCGGAGAGCCGGATGCTGCGTTTGATTGGCTGTACCGATTGATCCTGGCGCTCGTGTGTGTGGAAGGAGAAACATCTTCCGATTCGATCGATTGCGCTCGGTGAGCGGAAGGTGAAACATCTTCTTCCGCCTTTCCTCCGTAGAGTGCGTCTGGCTTTGTTCGTCCTTGATTGGATTTGAAAGTAATTTGTTTCAAGGTAATTTTTGTGTGTTACAGTTGCCGGCTCGTCGAGCCTCGCTCGTGCAGTGAGTGTTTAGCTTGTCGTGTTTTTCTCTTTCGACGAGTTTATTTCTTTTGTGATTATGTAATATGCATAATCTTTTCGGCGATTTCTCTTGTTTCGTCTAGAGGTAGCCTGACGTCATTTTATATAGTTCTGGTGTGTGAACTTATTTTTGGTGGCCCTGAAAAGGCCAGTGATAGGTGATGAGTTCACCACACTAAGCACCTGCTCAAGGGTGTTGGAAATAATGTAACCAACGGATTTGGTTAGGTTAACTGTTAAGCTCCACCTAGCAGTATACTCCTGAAGTCCATAAATATTTCTTCGAAGATCATTTGGTGATTCAGCCAAGATCACGATGTCATCAGCATACATCAATGTTCTGATAGTAGTGCCTCCAACTCGAACTCCACAGGGCAGGGATTCGACGAGATCATTAATATATAATGCAAAAAGCTGCGGGCTAAGTAGGCAACCCTGTTTCACTCCACATTCTATGGGAAACGGCTCAGAAATTCCATCCTTTTCCCAAACCATCCCACAGCCATCAGAGTACATAGCCATCAGTGCGCCTATGAACCGCTGCCCAACTCCTGCGGCAACAAGCTTCTGGAAGAGAAGACCAGGCTGAACGCTGTCAAAAGCTGCTCTGAAATCAACAAAGAAGGCATACAACATATGCCTTGGGCCGGCATTGAGTCTGAGATGAACCAAACCTGTTAGAGTGAAAACAGCATCCATTGTGCAATATCCCTTGCGGAAGCCACATTGGCTCTCATTTAGTATCCTTTGCGAAACAAAGTGGTTTTCCAATCTCGAAAGGAGCAGGGCACAATACAGTTTTACAACTGGTTATGACTGAGATGTTAAAGGAGGCCCCCAAAAAACTTATATTTAAACATGATACATTTCACCAATCAATAACAAGCTCTGAAGAGGCCGAATGACGGCGAAAGCGCTCAGCCTACGATTAAACCAAATTATTTGAGAAGCCTTTAACAATTTTTCTACCCTCAACACACCAAACCTACGAGGGGAATGTTATGTCAACCATTGTGTTCTTTAGGTCCTCCTTGCGCTCCTAGCATCCGTGTTAGAATAAAATGAAATGTACTCGTAGCTCCTTTTGGACATCTGTAATACAATTATCTGATCAACTGAGGAGCCTCAGAAGCTAATCTCTTTCCTAATCGACCTTTGGTGATGAACCTTGAAAACTGTTACGAAGTACCGAGGACCACTTATAAGCTGAGGGACCTCTGAGACTGATTTGTTTTCTAATCGACCTACTGAACTACATTAATTGTATAAAGGGTTTTATGTAGTTTCAAGTTAATACACAGTTTATGCAACTCTTCTCCTTGGTGGGAAGATGGCTTTGTCATAAAGCGTTCTGTTTATTAAAATTTACTGAAAAACGTAAAATTGGGGTCCTGGAGCGAACGCTTTTCCAAGGCGCAAACGCCGAGTTTAGGTAATGATTAGTTTATGGTTCACGTAATTACAGACCAGCGATCTGCGTAGATGAGCTATATAATTCAGAAGTAATACACCTTTGAATAATAATTTGCTGAGTTTTGAAAATACCTTTGCCGCACTGCACATTGCATTTTTGCCACAGATTTCATAGTTTCAATTTTTCTGCTCACTCTAAAAACACTTAAAAAATTGTAAAATTGTAATTTCAAAAATATTGGTCGAAACTTAATAAAATTCTCTCTCGTGGCTATGCTGCATAACTGGAACCTTGTTGAATTGGGTTATTTAATGGGTACAGAAGTTCGAGGTGTGGAACGACAGGAATACTGTGATTAAAAGTTCGCTCCCACAAACGTTAACGAGCGTTTACCGATCACCTTGTGTTCTGTTCACTCATTTAAAATAATTAATTATCGAATTCTGTACCTCCTTTTGCAGGTGAATATTGAGTTAATTAATTTTCGCCTTAATTGGATCCGCGGGAAAATTGGGTTCAATCATACTGTTAACTCAGATTTTTTATTTTTTATCTGCTTGCATTTCAAAAAATACTTTCGAAGAACAAGCGAGCATAATTAATGTGGCTAAAGGGTGGAAAATACTGGGATAACCTCAGGTTGAATGTAGTTTGTTGAAATTTGCGTACGTAGGATAGAGCTAATGTGTGGCATTTTTGCTGATGTTCCTGCGATATGCTACATTTATTTTTTTGTTATCTCCTAATTTTTATTTATTATTAAATAAATTAAACAGTGTCATCAAATAATTTCGGGGGAAAGAAATTATGACTTCACACGCTTGAAAAAAACTTACGGAAGGATAATGTAAAAACAATTGACTGGGTTGTTACAGTGATCTTTGAATTTGAAGTGTATACAATTATACTTCGTAAAAAAAGTTAAATAAACTCGAACGCTGAAAAAAAAGATAACGCAACATCTTTTTTAAAGGTAGATTGATCAAGAATCGGTCACGGTTTAGTAATCTTAGAGCGGCAGAATAGTAATTTTGCTAAAATATGAAAGATATCAGGTGAGATTGTAAGATATCGATAGTTGCATACAATGTGAAAACATTTTCAGACACGTGGCATGATATAATGAGCTAATTTTCTCAAATTATCGTGTTATATTTATGATAAACTAGCTAAACCTGTACGCTTTGCTGCACTCAATAAAAATAGAATTGTAATGAAAAGTCAAATCAATCTGTTATGTAGAATTTTTGTTTTTATTAATTAATTCAATCTTAATTCAATCTCAATACATTGAGGTAAACTATGTTTTTTGTTTTTTCGTCTCGTGCGTGAATAAATGAATTTGGTGGTAATCCGACCATTGAAAAGGGCACGTATAATTGGCAGTGAGAAAACCATGGTTCTTATAAATTGATGCTGCAGACTTGGAGCGTCTGTCCTTGCGATTTGTTGATGCTCATTGCAAATGCAAGGCGGATAGGAAACTGCAAACGTTTGAATTCGAATGTCATGTTTGTTGGAATCATTGGAGTTCTCGGTATCAACACATTCTTAATGTCCCAGAGAGTCTCCCCATCAAATTTCAACTTCCTAAGGTAAACAGGAGAGAATTTATCCAACTCAGCTGATCAGGAAATAGCCTATCATTTCAATCGTCCCTTAATGTCCCAAGAGTCTCCTTATCAAATGTCAACTTCCTTGTGGAACAGGAGAGAATTTAGGTCGCTCAGCTGATTTGGAAAGAGCCCATAATTTCAATCTTCTCTTCGTGTCCCAAAGAGTCTCCCTATCAAATTTCAACTTCCATGGACGAACAGGACAGATTTTACTCTTCTGAAGAGATTAGCTCACTCTTCTGATTTGGAAAGAGCACATAATTTCAATCGTCTTTTAATCTCCCAGAGAGTCTCCCTATCAAATTTCAACTTCCTTGGGTGAACAGGAGAGAATTTAGGTCACTCAGCTGATTTGGTGCTAGACCGATTTCGTTTAAACTTCTTAAAAACCGTTAACAATGCATCCCAAACATTCTCACACAGTTTGATGCTAAACGCTCCTCTGGTTTTTAAATTAGATGCTTTCCTTAATTAAGTCCTAATTCTCATACCTACCTTCCAATTTTTATAACGGTACTCTATGCTTGCTTGTATTTAATTAATATTGTATGTCTGTGAGATTAGATTTAGGGTAAGATTGTGTTGTGAGCGAATGTTATTTATTGTTTGACAGTGGGATGAGTGTTGTGTTCCTGCCATGTGGCCTGGGTGCCTGCACTCCGTGAACGTCTCCTTATCATGTGTAAAGAAACAAACAAAATGAGAGAATTCAGAATGATCGTTTTATCTATTAATATGTACAATCCAAGGGCTTAAACATATCCAGAGTTGCCAGGTGTCCGGTTTTTTATCGGACAGTCCGGTTTTTCTCTAAGCTGTGCGGGCCAAAATCGGAAGCCGGTCTGGACGCCAAATGTCCGGTTTTCGTAGAAAGAATAGCAAATGTCCGGTTATTTGTTTTCAAACAACGCGTCTTCAATAGTTCCTTCGATTACACCCATTGACATGACTTCGCTCTTTCGTGTTCGACTTCATAACACTATTTTCTTTAATTTTGCCAATAAGCCTTCATGCGTACTGGATGTCCAACCTGATTCGGTATAAACTATATTGTTTCTGTATTCAATTTTTTATGACTTGTTCCAAATAATATACAGAAACTAATACGATTTTATGGAAGGCATCTACGATATTTTTGCACACGAATGGCGCTGCTTCATGAACTCAGTCCACGTACTGCTATGACTTCTAAACCAACTACATCAGGGCCGAGTTACCTTTAGGCGATCTTAATGTCCAAAATCATTAACATTTGTAATTTTTTAACATTCTTTCATAATAACAAACTCTTGATCTCTTCTTTAAGCCGTTAGTTGAGCATTTTCTCTTTCAGTTTTAGACGAATGTGAATAATCGCTAATTCGGATTTGTAATTTATATATAGGTAAAATGATGTTGAAGGAAAAAAGAGCATCAATTTTCACCTCATGTTCTTCTTGCTTTTTCATTACCTAAGTAGTGATAATTGTAGCTTTACGCCATGGGGTTCCCAAACGATAGATTGCAATAAATTATTATATACACCACTATTATCGCCATATGGATGAATAGGTAAGTTCCTACGTATTGAGGTTATTGGCGCACACAAAAAATTATTTCACCATCTCTTAAAATGTGTACGAAAATTGCTTTAATGGAGAGAAATTCTACCCTTGAAGGGACTCCCTCGCCCTGGTGGCGTGTCCTCTTGCAGTCTCCACCTGCTCTTTACAGATTCTCTGTCTGGTCGCCCGAGCTATAGCTTTGTTTCACCCTTGTATTGGTAAAAACTAACTTATAAACGCTTGCATACGAGTCTGCAACACATTGGGACATTTTATGTCTTTAGTTGCAGACTCGTATGCAAGCTCTAAGAGCCACTCAGCTGATCCGGACCCTGGGCATCGTCAAGTAAATGTCCTAAAGAGGCTACATACGAAATTACAGCTCCTGGAGTGTAAAGCATATAAATTACCTATTAAAATGAGTTAACCATCGCTTCACAAATCAAACCGTTCTTGCAATCTTCGGATCACCTGCTATGAATCGAATCATCGAAATCATCAGAATTTAACAAGCGGTTGCAATCATGTTCACAATATCAATTATTGAGAATGATCACCTGAGTGTACACAATTATTCAAATAACCATGCTCATAACTCAGCTTGTTGGCCACGCACTTTGCAGTAGTTAACATAATATGGTTGGATAAATCGAGAGCTTTCAAATGAATGGTCAACGAATTTTGTGGGATGGAAAACGACGAAGTAGGTACCATTTCCCTAGCAACGACTCGGTTGTAAGCGGAAATCATCAGAAAACCAACCATAACGCTTTTTTCGTTTATGTGCCAAAGTAAAGACATAAATGACACACATAGGTCCCATTTTGATGGGGTGCTGAACAAGGGTTTCATATCGAATATGCATACCTATCCTTGTCTGAATGCGTAGAAATTAACTATCTATGTCTGTCTGGTGTATTCTCAAAGTGTCCGGTTTTTTATCCCATACCACCTGGCAACCCTGAAAATATCCCGTGTTAAAACGCCTGTCAAGTTGGGTGGATAGTATAGCTTTCTCAGACATTGTAACATGGACGTATAGAATTAGTTGAAGAACAAAGTACGACTCGAAGTTATTGTCGGCAAAATATAACAGTATCTAATACATATTTATACATTCTAGAATGAGAAATAGGGCTATAATTCTTGTTTGTATGAGCGGCAATTGTCTAAAGGTTACCTCATCTACACGATAATTGAAAATTTCATCAAAATCGCTTGGAGTTTTGCCCGTGTCAAGCGATATTAGTTTTACACGTGCGCAATGGTTATTACTCCACCAATCGCGATGTAATTTATAAGACATTCTTCTACTTGTAGATGTTATACCACACTACCTACCGCGTTTGAACGACATTGGACCAACAGATAAAAATGAATCGACGTTATGAGAAATTCACGTTTGCGCATGCAATAGTACAGGCTACTGTTGATCCGAAGGCATTGAGAATTATAGGGTACCGTCTAGAATCTAACCCGCAATCCCTTAAAATTCCATCGATATCGAACTAAACCTTGATACAGTTTTGGGTACATAAAGGATTTACCACAGACAGGCATCAGATAGACAGACAGACGAACACTGAACCAAAATTGGAACCGCACGTGGAAATTTAGATTTTGGAGGACAACAATTTTTTCGATTTCCATCACGAACAAAAAGCTTCCCTACCTTCGGTAGTGAGGAAGCGAAAGTAAAATTATTACGGTCAATTACGGAGATTGATTATTGATTAGTAAAACTAAATGTATAATGAATAGTAAACTAAAACATTTGAAACTTGATTTAAATTTCGCAGTATAGTCCAAGGGGCAATCAGTCTAGAAGCAATACTTGGGACAAGAAACAAGACTTCGGGAAGTTGAGGATGATAAAAGCTCTATGACGCTCGAGACTGCAAATATTTGGCTTCTCCCGGATTATCATCCCAGATCTCATCATTAAGGTTCATTGTTTCCAGTCGACAAATGAAATTCCCGCATCATCCATGGTTTAACTCAGAGCGAGGCTTCCACAATAATGGCAGCCACGTCATTCAATGTCAAACAAGAAAATAGGAGAACCGAAAATGAAAGGGATTCGGGGTAAAGACCATGGTTGTGTTGCGTGCCCAGGTGCGCGATTTTGACTTTCATCATATAGGTCTTGATAATAGGTACGTGTCATAAAACGTAACGAGACGCTACGAAATAGTCACACGAATTTCCAATAAGAAAATCACTGCAAATTACTGTACAAAGGTTGATGTAGATGAAGCTTACGCTCAGATCAATGCTCTTCCAGGACAATCACTTCATAACAATCCAACAGTTTTGGTTGGTTGCTTGCAAATGAACGTCGTCGAGTACACCAGCTTTTAAATTTCAAGCGTGAAAAAGAGGGAAAAAACGCCCGAATCAGCTGAAGGTTATTTTACTGTGCCAGAAAAAGGCTTACGATTCATGATCGTGTTGACGATTTTTATTTTCGTTTTACACTTGAGCCCTCGTATAGTGCTCAAAATAGCAACATTCGAACCATTGAAATGGAAGCTATCAAAATTAAACGAAAAAAAGACACATATAGTGCTCTAAGAAGCAACATTCGAATCATTGAAATGAAATCAATCAAAATTAAACGGGGAAAAAAGTCTGCCAAGTTGGGTGGGCAGTATATTTCTCTCTTACTGCAACATGGAGGTCATTTAAGTTAGCGGAACCAATATGGCGGAATGACAACAAAAAAAAACCAAATTTCGAGCTATTTAGCTCGTAATTAGCTCGAAACTCCAGAGGAAGAACGAAAATTTTTCGACCATTTTTAGGAAAGTTGGCCGCTTACTTAATTAACCTAGCGCCTAAAATATTGAAAATTGATTTTCCGGAAGAGGGAAACAGCTCGAAAATCATACTCAACGGGGATAGACAACTCGAAAATAGCTCGAAATTTGGGTACCTATATTTTTTTTGTCATTCAGCCATATTGGTTCCGCTAACTTAAATGACCTGCAACATGGATGTATACAATTAGTTGATAGATTTCGATTCAAAATGACCAACTACAAAATAGAACAATAATACACACACACACACACACACACACACACACACACACACACACACACACACACACACACACACACACACACACACACACACACACACACACACACACACACACACACACACACACACACACACACACACACACACACACACACACACACACACACACACACACACACACACACACACACACACACACACACACACACACACACACACACACACACACACACACACACACACACACACACACACACACACACACACACACACACACACACACACACACACACACACACACACCACACACACACACACACACACACACACACACACACACACACACACACACACACACACACACACACACACACACACACACACACACACACACACACACACACACACACACACACACACACACACACACACACACACACACACACACACACACACACACACACACACACACACACACACACACACACACACACACACACACCACACACACACACACACACACACACACACACACACACACACACACACACACACACACACACACACACACACACACACACACACACACACACACACACACACACACACACACACACACACACACACACACACACACACACACACACACACACACACACACACACACACACCACACACACACACACACACACACACACACACACACACCCACACACACACACACACACACACACACACACACACACACACACACACACACACACACACACACACACCACACACACAAACACATTCCACACACACACACACACACACACACACACACACACACACACACACACACACACACACACACACACACACACACACACACACACACACACACACACACACACACACACACACACACACACACACACACACACACACACACACACACACACACACACACACACACACACACACACACACACACACACACACACACACACACACACCCACACACACACACACACACACACACACACACACACACACACACACACACACACACACACACACACACACACACACACACACACACACACACACACACACATATATATATATATATATATATATATATATATATATATATATATACTAGCCGCTCCGGCTCGCTCCGCTCGCCTCCACGTCCAGCCCCCCCGGCCCTCCGCAAGCCCCCCGGACCCCCCATTAAATTGCTCGCTTCGCTCGCAAAGTGTGGCATATAGGGGATGTTGCTCGCTTCGCTCGCAAAGTGTGGTATGTAGGGAATGTTGCTCGCTTCGCTCGCAAAGTGTGGCTGTATACATGGAATGTATTACAATTGAAACATGTAGGGGATGTTGCTCGCTTCGCTCGCAAACGGTAGGTCTCTAAGGGTAGGTTTAACTTCTGTGGGGGATGCTGCTCGCTTCGCTCGCTTGAGGAAGTTATACTGCCCACCCAACTTGGCAGACGTTAATTAAAATAGAAATTAAAAATTTCGTCTAAAAAATATAAAAAAATTAAGGGGTGGACTACCCCTAACATTTAGGGGGATGAAAAATAAATGTTGGCCGATTCTCATAGATACCGGATAAGCACAAAAAATTTCATCAAAATCGGTCAAGCCGTTTCGGAGGAGTATGGCAACGAAAACTGTGACACGAGAATTTTATATATATATATATATATATATATATAATATATATATATATATATATATATATATATATATATATATATATATATATATATATATATATATATATATATATATATATATATATATATATATATATATATTCCAGCTCTGTGGCACCCGAAACAATGAAAACAGCATACGAAGTGGCACCCTCATTTTTATGGCACCCGTATAAGGGTGCCACATTGTCAACACCTCATATCTTACCTTAACTTCAACAATAAACACACAAACGATTTTCTCTATTTAATTTAGGCTCTACTGGATGATAAGGATTCATAATCACTATGTTACATTGATTCAGTGACGAACAAAGAGCCTTTGAAGTTTGAGAGGTGGGTGCCAGTTGAATGGATTATGGATCACAAATATACAGCTGTAGTTCATCGTTTTTCCGCGTGCTTCGCCGCTGTCGGGTGTTTCGTGTATATTATAATATACATAATAATATACACATTCTATTTTGCTTACTGAATGGCTACCGGAGATCTGGCAGGGTCGGCCATTGCTCTAAATAACCTCGTCTTCTCCCCACCTCTTCTCTTTTAAAAAGCAAAGAACTAAAACAACTGGAACGCTGTCTCAGGGTTGGGCGTGCGGTCGGGCGGCTTGAGAGCCTCACCGACCATGTGTTGGACGACTACACAACTACTCCCAGTCAAAAGCACAGGAAAATCTAAATTTTCGTTCGATTTTGATGAAATTTTCAGGGATTGTGTTGGTTAGCCTCTGTATGTTCCCCTATGAATTTCATTACAATCGAATCAATAATGACGTGTGAGCAAGCTCAAACGTGAATTCATAAAATAACGTCGATTTTTTACGATCTATAGGTTTGATTTTGTTCAAACCCGGAGGGTAGTTGGCTATACGTATCAGAAATATGCTCTATGAGTTTTATTGCGATTGATTGAGTAATGACCATTGTACATGAGCAAAAATAAAATTGTTTGACACTTGTGAAACTCGGAGACTAAGGGACTGATTTTTATGGAATTTTCTGGTTTTGTGTGGGTTAGCTTCTTGATGGTTCCCTTTAAATTGCATAGTTGTCGGATCAATAATAGGGTGCGCGCATTCGCAAACGTCAGATTCTAACAACGTCGATTTTTTACGATCTATTAGTCTGATTATGTTCAAACTTGGAGGGTAGTTGGGTAGAGGTTTCTAGAAGGTTTGCCATGCATTTTATCGCCTTATTGATATCAACTTGGTTAACACACGAGAAACTCTGAATCTAATTGACCGAATACTCTCAAGGAGTGTTAGAGGACCCTAGATGATCTTTTATAGTCCTCTTTTACGTAATATCATCCATTTAGGCGAATTTTCGGGACTTTAGAAAATCTGGAATGGAATAGAAAGTTCCAGTTATGCAACAAAAAGTAAAAAAAAATTCAAGATCATCTCCACAGAAGTATTTCAAGATGGTACATACGTGATGAAGTAACATCTTTTATGCATTATTCCAGTACCTAGTTATACGTTGCTCAAAAATGGATGATGCGCCGCGAGTGGTCGCGGAAAGTAGGGGGATACAAGAGCGCATGGGAGCGCGTTCCATTTTGACCCTACTAGTTTACGAATGGCCCAACGCAAACAATCGTTTTTAGGCTCATATTATTCGTTTTTAAACCAGCTATATTGTGGTTATTAGCAAAATACTTTTAATATTATCAGGTTTAATTTAAAATAAGGTAAAAACTGAAAAAAATTCCTTTTTTCTTCTCCTCTGTTAACTAGAGACAGGTAATGTGAAACTTTCCGTTTTTATTATTTTATTATTATTAATAATATCTTAATCAGTTATTTATAATTCTCATCACCAATTACCACATTAATTTATTCATTCACATTTATCACATTCATTTGTGTTAACCTGCTGTGAATGTTGTTTATCTGCAGTCGACTTTTCGGAAGTAGTTCAAAATATTCCCATTTTTTCTATAAAATGTACGGGTTTTCTTTTGGAAAACAGTTTGGTCATCGTGGATATAGTTTTTATGAACTACGATAATTTATTTTCTCCGAAATTGAGATTTAATGTGATAATACCCCCTAGGGATCAACCTGGAAATGTAACTCTTGATCAGTGCCTACTCTTTTTTGCCAGAAAATAACAGAAGGAATACGTAAGAACGACATTAAACCATGTATTAAAAAAAAAAAACCGAACGATAGACTTACGGTTCTACAGTCACATAATTTAATAATGATTAATTTTACACATTATTAGTTCAATGTGGTTACTTAACAATATTAGTTCATAATTTACCGTAATAAATCAGCTTTCCTTGACACTACAGAGGCTAAGGGATCATGAGATGTTGTGATAAAATGAGAGCATTCCAAAAAGTGGCGATTGTTTTCCTGCTATCACTAAGGGAGTTACACTTCCCTACTAACGCATTGGTTGTACATGAAAATCAATATTTTCGCCGTAACGTAACGGTAGGAAAAAATGGAAACGTCCTGTTAATCATTATTAAACGATAAATTGCGGAACCAGTATCCACAAAGCATGTAGCAAATCAACCAAATCTTTTATTGATGACAATGATATAACTGCGTTTATCTGTGAAAATTGCTATGAAATAGTTATTGACGAAGGAAGCAGGTTTGACCCCCGCTTTCCGATCCAAATTTACAAGACGAACAATTAGCCGAAAATGCGGATTCACTGAGTACCTATAGGAAAGTTCGACCACATGCATTGGTAGGTATCAACATAACATAATTGATCAAATAATAAGAACATGCTTGTAAATATTCAAGTAGGCACTGCATAGGTACCGTCTACGTGCCACTATGTAGTAAAGCATTGTTCTACATTTTAATTACATTTTAAATTTTATTTAACTGATTCTTTTTAATAAAATTTAAGAATTGAAACATTCTCCGGAGAACTGACGCTGAAAAACGCATGAAAAGTAACTTTTTCGACAAGAGTAAGAGAACGTTCCACACATTCCTTTGCATAAACAAAGTGGTGTGGTGATAAATTGCCTTTTTGGATTTCATATTTACTCAAGGCAGGATCCAGTTTTGAGAGTTGACAATCGAAAGCACTCAACCAAAAATATGTAAGTAATAATTACCTCAAACAATGAAGCATAGGTACACAGGAAAAGTTTACAATTATACTGAGAGAGTTCGTCAGCCAATTGAATCTAGCCTCATCTGCGCAGTTCTCTCTCTCTTTTTTTTTTTTTTTTTTTTTTTTTTAAATCAACGTTAAGTACAAATGCTCAAGATTTTTTAGCCGAGTTTCTGTAATTTGTCTTCCAACTCCAAGTGAGGCTAGGCGTCTATTGGTTTATAGTGTTTTAAGGTAATCACCTCAGATATTTTAGTCAAAATTTTGCTTGTGGTGTCACACACACCCCTGTGAAAGCATGAAGGGCAGGGAAAACCGCTGTAGCTCACAGCGGTCAGGAACTAGACAAAAGTTCGGCTGCAATGCCGACGAAAACCCATGGTGAAAAACGATACTGAAGTACCAGAAAACCAAAAATTCAAACCCTAAAATCAAAGCGGTGCATCTCCAAAAACGGCGCATGAATTGAGAATGTATCGGTTACAACATTTTTTGACGTTCGATTATGACCCAAGCACAACGATAGGGTGGTTCAAAAAAAAAAAAAAAAAAAAAAAAAAAGTTTTGGGATTTCTTGTCCCCAAGAGCGCTGCTTGAAGATAAGTAAAAACCGAAAATTTCACCGAAAATGCTGTCGCCTGGTTAAGAATTGTTCTAGAAACATGGTAAGATGGTCGGATAATATGCTTTGGCATGTTCTGAACATGATTCCGTTTTTTACTATACTTTTCCGCCGATGATTGCTTCGTTTATCGGCCATAAATATCAAATTAATAGTAGGGTCATAGACAAATTCACCCTAATTTCACCGGAAATTATGTCGCGTTGATAATTTAAGGTTCTGAAATACCTTGCGCCGATAAAATTTGGTATTTTCCAGAATACTCGGTACAAAGCCGTTGGTAATTTGGCAAGGACTTGAACCGGCATTGTATTTATTCGCTTAACGACCCGATACCATTGTACCAGCTTTTACACGTGACCGATACCGCTGACAATAGGTAACCCTACGCCTACGGTGACTTTTCACTTTGTCCCTGGTATCCGAGTAGGTACTAACTGTCACGATTCACCGGGTCAAGTTCTGTTCACTCGCTAAGTATATAGAAATGAACTAGGTAATGATTTTAGGTTTTTTCTACGTGGGTTTACTATTTTTACTTATTTACTTTCGTAGCCTTTCGATCATAATTTGAACTCAAAATATTTTATGGACAATTCATCGTACCAGTCAAAAACAAAAGCTATTCTGTGAACATGAGAAGAGAAATTAATGAAAAGTGATGTATTAAAAATAACACGTTTTTGTGTTGGCAGTTGGGACTACACTCAAAATTGGATCCTGCCGCTTTTGAATAAATAGTAAATCAAAAACGGCAACTTATCACCTCGTTTCGTGACGAAATCAGCAATGCCCAAAGACTCCATACCGTCTTGTTTGTGCCAAGGAATGTGTGATGGAACGGTCGATTGCACTTATCGGACAAGTGACGTTTCATGCTTTGTACTGTGTCAGTGCTCCAAATAATGTTTCAATTCTAAAATTTTGGGGAAAAGAATAATATAAATAAAATTTTAAAATGTTACTAAAATGTATAACAATACTTTAAGAAATGTCGGTATGAAGGTACCTGTGCAGTGCCTACTTGATCATAGCTGCTCTACTATTTCTTCAAATTATGTGTTGATACCTACCTATAATTCGACATACCTCGATATACCTATAGTTCGATGGATGTGATCCAACTTAACTTTACAGGATCTATACATCTGAAGTCTTATGAATGCCTTATGAATATTTGAGTTTGAGTTGAGATTCAATTTCTTTTGTTTCTCATCGTCAAGTGGTATGGAATTATTAGTCTCCTTGCCTATTTTTCTATAGATTTGGGAATTTCAAATGAATGTGATAAATGGTGATGAAAATTATAAATAAATAAATGATTGTATAGGTAACAATAATGTTAAAAAAAACCGAAAATGTCACATTACTAGTAAATTGTCTAGTAAATAGAGGAGAAAAAAAGTTGATTTATCTTCAAAATACAAAGGTTCATTATTGAAAATAATAAATCCAAATGCGACATTCAACATAAGGTCGGATTGTTTCGATTTTTCGTAGTTTTAGAGTCAACATGTATAGTAAAAACCCAAGTGTGCTTATTCCAGTTACTTGGGCGACCTAAGCTATTGCGAAAAAACATCGCAACTTTCGAACTGTTTTCTATATTTTTGATCTTACGCCAAAACTAAGCTAGTTAGCAAGGAAACATCTATTACTAATATTCACGGCAGTTAAAATCTACGTAGAATAACCTATTAAAATTTGAAATATGAGTAATCATGCAACCGCTTGTAAAAAACGGCACTTTTTTCAATTTGGGTGAAATGTTTTCACTTGGATTTTTTAAGAGCTTTAGTCTCAGAAACTGTCACACCAATTGAAAAAACATTAGATGAAAGTCGTAAATAGTCTAACTTTGTAACTAATGGGTACCAAACATAGGAAATTTAATTTATTTTTAGCGCATTTATGACAAAAAATACGAATTGTCCACACACACGACTCCCGTCGTACACCTGAGGTGGTTCGTCTAAATAAGGTTAATTTTGGCATGACTACTCAATCTTAAACGCAATTTAATTATAATATCCTTAAAATACAGAATTCAATTAGTCTCGCTAATTTTATTATTAGTGAATTACCTAAATATAATTTTACGAAATAATAATTTCCTTAGAAAACTATCACGTGTTAGAGAAGGAGCGGTCTAGTGACAATTTTGAATTTTCCGTCATAAAATGACATGTATTATATGAGATGAAATTCATTACATGTATTACATGAAAATGAAATAAAATGACATGTGATATAAAATTCAGATATAGAATTAGATGTCCTACGACTTTCATTTGATAAGACACACAGACTGGAGAGCAGTGAAGTTGTGGAAACCCATGTCAATACTATAAATTATTTAAATTATTACACTGCAAAAAAAAAAAAAAAAAAAAAAAAAAAATAAATTGAAGGCGAAGCTGGTACTGTGGGTTTTTGAAGGTACTGAACCCGAATCCGAAGCCCGTTTTTCACATAGACGTCTATTTTTTTGAGAAGGAGACGTGTAATACTAACCCCCAGGACCAGTACCTGTGTCGTGAGGGCATGACCTTGATTTTTTGGGGGGAGGGGGATAGTGTTATTAAAAAATAATAAACAAGTAGATCAGTGCTCACAAAATGAGACACATGATGGCGTATTTTCTTGTAAGGAGATCCGCGTGAAATAGTAGACGTTTCCTGCGTTGAATTAGAGACAAAATGGCTTGGGAGCTCAATCAGCTGATCAATGACCTCTTAGTCGTCATCAACCCCTGGCACATCTTCATTTCCACAATGTTACAGATTACACCCATACCAAGTTTCATCAAAATCGGACGTCGGGAAGTGGCATTTAAAACGATTTTAAGAAGACATACATACAGCATCAGCGAACAAAGTGAACACAATAGCTCATTTTTTCTTTCTTAAAAGAAAATGCGCTAAAAATCAAATCAAAATATAAATCAGATCAGATATAGTACAATAACGACTGATTATATCATTCTAATAGTACGCAATCAGATTCACAGTATTTGACCGGGGGATACCAACGGATTCTGCCTCAGGTTTGTTATCTGTAATGGAAAATAATAAACCTTTGTGTCAAGGATTTACAGTGTTTTGACTTCATCTTCACCAGTAAGCCAGTGACGCTTCGATGGCAGACGTGTATTTCTAAGTTACCTATTGAACCAATTAATATTGGCCGTAATTTGAGTAATATGTATACCTACGAGTTTCTTTTTGACCCCAATCCAAATCAGTGTTTTTGAACGACGTCTACATTGGCGAACCGGCGATATTCGAGTGGCAGATTTGCATAACTACAGTACATCTACATGTACATCTGACTCATATTTCATTTATTTACCAATAAGTCGATTGCTGACCCAAAATTTGTGTTTTTGGACTGCGTCCGTAGCAAAGACCTAGCGATACTAAGGTAGCAGACTTGAATTCACGTAACCTATCAATATCCTGGTATGATGGGCCACAGTTTCAGCGATCAACAAAACAGTCGTTTCTGGGCGCTCAAACTCTTATATTTCAACCACATCTGCATGTAACACCCATCCACCTTGAGATAGCAGACGACCATCGTTCAGTTGGCCATGGATGAAAGTGTTAAGGGCCGGTATGGTTCCTCCTCTAGCTGTAAGCCATATTTTTGCAAATTGAGATCTGTTTTTCTTGTCGCCATCGGTTTTGGACTAGTAGACGTGCATATCTTATACAAACTCAATTGAATACTAACAAATTCAATAATTGGTCCGTTTCTATAGATCAGTTTCCCCTTTTCAGCCGAGCTCCTAGTGGCATTGACGGTTAGCACCTATATCTTGTACATTGGCTGAATTAAAAGATGAGGCGGTGTCGAAGGGGAAAATTAGGCCGGTGCATCGACAGCAAGATAACACCCGAACCAGCAAAATGCTCGGTAGATGCCTCCTCCCTTTAGTTGTGCATGTCCTCATCCGCATTTACACGCAGTTGTGAAGAAGTTGATAAGGGTGGAAGTGGAAGGTGACGCGGATGTTGCAGTAGGCATAAGAAATACCTGTTTAATGCTTGAAAGCAATTTAGATGAAACAGCCAAAATAATTCCTATGAGTTTGTGGTGGGTTTAAAATGAATTTGTAATTCACATTCGACCACAGTACACCAAGCATAGAACTCTATGCTCTTCTTTAAGTTTTTTAATGTCTCAAAAGTACTTTGATGTCCCTCCTTTTGATATCGCCTGTCCTCGGGCGATCACGGTCATCTAGCTGAAGGAGATTACATCGTGCGTCGTAGAATTTAGTAGATATATGAACTTTGTCGAGCCTGATTTTGCATCCGGAGATGTTGGCATTACGGGCAGATGAGGTTGGAGATGCTCCCGATCGAGGTTGGTCCTTAGCATCCAAACCAGACGGGAAATTGGAGGGATCCATGAGTTTTGCTTCCGATGGTTATGCAGATTTAAATTCGGATCGAAACGGTGTGTCAGTTATCAACTTGAACCCTGATAGCGAAGTCAAAAACTCCGATCTCCATTTTTTTGTCCAGGATGATATTGAAGGTGGAAGTTGCGGAACTGTTTACAATACATGCAAACGGTCAGTGAAGGACAGTTTTCGAGTTTGTGGGCAGCCGGTAGACGGCTTTTACATTAACCATACAAAAGGGTCACTTGACTACGTTAATCATGACCTTGATACCTTGAAACTGGGACATTTTCTCGCTCCATAGGGCTTCTTACAAAAGGGGCATGGATATTTAAGGTCGGATAAGAATTGGAATTTTAGAACTGCTCATTTTATTTTATTTGTGTCTTCCAGTTTTTTTCATAGATTTGATGATTTTCTAGGAGCCCCTGTGGATTAGAAATTGCTGATCAATTTCTACGGACGATTGTATTGATGGGAATTCGGCAAAGGTGGAACTGAAATATTTTTTTTACAATGTCAGAACGTGTTTTTGGAATTTCAAACGATTGTCTCGAAACGTATAGACAATTTTCTTTCATATATCTGGTTAAGTGTTACCTACTAGTTCTTAAGCAACCAAGAACTACCCACAAATATACTATTTTACTGACACGAGTTACGATTTCACTTGCTTCACTACACTGGTGATATTTGTTTACATATGCAAGTCAATATGATTTATGAACATTCCTTAGTGATAACAATTCAATTCTAAAAGTTGTATTCTACAAAAAATATATTTTGAATTTATCTGATATAACTATAAAGTTGTATACAATATTTTGGTATAATAATACAAGATAATTGCTCAAATGTGAGATGGTGCCGAAGATGAGAGGAAAGAAAAAGAAGCAGGACGCGCCAGAGAGTGAAGGCGATTGCAGCAACATCGACGATAGTGCAGTAAGCCTTAAGCCTCCCAAACCACTTCTAGTAAATAATGACAGTGACATGACTGCAAGATGGAAGCAATGGCTCAAACACTTTGATTGGTTTGCCATAGCAACTAATTTGTATAAAAGAAGTGAGGAAAAGCAAATTGCTACATTTATGACTTTAATAGGCGAAAATGCAATTAGTATCTATGAATCATTCAGCTCAGGTGAAGAACACGTATTCTGGCCTAATGTAACGAATGAAATCATCGAGTTTGTAAATAAGTGCAATATATGTAACAAATTTGTGAAGGATAACCAGACGGAAAAGCTAATTGAACAAACAACACCAACAAGACCCTGGATGGAAGTTGGTTCTGACTTATTCCATTTGAGTGGAAAAGATTACCTCGTAGTAGCTGACTCTTATTCTGGATTTTTTGACTTTACAGAGGTCAAAAATGTCACATCATACTCAGTGATTCAAGAGCTGAAAAAATGGTTCTCTGTTCATGGAATACCTGACGTTTTACTAACTGATGGGGGAACACAATATACCTCTCGGGAATTCAAACAATTTGAGCATGAGTGGCAATTCGTTCAACGGATTTCAAGCCCACATTTCCCTCGCTCAAATGGTCTCGCCGAGAGATATGTACAAGAAGCTAAACTCCTTCTAAAAAAATGTGTTGAAGAAAAATCGGATCCCTATCTGGCATTACTTCATCAAAGGAATATACCAAGAGGCCTTTTAGGATCCCCAGTGCAACGCTTAATGAGCCGGAGGACGAAAACTTTATTACCAAATACAACTACACTTCTCAAGCCGACTACTCTAGACAACGTAGCTATTGAACTACAAAAAATTAGAATGAAGAGCAAATATTATGCCGATCAAGGGAAGAAATCAACATTAGACTATGAAGAAGGAGAGGAAGTCCTATATAGAGTTGAACCAAGGAACTGGCAGCCCGCCACAATAGTGAGAAAAGGACCAGAACCTAGATCCTATATAATAGAAGACAGAAGAGGACGAAAATACAGGAGAAATGCGTGGTTTTTAAGAAAAACGAGGAACACTCATACGAACCCTCAAATACCCATACAGCAGCCGACAACCGATCCTACAGACAGCTTGCCAACACCGAGGCGTTCCACTAGAATCACGAGTCAACCGAATCGACTCAATTAATGGAAGTTTCATCTTCCGTGAAGAAAGGAAGATGACACGAGTTACGATTTCACTTGCTTCACTACACTGGTGATATTTGTTTACATATGCAAGTCAATATGATTTATGAACATTCCTTAGTGATAACAATTCAATTCTAAAAGTTGTATTCTACAAAAAATATATTTTGAATTTGTCTGATATAACTATCAAGTTGTATACAATATTTTTGTAATTATACTACAAGATAATTGCTCAAATGTGAGAGTAGATAGGTAGGGAGTTGATAAGTGATAATTATTATGGTGAATGACACCAAGAAATAACATTGATTACATAGTATTGTACTCAGGTGCTATTCCGTTATCCCCCCCCAACTGCTTCACGACTTTGTGGGCAAAATAATTCACATTTTGTTGAGAGAATTGGAGCACATTTAATACCTTTAATGCCTTTTCAAAGCTTATTAAAAATTTTGCTTGCTGGTTGTGGTTTTTTCAGTATCCACATTCAGCGTGTTTAGTACCTGCACTAACAAAAGAAGATATAGAATTACAAAATTAAATCATCTAGGTACCTAATCTGCTGGCAAAACTAAAAGTCTACGAGATTTAAACATTCTTAACGACGAAAGTTGCTTATATCTGGCCGTAACTGTGGAAGGTATAAAAAGACCCTTCACTTACTGGCTGTAGCTCCACGAAAAGAAATTTTTATCCAGGTTTCATAGAACCCAAAACGATTTCTGTGGGAAAAATAATTCACATTTTGTTGAGAAAATTGGAGCACATTTAATACCTACGCCTTTTCAAAGCTTATTAAAAATTTTGCTTGCTGGTTGTGGTTTTTTCAATATCCACATTCAGCGTGTTTAGTACCTGCACTAACAAAAGAAGATATAGAATTACAAAATTAAATTATCTAGGTACCTAATCTGCTGGCAAAACTAAAAGTCTACGAGATTTAAACATTCTCCTTCCCTGAAGCTCAGTCTCTGGATCTTTGACCATAGTTTGTTTACCTCAACAGAACCCAGGAAGACCAATGGAAGTTGTGAAATTCTTGGTTCGCTCTTGTTTGTCCGCTATTATAAAATGGTTGATTTGTCTGCTGTTCTGAAGGTGGTTTGGCAACGTCGCAGATATCAAAGTGGTCGCCACTTAGTCCGTGATTTGTAATTGTATATCTCGGTTGGCACATATATATAGTGATATGAAATTTTCTGGAAGATTGCCACAGGTATAGCATTGTGGGATTCAGTAAATAACCATTAAAATGAAATAAAAATATCCTTGCTGTTTTTAAATGTCATTCGAATCAATATACACCATAAAATAAATATATACACCAGGGAATAATGAGGGTGCCTCCTAACTTCAATATTGTATGGGTGCCTATATATTTATATATATATATATATATATATATATATATATATATATATATATATATATATATATATATATATATATATATACCTATATATAAAGTACAGGGTGAACAGAACAACTCGTAGAGGCAAAATTTTTTCGCCCACAATTTTTGCTGCCAACTGCATATTTTTATTTCAACTTGTTCTCAAGATTTAATTTTTTAACGTCTTTTAAAGGAAAACTGAGTTTTTTTCCCTCTTAAACTTAGATATTTAATTTAATTTAATTTTTTGACTAGATTTTCGGAGTCAGCGCTAAATGTTTTGTAAGAATGGTGCACTTTGATTAAGGAAATGTCCATCTACAGACCACAATAGCATCTCAAACATTTAAAAAAATTGGAAAAATACACTCTGAAAAGCTTAGAAAACAATTCCAGGGAATCGGTAAATCTCAAGAAAACTGCTTCATTTAATACTATTGCTACTTTTTACTTTTACTTTGCTATTTAGGGGAGAAATGTTTGTTTAAATGCTAAAAAATGTGGTGTTTTCAATGAAATCAAGGTTTTTTTGGAAACATAACCATCTATGAACATACTAGTTTAGGGTTGGTTCTGTGTATTTTTTCACGCTGAATCGAATGGTAAAACTTGCAGATCTTTCAACTTCGTAATGATCATATTTTTCAATTTATTGAACTAGTTTTGCCTTAAAATCACATATAATTGAACGTAACAGACTAAAAATTTTAAGGGCGATTGTAAAACTCGGTTATATCGGAGATGGGGAGATCTGCAATTGTTGTCATTTGATTCAGCGTGATAAACTACGTAGAAACCGATCCCAAACTCGTGGGTTTATGACGGGTTTCAAGAAAACCCTCGATATCATTGTATAAACCCATATTTTTTAAACATTGAAGCAAGCTTTTCTCCCTTAAATAGCAAAGTAAAAGTGAAATTGACTATACCGTTGGGAAGTGAAGCAGTTTTCATGAGATTTGCCAGTTTACTAGCATTTTTTAGTAACAGTTTTAACGTTTGAAAGATTTTCAGAAGTTTATAACGGTGCAGTCAATTTTACCTTTACTTTGTTGATTAAGGGAGAAAACTTTGTTCTAATGTTGAAAACATCGTTTATTCACTGAAATCGAGGGTTTTCTTGAAAAATGACTTCCTATGGGAGAACGAGTTTGGAATAGGTTTCTACGTACTTTTTTACGCGGAATCGAATGGTGACACTTGCATTTTCCCCAAACCTGTTATGAAGTAGTTTAAGACCTGCGAAAAAGAGTAGACAACCGATTTCAGGTATGAGCACGTACCATTTACTACACCCAATAGCATTGTAATTTCTACGATACCATCCCCAGCCTTCCATCCACGTGCACCCCGAATTTGAACGAAATCGGACCGATAGAAGATTGTGTAAAATCGGTGTTTCGGGAAATAACGTTCGCGCTTGCGCATACGCTACTATTCATCCGACGGTAGTATTAATATGGGATATAGGTACTAGAGGTTTTTCCTGTGTCAACTAGTTTTAGTTTTGCGCGTGGATAATAATTATTAGGTAGCTACTCAACCAACCACTATAATATTCATAGGACACACCCACCAAGTGCTCTTCCTTCAAATCAATATTACCTTCATAGGTACCTACCTTTAAATGAATTCTATAACGTAATAACCATTATATATATATAGTAAATGATCAAAATCGTGCCTCCCAAAAGGGTTCACACCTTTACAGCTCAAGGACCCATAATTATATATATATATATATATATATATATATATATATATATATATATATATATATATATATATATATATATATATATATATATATAACCGTATTGGCTTTAAAATGTGTACTTTGATAATTTAGCAATATTGGTTTACGAATTTCAGATGTAGGTATCTATATTGAAGTTAGTAATGTAGTTAGTTGGGTAGATATTTATTTATTTATTCATTTATTTTCTGATTTGGGAAGATAGATGTAGATTTGATGTTATTTCTTTTTGATGGCGCATTCAATTCAATGACATCATGTGCAACACAAAGGCAATACATTGCAAGATTGCCTACCGGAAGTTGAGCCCTGTCTCGGCAAAAGCAGCGCAGTCGCACAATGGGGAATTTTCATGGTTATTTTTTATTTGCTGAATAGAACGATCTGAGTTGAGCTTTCCGAAAAGATGCCATTTGATGGGTATCTGACCAGTAAACGTCTCTTGATGATGGCATCCCCCCCCCCCCCTGTCTTGTGGCCCACAATGTCACGCCCGATCTTTGTACAGCTGAAAATTGCTGGTCATAAATAATGAAATTCCAACAGAAGAGAGTTCCCCATAAATAAAAGAAGAAACAATCCAAACAGTGTGGCTGACATGATCAGAAAACACACATTATCGTTTCAGGAAATAGTGGTGGCAGCATTGAGGGGTTGGCAACACTGCTCACGACCTCCCCTACCATAATTCTACCTGGAAGGGATATCGGGAGAGAAACATCGAAATCGTTGAATAATATCGATACAAGCATCAAAATATCAATATTTCTAATATTGACGATAAAATGCTAGTTTTGCACCTATATTTTAAGAAGTTTCAAAGACTTCTCGTAATAACTTCAATCTTTTGTCTTCAATAAATATTATATTTCTATACTTTTTCCTGGTGTGGAAAAAGTTGCAATTAACATAGATTATTCTTTTTTCCGATAAATGTAATACCTATATAGAAGAACCGCCCCACTCCACCACCATTCCTGAAAACAACTTGTAATGGAATGTCTTCAGGAATAAGTACGAAAATTCCGTTAAAAACGGTTAAAATCTAAGTTCGTAAAGTGAGACACGCTGGGGAAGTATTGCCTTGCACCAGATTCTTATGTAGAAATGAAATCATTTGGTTCAGTAAGAGTTCATTGTGAGACATGTTCCGTTTATTTAACACCTTTTCCCAAACACACAACTGAGATTGAACTCTGAAAACCTTGGATTACGTTAAAAATATCGATATTGTGGGGAACATCGATATTCTGATATTATTTGAAGTTCAATATCGATAGTTACTGAAACATCGAATAATCGGTAGTAATCCGACATTTCAAATGAAGTCCTGTCCCTACTCTACCTATATATCTACTAGGTAGGAACTTATTTAGGTTCACAAATAATTCTCACAAACACGTTTCACATTCACCTCTGCTAAGTCAACGATGGCAGAACACGAATATTGGTGGACTCCTCAACAGCGAGCATTTGCAGTGACCGAATTTTATAGAACCAGTGATTTGGAAGACACGCGTGAGGGGTTTCGGCGCAAATATAACCTGACTACTCAGAGTCGCGTTCCTAGCACCGCCATGATTCAAAGTTGGGTTGACCGTTTTGAACAAACGGGTTCAGTGATTAAAGAAAAACCGGTCCTACCTAAAAAGAAACACTAACATGTTTGGAAGAAGACAATTTCATCTGTGGTACCGATGAAACTCATGTTCAGCAGTCATCTTAACGAGAAGTTTGGAAAAGCGTAAGATAAACTCTGTCAAGTTACTCATCATGTTTTTAATCAGCATCTTTGTATATATACCTATAGGTATACATACATCGTTCACAACATCTTTGTGTATACCTATATACATTATATTGTTCATACAATTACCCATTCAACTTACCATTTCAATTTTCTTGTACTTATTAAACTTTTGGCAAATTGATTTTCTTTTAATTAATTTCTTTACCTACTTCTTTTCCAATGCCTTTTTTGTTATTTTAGCAAATTTCTCCTAAATAATAAATGAGCACGCGACACTGGAATAGGCCCAACATTTTGGAAGCTATTCTCTCAAAATTCATTATGGCTATTCGTTTCTGGCATGTGCACGATATGGCAATTTTAAAGTATTTTGTTACTGTAGCAGAAACGATTTGAAAAGCACTTGAAGCTCAAATTCGAATTCGAGCCCATTCGAATATTCACCTCAATCATCCGCCATAGAGCTACACTACATACCGTTTTTTCAACACAACCATCTGCTTTGCATTACAAAATCTTCTGTCTCGGATACTTTCTTAATTATCAGTAGCAATTAGTTCATTCATGTACCGTGAAACAAAACGCTTGTGTTTTAAAAGGTCCGATTGCAATCACACCCTACCAAAGGTAATACTAGTAACAATAATGTAGAACATTCTAAAACATTTCAATTTTATAATTTTTTGACCCTTTGCTATTGCTTTGTTTTCCAAAAAACTAATAATGTTTCTTCAAAAAAGGTGCTCTATTATTTTATCTTGGTGCCTTATTATTTTAATTTTATTATTATAATTTTTTTTTTTTTTTGAAAATATTCTTATACCTAAAACTTCTTCGCTCATTTCCCTTGGCGTAGCCATTTTTGAATTCTAAATAAGGAAACAATACCGATCCAATAAGTTTCAACGTTTCTTTATTTAGAGTTTTAAAATTATTAGGAAATTTTAATAAAAATGCCTGTCTCTCCTTAATTCAGTTTTTCAATTTTTCTCCAATGTTTCTCCTCAGGAACTGGGGTTTCTTCAGGGAGATGCTAACAATTAGATTTAAAATAACAAATTTAAAATTATAAAATCTCTAAAAATATTTTCTTTATATTGTTGACGAAGAACAAATTAAATTGTCTTTTTGTAAGTCCTTAAGTCAGTCCTTAATTGTGGGAAAAAAAAAAAAAAAAATCAGGATAGACAGGCTTTTCTATTAAAATTTTCTAATAAGTTTGGGCAGCAACATCTTGCACATTTAGCCGATTTATGGTTTTTAAGAACGAGTAATAAATGGATTTAGATTACTGTAATTGCTTAATTACGTTCATAAATCCGCTGAAAACGTTTCAAAGTTCATAAATTATTAGAGAATGTCTAAAATGAGTTTCCTTGGAGAAAGTATTAAAAATTGTGCTCAGGAAACGTTTTGGCGTATGGCATAGGTTGGTACTTAGTTTTGGCCTATATCTAGGTACCTACATATATTTGGAAATTCTCTCAATGTTGCTCCCTGGAGCAAGATATTTTTCGGGCAAAAATTGGCTTCATATTTGAATTTAGTGGTCAAAATTTCAGCCGATTATTCCCATGGTTATTGTGGGCAGTTTCGTCAGATTTTTATTCTGCCGTGTTCCCTTTTGACGCCGGTATTATTATTTTTTGTTTTTTCAGTTTTGATGTTGTTTGAGCAGATTATCACTCATTAATCCCCCTATAAATCTCATTGATGTTTGACCACTAGCACAATATATTCAACAATTTCGTCGCATTTTGACATCAACTATATGTCCCTATTACAATAAATAAGGAAGCTATAATACCCAGCGAACTTGGCAGACTCTTTTTGTTGTTCCGGAAGGTTCCACAAATTTACGAAAGTCGTGCTCACTGAAAACATATTATTTATAATATGTTGAAAAGGAAGTAAAGCCTTTTACCACATTTATGTTTGGTGTATGTTTCAGCCCTTGATTATTAGTTTTCCAACCTTTTTCGTGCCATCGAGATTGCAATCTAATATAAGTAAAATTTAGCTTTACATCACGGACGTCGGGCATAACACGCCATGGGCTAGTATTATTTCCAGCGTTGTATTGTTGAGCGCAATTAGGGGCTACGACGTTCGTCGTATGCAGTGCGTGAGAGAAATTTTGTGTTTCAACATTCATGATTTGAATTAAGCTTCATTTAAGATTCAGTAAAAGATCGTGGCTGATAAAGGGTTAATGGCACACACAGCAAAGTGTTGTACGTGACAGAGAGAATAATTTGCAGTTTCACGTTATAGTTCAACCTTTTATCTTGTTTCATAAGTATTTGTTCTCATTATAAAGAATGGCATACGTTTTATCGGAAGAAACGTGTTATGCTCAATGCCACCGATAAAGGTGTCAGAAGGTAGATACTTACACAATTTTCTTCTACCGTAACACTTCATACCATAATCTGCCTAGTTTATGCTATCCTGTTGGACCAACTTTCCTTGAAAATATCAAACTTTATATTGGCTGAATAAAATATCTGGGGCAGAGAGATAGATCGAGGATATGGGGAAATAAATCTCATTGGATAAAGGAACGGATTCTTTTCGCACGACCCAAACCGCTTTAACGTCTCAATGTTGATATCAAGAAGCCCCGAAGGTTTCCAACCAACATTCATTTTGTTTTTCACACTATTCGAACGAAGTAGTCCCCTATTTTCTATATTATAGTGGTCATGGAGACTTTTGAAAACGAATAGGGTGCTGGAATAGAACGACCTAATTAATTTGAGCCGTACAGCAAACTTCTGAACCGAATTCAAAACTGAAACCGACAATGTTCCCATCTTTTTCACATAGATCCTTGTATGTAGGAAATAAATTTAGCCTACGAAGATGCTATTAATCCCTCTCAACAAAAAGAATAAAAAGCTAGAAACTTTAAGAAAAAAAAAAGATCAAGTCATGATCGTATGACCGAATTTTCGAAAATTATCTTACTATGTTAAGTACATCTTACATTGTTTGAAAATTAAGGACTTTGAGGGAAAAGAAATTGTTAACTTCTAATTTTATGGCAAAAAATTCGTTCTAAATAATATTCCGCGATTCAGACAAAGATTTTGGATTTTTAAATGTTTTGCAGTTTTCATCGATTTATAGCACATTCAAATGAAATTTAA
Organism: Adelphocoris suturalis; assembly: GCA_030762985.1. Taxonomy (NCBI): domain Eukaryota; kingdom Metazoa; phylum Arthropoda; class Insecta; order Hemiptera; family Miridae; genus Adelphocoris; species Adelphocoris suturalis. Next base: position 70,551,423 of record CM061043.1, read on the forward strand.
GTACATTTTTCGGCATGATTTTGTACATTCATTTTTTAATGTTCTGTTTTATAATTAATGAACTTTATTTGAGCAATATTCTGCTGAAAAATATGAATTTAACAATTTTTAGCCGTTTTTTTGCTATTTTTAGTGATTTTTTCAGCACATTTTTTGAAATTTGACCAATTTAATGTGCTCAAAAAATGCTGGCCAACAATCCGGTCAAATATCAGAAAAAGTGCTGAAAAAATCACTAAAAATAGCAAAAAACGGTTAAAATTGTAAAATTTACATTTTTTAGCAGAATATTGCTCAAATAAAGTTTGTTAACTATAAGATAGAGCATTTAAAAAATGTATGTGCAAAATTATGCTGAAAATGTACTTAAATTTCGTTAAAATGTGCTAAAAAATCTATATAAACTCCAAAAAATTTAAAAATCCAAAATCTCATTTTGAATCGCAAAATAATAGTATTTAGAACGAGGTTTTAGCCATAAAATTGGTAGTTAACAATTTCTTTTCCCTCAAAGTCCTTTTTTGGAGTCATTGCAATAGCTTCATTTTCTACTAAAATTCGCTTAAAAAAAAAAAAAAAAAAATCTGTACCTTTTAGGTGATATCTGGAATGATACTGTCTGAATGCTAGCGGGCTTCTCTTGATTGAAGTTCAAAAATATGCATATTTATGTATGACGAATGCATATACATGATGAAGAAACCTCATACGTTCCAGAAGTTCTCAACCCAATTCACCAAGAAAGTCATTTGAGTGACTGCACCGATCGAACGCTAAAACAAGTAATGAGCTTTTGTATTTTAACGTTTGCATCGTTTAACCGTTGTAATTTTGAACCACCTGAAAACGAAAGCATTCGTTGAATGAGGGAAAACATTCTAGAATATAGGATATAGGCATTTCTTCTTCTATCTGATCTTCACAATTGAGCTCAATAGTTCAACTCAATTCATAAATACCTAACTTTGATTTATTTTCAACACATCTCACAGATCTCACCAAATTTCTGTCACATTTTGGTGTCGTTTACGTTCCAAATTCACTTAATTTCAGCAAGTGACGCTAGAAGAAGTTAAAGAGCTCGTAAATTGGTTAGGTATCTATACATCAACGACCTTCATGGCATCGATTCATAACTTTTCTCACGTTCCGCGTGTGATTTCATCTCGCGTAATCGAATAGACATTTTAGCTAGATAGTCACTATTAAAAGCGGGTATAGGTGCCATTTTATAACTGTAGGAACGGGCGATTTTATCGGTTCAACGGGCGATCAATCGTTTGGGAAACGATCAGGGAAACCGATTGCGGCCTCTGGTACTATTACTACGCCATCCAATAGCTTCACTACGCCAGATTAATATTGCTTTTACTCCTGAAACTGCCTCCTATTATTTTCTACAATAACGTCCTGGAAATAAATTTCGCCCTTTGCCTCCATACCACCCCTTTGACAGCCATCGTATTTGATTTCCGCCTCCTAGGGAATGTCTTAAACTCAGCACAACAGCGGGAAAAAGGTAGAATCAGATTCGTGCGTGAAAAAGGTTTGGGATAATACATTTTCGGGAATTTTCGTATAAAATGAAGCTATTGCAATGGCTCTAAAAAATTAAAAATCAACATTATTGATGGTTTTCTTCATTGAAACACATTTTACGACATTCTGAAACGAATCGCGTTATATTTGGAGCTGATGAACATATATTTGGAGCTAATGAACATATATTTGGAGAGTGATGATGTCTTAACCGCAGAAATCGATTTAACATTGTAACTCTTCTTTTTTTGTGGAAATCGACAACGTTTTTTCACTAACTTCCTTGAAATCGGTTCCCACAACTTCGTCGCGAGTGATTTAGTTAGTGACGGCTACAAATTGAAGGTGATGATACATAGTTGGAAAAAGTTGTGCTTCTCCAAGGTTCATCATCTAAACAAACAATAACTAGTTATTAATAATAGGGTTGTTGAAACTTCTCGGTGGTCCAAGCGTTACTATTTCTGAGTCACCTGGGTATTTTATATTGCTGTAATATTTTCAGTTCTCGTGTTATTCTGACCAGCTTCGGAACCTCCAAGGCTAATTTATTTCCTAATCGACTAACGTTGCTGAAATTTAATGGAGCTCGTTCGGCACACCTCAAAACAATTATGAGGTTCGGAGGATCACTGAATAACTGATGGGGCCTCTGAAGCTAATTTCTTTTCTTTTCAACCTGCCGTTTTACAAAGTTTTTGTTTTGACATTTTAAAAAACATTTTTAACATTCACCTACTATAAACCGTAAAATTATGGGTCCCTGAGCTGTAAAGGTGTGAACCCTTTCGGGAGGCATGATTTTGATCATTTACTATATATATATATATATATATATATATATATATATATATATATATATATATATATATATATATATATATATATATATATATATATGGGGCTATGCAAATATGAAAAGAACTGTTTAATGTCACGAGCGGATGTACCTGGTGTGATATACGAAAGGTAGGAAGGACGTAGAAAGGTGAAGGAGAGTCTGTTTACTATCTATGGTGGTTTCACTTGCACAAATTCTTCAACATCATCATGTGCTGTAGAAATACGCTTCACAATTCTATTCTACCTGTCGAATAGAGGTTTTGGTTTAAATTCAGCTCCGTAGGTTAAACGGCATAGAAATTAGCCTACAAGCTCAATCAGGGGATTATGGTGGTTCCGAACGTTGAAATTCTATGCCACCTGTCTCATACAGTCCCTGTTCAGAATTTTAGCTTCACAGATTAAATACCACGGAAATCAGGTTTAGGAGCCAGGTCTATTAGGGGAGAATCGACCTCCCATGATCACTCAGCTGATCACAATGGGTCCGTACTTTGCCAATCATACGCAGCGGGATTATTATATTGGCTCCACACCAAATTTTAGCCTCCTCGGTCAATATTAGTAGAGAAATGAGCGTTGGAGCTCACTTAGCTGATCTTTGTAGTCCTCACTTTGTCAATCGTACACAGCAGGCCTCTAAATATATGATCAATTCCAAATGTCAGCCTATTATTACAACTCTATAACCTCTTATTGCAAGTCTACTACAACTTCAAAAACTGCTGCTTTTGGACTGTATGCAATCAAGTTCAATGCAAAGAACTGAGAACTGTCTATGTCACGAGTGGATGTACCTTGTGTAATATATAAAGGTCAAGGACTTACTATCTATGATGGTTTCAATCGCACAAACATCTTCAACACCATCATGAGCCGTAGAAATACGCTTCGAAATTCTATTCTACCTTTCAAATTGAGGCTCTGGTTCAAATTCAGCTCCATAGTTTAAACGGCATAGAAATTAGCTTATGAACTCAATCAGGATATTATGGTGGTCAGAGGTCTATTATACAGCTCTATGACAGCTGTTCAGAGGTCTATGCATCTTTTAACACTTACTAATCAATAGTACGTACCATTTAGTGCCTTCTTTTCTCAATATTAGTTCATTATGGTTACTTAGCAATACTTGGATGGTATCGAATCAGTTGTCAACACTAGCGCGGCACAACGTTGAGGTGGGGTAACTAACGCATGGCTATTAACAGATAAGAGATATCAACAGATGTTGGCCATCTTGTTCCTGTCTGATGCAATTGTGAAATGTCAATCTGTGCGGTTCTGCTGTGTCGTTGGGGGTTTGTTTCGTTATTTTAAATAACTTTTCCTAATTAATTAAAACTTGATCAATACTCAAGTATTTACTTGTTATATTGACAGTCACAGTTGAAAATAAGTCACCAGCGTAAGTGCCTATCTATGTTTTAATGAGACTCAAAGTACAATGTATTATTTTCTTTTCTTCATTAATAAAATCATAAAACTGTTTAGTATAGTTTATTTATCCTATTTCCATACAAGTGACTGCCATTTTTCATAACGAACCAAGTGGAAAATTGATTACCTATTAGAAGTTTGAAAGAAGAAAAAAACCTAGCAGGTACTTATTTGTGAATAAAGAAAGTTATTTGTTACTAGCCGCTCCGGCTCGCTACGCTCGCCTCCACGTCCAGCCGGGGGGCAAGCCCCCCAGACCCCCCATTAAATTGCTCGCTTCGCTCGCAAAGTGTGGCATATAGGGAATGTTGCTCGCTTCGCTCGCAAAGTGTGGCTGTATACATGCGATGTATTACAATTGAAATGTAGGGGATGTTGCTCGCTTCGCTCGCAAACGGTAGATCTCTAAGGGTAGGTTTAACTTCTGTAGGGGATGCTGCTCACTTCGCTCGCTTGAGGAAGTTATACTGCCCACTCAACTTGGCAGACGTTTTTTTCTGTTGGAAATTCTTACAAACAAATTAAATCTTATAAAACTACGTGGAACCACGAAAAGTTTATTAGGAGATGTTGCTCGCTTCGCTCGCAAGGTATACCTGTATATGTTGTAGGAAAAAACCCGTATTTATTCCGTTGAAATGAGTCATCGAGTCCCTTCAAGACGTAAGTGCGGTATAGCTATGTGTACCTGCCCGCAACATTTTGAAACACCTGTCATCGAACCCCTTGACGTCTTCGTAGAGCCTTCTCGCGTCCGGGGCACAATTAATTTCTCATATTAATCGCTTCGCCTCGCTTACGCTCGCAATTTGACCTACTTCCCGTCACTTTTTTCGATATCCGATTTCGGATTCAGATTCGGCGGGATCAAAGCTGTATTTCGCCAGCGAAAACCGTTTCGAAAAACGTACCTTTACGGGGTATATTTTAATGGGAAAAAACGTAGTTTTTCGTCGGACTTTTCGAGAAAACGGGTCCGTACTCTCGCATTTTTTTGACGCATTTCCCGATACTTTTTTCGCGATCCGATCGCGCCGTCGTCTTCCTCGTTCAAAAACCTACGAAACCGGTATTTTTCTGGAATTTTCGACGGCCGTTTAGAGGGGTAGAGGAAGCGGGGAAGTGGAAAAAGCGCACATTAATTCTTACTTCGACCCCCCTCCCGCCCTACGGCCCATGGTTCGGCTGGGATTAGAAAATGTGAAATTCGCTCGTTCCCCCTTTCGGAAAATCCCAAGAAGATCCCCCCACTCGTATACTCCCCCCACTCAGCCGTTTGGCCGTGCATAGACACGACAGACAAACAAACAAACAGACAGACGGAGTTTCATTCTTATAAATAGTAAAGATTCATAAGGTGTATACTATTCTGGCAGTGTTCTTTCTAAATATTAAATTTTATATTGTTCAAAGCTCAAAGGGTCTTATAGCTTATTCAAATTTCAACGTTTTTTTTTTCTAATTGTAGGTGCAGCCATTCTTTACAGATAAGAGAAAAAAATAACAAGGTAGACGGATTCCCAGGTATGGTAAATATGGATTTATTAGGGTGTATTAAAGATTTTTTTTTTCAAATAGCCACATTTTGATCAGGATTTAATGACGGTTTTTTGTCAGGAATTAATTCGATGGACTTGATGGCCAGGGCAGTTGATGTTTGCATCGACGTACCTACCCCAGATTCAAATTCGGAGCCCAGTCTGGATTAGTATGGTGAAACAGTAGGGCAAGTGTCCCAAATTCCGCCTCTTCTAACTGTTTTCTCGAATATCAACAAGTTTTATTGTTAGTCCCTTCGGAAAAGTTGTTATTATTACGACAAACTACCCACCTTTGATTCCTGAAGCCCTTATTCATTTATAGGACACCTAGAAGGAATTATAAAATTAAAAGTAAAGATTTTTATCCAGTGAAAACTAAAGAAGTTTTATTTCCCCAGCAACGGCATGGTTGTACGTGAAAATCAAAAGAAAAACGCTTGCATACGAGTCTGCAACACATTGAGACATTTTATGTCTTTAGTTGCAGACTCGTATGTATTGCAGACTCGTATGCAAGCTCTAAGAGCCACTTAGCTGATTCGGACCCAGGACATCGTCAAGTAAATATCCTAAAGAGGCTACATTCGAAATTACAGCTTCCTAGAGTGTAAAGCATAGAAATTAGCTTTAAGAGCCACTCATCTGATGCGGACCCAGGGCATCGTCAAGTAAATGTTCTAAAGAGGATACATATGAAATTACAGCTTCCTAGAGCGTAAAGTATAGAAATTACCTATTGAAATGATTTAACCACCGCTTCACAAATCAAACCGTTCTCGCAATATTCGGATCATCTGCTATGAATCAAATAATCGAAACACCAGCTCAATGAAATTAACAAGCGGTTGCAATGATGTTCACAATATCAATTATTGAGAATGATCACCTGTGTGTAAACAATTATTCATATAACCATGCTCATAACTCAGCTTGTTGGCCACGCACTTCGCAGTAGTTAACATAATATGGTTGGATAAATCGAGAGCTTTCGAACGAATGGTCAACGAATTTTGTGGGATGAAAAACGACGAAGAACCATTTCCCTAGCAACGACTCTGTTGTAAGCGGAAATCATCAGAAAAGCAACCGTAACGCTTTTTTTAAACGCTTTTTTCGTTTATTTGCCAAAGTAAAGGCATAAAATGTCAAAAAGACGGAAACTTAATTTTCCCAGAATGTGTTCCCGATTCCGCCTACCAGCTATTCCTAAAACCGCCTGGTAGGCCGAATCGGGAACTGTACACTAAGTTTGGGTAAAAAGATGCATCTCTTGTTGAACTATACCTAAAATCAACGATTCTAGTGTTATTCACCAAAACAAAAGTCTAAGAATACACGGTATGTCCCTTCTTTTCATAGGAAAACTAACTTTTAAGACGAAAAGTAACGAAGTTATTATTGCTGCTGACCACCTTTTTTTCATCATGCTCAGCTCAGCTACCGCACAAGGTACGAGGGTACGGTTAATGAGAAAATGCTCAGTAAAATCATCAATTGGGGATATTCTGTCCCATAGACGATCAAATAGGACAGAACCACCCCCAAGAGGACTGCATCCTTGCGGTAAGCGGCGATGTAAAGTCTGCCCAATCATTATGGAAGAGGAATTGTTCAGTTCGGCTAACAACCCCAACTCATATACATGCAAAGGGTCGGCAGATTGCCAAACACCAATGTGTGTATATGAGTTGTTGTGCAAGGAATGCCTTGCATTTTATGTCGGAAAAGCCGAGACACAGCTTAACCTGCGTGTCAACAACCAAAGAGCATCGGTGGTTACAAGAACGCAAGATCTGCCTGTGAGCCGCCATGCCGCCACGCATGATACAACATTCGACGATTGTTTTGGCATAAAAGTTGTAAAGAAGATGAAGCCAGGAGAAAATAAAAGAATGCTTCACCAATATGAAAAGGCACATTCTAATGTTTTGTGCAAGTACGATCCTCCAGGATTAAACATTAGGCGTTAGCCAGGTAACCAACTTTTCCATGGCAAACAACGCTGCATAATATCAACGTCGAAATTCCCACAAAAAAATTATTCTAGTTCTTCATATTTTGAAAAAGGCAACTAAAGCCGAAATATAAAAAATAGTTTGTGGTGTAACTTTTTGTTTTTTCTAAAATGTGTGTTAATTATACATGCTCTTGTAGAGCCACTTCATTGAATTGAATTATAATATATATATATTTATGAAAAAGTGTTATTATCCAGGAATCGTTTCAGGATGCCGCCAAACGGATTTCAATTAAGAAATTTTCGAAATTTTCTATTTTAACAATTTTGGGGCCATTGCAATAGCTTTTGAAAATTCGCTTAAAGTGTCAAACTTCAGGAATTATTTCAGAAAACCTCAAAACAAATTTAAATAAAAAAAAAACCAAATATGTTTATTTTAGAATTTTTTTAACCATTGCAATAGCTTCATTTTCTACAAAAATCCACAGAAAACCCACTTTTTTAAACATTAAAACATAATTATCTTCCCTAATCAGCGAAGTAAAGTAAAATTGACTATTCCATTATAAAACTGAAATTTCGGGAATGTATGTCCGGTTACAAAAACGGAAAAAAATTATTTTCCAAAAGGTGTAGGGCAATCCGCGAAACTCAGTGATTTCGGAAAAATGAAAATTAACTCATTTCAGACCTATATTTCCCCCATTGAATGAGCTTAAAGCGTCGTAAAAGAGTAATATTCTGAAAGGAAATTTTACGATCTTTCTAACGGTGTGGTTATTTTTGATTTCACAGTGAACCTAAGGAGGTTATGACCATTTGATATAACATGATGTCAAATAAGCAAAAATAAACTTGAAAGTGAAATTACTAAGGGGAAAAAAAAAAAAAAAAAAAAAAAATCTCTCAGAGGTCTCTTTTTAAAAATTAGATGTAGAATTGATCCCTAGAAGGGTCACAAAGTGACACCCTGTATGTACAAATAAACGCAAATAGTTTATCGAAAATAACTGAACCATTTTCTTAAATGATCCAGACGAGCAGTAAGTGAACGACAAAACCTTCAAAGTAAAAGATACTTTTTGCTTGCTTTTTTTTTTTGTTTTAAATTTAGGTACTAATATGTTTGAACGTGACAGGTATAGTACGAGGCAGGAAGGTGGAAAGACGAAACTTTATATGAATCCGCGTTATAAATAACTTCTCCAATCTGAATGTTCGTCAAGACTTTTTTGCAGCGAACCAATCTTGCTATAGGAATTCTTGAATATCACAAATGACTCCTTCAAAAGCCGTGCGTAGAATCAAATTAAACTCGGAATGGGTATAACGTTCCTTCAGAGGAAGTTATTTCAGCAATTGAGGACTTTTTAAACAAACGATAGGTATCCTTTTGACTTGCAGATTATTCCCTCACTCAGCATACGTCACAGGAAGCGTGGGGCTTGTGAAGTTCGAGTTCCTATGGGAAAAAAGTGAAAAATGTTTATTGCGCGAGTTTTAGCAAGTTTTTGTAGAATTAAAGCTATTGCAATGGCTCCAACAATTTTAAAATCAAAATTTTGAAAAATTTTCTTCATTGAAATCCGTTTTGAGACATTCTGAAACGAATCCTAGAGTTAAACGCATTTTCATATGTATACATACGTCCACCAAAAGCAGTGATGATTGTTGACAATTACCGGTGACTGTGGGACATTCACCGGGCACCGGGCTTTCACCGTAACATAATATACCTATACAGTGGAACCACGAAAAGTTTAGTTTTAAGAACATTTTAATTCTTCAACTAATTCTATCTGTCCATGTTTCAATATGTGAGGAAGTTATACTGCCCACCCAACATTTTTTTCTGTTGGAAATGACTATCAAACGAGGCACCTTATGTGAAACTACAAAAAGTATAGTTTTAAGAACATTTCAGAACTAACAGAACTGCCCTATATTACATGTTTGTACGGTATTTGTTTTCCCGATCTATTTTTCTTATGGGTAGGCCATTATTTTATGTGCGTAGAAGGGTAAACGGGAAGACAGCATCGGAAATCGTCATGGGAACCCCTTCAGGTATAAAGGGCTTTCCACTCCAACCGCATTTTGTCCAACTTCCCGTCACTTTTTTCGATATCCGATTTCGGATTCAGATTTGGCGGAATCAAAACTGTATTTCGCCCACAAACACCGTCCCGAAAAACGTTTCTTTATGGGGCTAATTTTAATGAGAAAAAAATGAAGTTTTCGGTCGGAATTTTCGAGAAAACGGGTCCGTATTCTTTCGTTTTTCCACGCAATTCCCTATACTTTTTTCGCAATCCAATCGCGCCGTCGTCTTCCTCGTTAAAAACCTACGAAATCGGTATTTTCCCGGGATTTTCTACGGTCGTTTAGAGGGTTAGGGATGTCTGGGTAGTTTGAAAGAATAAATGAATGAATTGGAAATTTCTTGGAAAGCGTCTTTATATATATGCTACCTTTTGCGCTTCGGGTCACTGTGTCATTGAGGTGCGTAATTTAAAAAGTTCTTGAAGCTTCCTTTATTGAGAGTTGAAAGAAGGATTGAAAAGAAAAGGAGGGTTGTGGTCTCGAAGGTTCTTCATAAAAATTGGCTATACTCCATAAAAACTGACTGTAGAAAACCAGCTGCGAGCTTTAGAGTGCAGACTGCCAAGCGAATTGAAGCGAATGTTGAAATTTATCCCTTAATGGGAGAAACAAAAGGTCATGGATTTATCTTTTCTTAATAGGTATCTTATTTTCCCAATCAACAATGGAGGAAATCAGAGGTCTATGCATCGTCTAGTAAGTACCGCTTACAAGTAGGTACCTACTACTCAATAGTACCTACCATGTAGTGCCTTCATTTCGCATTATTAGTTCATTATGGTTACTTATTGATATGAGTTTAAAATTTAGCGTAATGAATCAGAGTTCCTTGACATTACAATGGCTTAGGAATCATGACATGTTGTGATAAAATGAGAGCATTCAAAAAAGTGGGAACGATTTTCCTGGTATGAGAACTAAGGAAGTTACACTTCGCTAGTAATGCATTGGTTGTACGTGAAAATCAATAGAAAATAAAGTTTCCTGTACGGCTTTTGTTGGCTAAAAGAAAGTTGAGTACCTACACAATTTTTTCAAATACCCAAACTAAAAGACGTATTTATCCATGTCAAAAAGTGTGAGGTCTCGATGGTTCCTTAACTAGCTACTTACTTATTACTCTCAATCCTTCATCAAAACACTTGAAACCACTGATTCTCGGGCCACTCAGACCCTAAAGCCGTAAGTCTAAAAGATTGATGAGTCTGAAAGTCGGTTACATTCACTATTGCATGTCTACAACAAACTAAAACTCCATCGTATTATAAAATGTTAACCGTGAAAACACAAAAAGGCATACAAACCAAATAGTCAACCTCGCAACCAGAAAAACAATCGCGACCGAGGGGATTCTACAAGGAACAAAGCCTAATGAAAACGAAAAGAAAAACAACACTCAATATAATTAATTACAATAATAGCTCAATCAATTATAATATCTTTCTTAGTTTTCGTTTGTCTCACACAAGGTTTCAAGAAATGAAGGTTATTGAACCGTTCTGTCGGCTGTCAGTGCATAACAGCTGAACGTATTGCAGGCCTGTGATGCCTACGTTTCCGGCTATGGACTACGGATGCTATTGAGGATACGTCGTCGGGTTTGTGCCACTAAAACTCTACTATACAGAGAGTGATTTCTATTGCGATTTGTAGGTACCAATGGTTTTGTTCAGTCAGAAAAATCATGAAACGTCGGAAAATTTCGAAATGTAATTTGGAGGCCACCCTGGTTAAACATCATAAAGGACAAGTTATACTCTGTCCACGCTTTCGTGGCAATTCCGACTACCTGAGGCAACCTTTAGTTCAACACTTTGCTGTTTGTTAGTGTTGCTCACCCCCGCAATTAACTCCTCGGGTACTGTGTTCGTCTCCTCTACAATTAGCCAAATTAGTTGTATTACGGAATTAGAATGGAATAGAATAGAATATCAATTTATTGACAGAAAGAAAAACAAATCACAGAAATGACAATAGCCTCATAGGAATAGAATCGGTCATAAAGAATAGAATCAGGTATCATAAGAATAGAATTGGTCATTAAGAATAGAATCAGGTCTCTCATCTTTCTTATGAGAGGTTTCTCATAAGAACAGAATTGGTCATTATTTAAATGAAAATCGAATTCAGCGAAAAATTAAAAAAAAACTAGTATAAACACAACATTGCATAAAAAACTAACCCACTGATCTTTTCCCAACTCTATATTACGAGGAAAACCCGGCTGCATGTGAAAAACATTTAAACACCGCTAAATTTCTTGTTGTTCGGTCTCAATCTGACAAAAGTTTTATGAAGAATCCAAATTCATTAAATTCATTAGACAATGTAGCATACTTAACTGATAGGATTTCGTTTATTGAAGAGGTTCATAATTTGGGATTGAAAAATGCTTTAGTCCTTTGCTGATCGGTCGAGCTCCCGGCGTTGCCGATTAATGGAGGGGGACGAGGGAGATTTTGACCAGGGCAGCCTGCCAAGAAAGCGTGGACAGAGTATAGTGAGACGTACTATGCATTGAGTGATGTGACAGATTTGATATTTGGAAGGAACAGCTGCTACAGATGTAATAGCAAAACTTTCATGGATAAACCCACGATACGATTTCATGGAAAAGGCCGGCAGGAAGTCACCTGACAAGCTCGTTGCTTATGGCTGTTAGTATATCGGCTTATTACCATTTTGAAAGGATTTTCCACCTCTCACCTTGCCAGTAGTTTTCTGGACAGCCAACACACTGCTTCGTATACTTCGTTCCATCGCAGTATGATAGCATTATTGACAGAACCCAGCGCTAGTGTCTTTATTGTATATTCAAATCTCTTTATGCTATGTGAGTTTAGAGCGGAAGTTAGTGAAAAAACGTAGCCTATTTCCACAAAAAATAAGAGGTTACAATGTTAAATATTTCGACGGTTAGGCCACCATCAGTAAAAACAATAACTTTATTTTTCCTGGAAATAGACAACGTTTTTTCACCAACTTCCGTTTTGAAATGGGTTTCCACAACTTCGTCGCGAGTGATTTAGTTCGTAATAAAGCAAGATCCAAAGTGCGAATTTTCGTAAAATATCTTATTACATTCAACTTAAATCGTTTTGAAATGTCAGTACGTTGAGCGCAAACAAATGGTTTATTACAAATTACACGGCAAAAAAGTTAAAAATAAACAACAACCTACATTTTTTTAGCCTAATTTTGGGCATGCATTTTTTAATTGTCTCATGGTTAATACAAATTTTTTTAGTAATAAGTATTCTGCAGAAAATATACATTTAATAATTTTTAGCAGTTCTAACAATTTTTAGTGATTTTTCTACAAGAATTTTAGGACTTAATGAAGAACTTAGGATTGCATAGAACGTAAAAAAAGAGCATTGGACACTATGATGGAGATAGGCAATCATTGCAGCTGAAATTATGGATTCAGAGAAATTATGGATCCAGTTCCCGAAACATCAAGCTACATTGTACAAATTGTACAAATTTCGTTTTAGTTTATTACATCAGTTAAATGATTTCGACAAAAGCTCTCTAAAAAGTCATGCAGCATGATCGTATGAGCGAATTTTCATAAACTATCTATCGTACGTTAAATTGCATTGAAATTGCAGCAATTTTAGTTGACAGAAATGTTTAAAAACCAATTTTATGGCAAAAAACTTATTCTAAATAAAATTCCACTGATTCAAAAGGGATTTTTGATTTTTAATTTTTTTTGCAGTTTTTGTAGATATTTTAGCAAATTTTAATGATATTTAAGTACGTTTTTCATCATAATTTTGAGCAAAAATTTTTAATGTCCTAGTTAATCGTTGAAAATTTAGTTTTGACTAAAATTCTGCAAAAAAATAGAAATTTAACAATTTTTGGCCGTTTTTAGCGATTTTTAGTGATTTTTTGGGTACATTTTTCGAAATTTGACCAATTTAATGTGCTCAAAAATTGTTGTCCAACGAACTCATCCTTTCTTTTGAAATGCTTGATTTTTTGGCGAAAGAACGAAGTTTTTATCTCAATTCTATCGAGAGTTATCGTCTGGAATGACACATACATATATATATATATATATATATATATATATACATATAAAAAAACGTTAAAATCCAGGAATCATTTCAGAATGCCTCAAAACAGATTTCGATGAAGAAAATTTTTGAGCACTACGATGCGTATCGGATGATTGGGAGTGGGGAAAACATCAGTAGAAAGAAAGGTTAATTACATCATGCATCCACCTGCGTCAGAGGGGGAACAGGGCCATCCTCCTATGTCGTTATTTCATTTTCTCCCAATCTGTTTTTCGACCATACCATTCAGAGTTTTGAGCTCAAAATTTGATATCGAAGGTTTTTAAATGCGCTGAATCCACTTTTTAGATCAGAAATGAAGTTTTCCAGGAAGCGAATGTTGTCCATTGATGCAATATTCAATCATCAAGGTACCCCTTTCTGTTCCGACCGTTTTTTGGTATAGAGATAATTGCTTTTGTCTGATTCACTCTAGCTTTCGGTAAAAGCAGCTTTTACTGAAAGAACGGCTTTGATAGGTTCCGCATAAAATACTTAATCCTCCAGTCTGGGGAGAACCAGAGACCTATACCAGTCCCATAGACATTTTTTTAAGTCTATTCGAAGGAAAGTGAGCGGGAGATCTATTCATGGAATGATAAATCTTTTCCAATAAGTCACTTAATAATTTGCAGAGGTATCAAATTTTAAAAAGAATGTGATATTATGTTCTTCAACTTTTCAATTCGTTCTATTACACAGCCTAAAAATAGCCAAAGAACACGAGGAATGGGAGATTTAGCCAAATCCAATGATAATATCAATGATATATTAAATAATGATATAAAGATAATATATGGTATTATAATGATATACAGGGTGTAACAAGCACAATGGTCACAAATCAAGGGATCGATTTTACATTTAATTCGCAACAAAAAGTGCTTCACAGACTTTTCTTCATAAGGCTTCTTTTCCGAGTAATTTCACTTTTAAGATTTTCTACTTGTTTCCAACCTTATATCACTAAAATAACCATAACTCCCTCAAATAACTATTAAACCTAAAAATGAGTACACCTTTGGAAAGAACGTTAAATTACCTACCACTCTAATACCATTTTAAAATGTTGTAAGCAGGTTTAATGGGAGAGAAATCCCGCTGAATTTTGAATTTGGCAAATCTTAAGAAATCTGTCAAAATTTGGAGCGCCATAGCTCGGAAATCTTCTAGTAGATTTTACTCCCGGAGAGGGGAATAACTTCTTCAACTTCCTTTCCAACGATGTCGTCAATTTTACTTTTACTTCGCTAATTGGGGGAGAAATCTGTGTTTCAATGTTGAAAAACATTGTTTTCTCATTGATATCAAGGGTTTTCTTGAAAAACGGCCTTCTATGAAAATAGGAGTTTGGGGTCGGTTTCTTCGCTAACTAGTTTTACCCCTAAAAACACATAAAATTTATCATACCAAATGAACTCAAATTTGTGAGTTAAAGTGTTAATCTTGGTTATAACGGGGTTTGGGGGATATGCAAGTGTTACCATTCGATTCAGCATTAAAAAATACGTAGAAGCCGACCCAAAACTCGTATTTTCATAGAAGATAATTTTTCAAGAAAACCCTTGATTTCATTGGGGGGAAAAGTTTTTCAACATTGAAACACAGTTTTCTCCCCCATTGAAACAAAGTAAAAGTAAAATTGACAACACCTTTGGGAAGGTGAGATCTTGGCAAAATTTTTCCCGTCTCTGGGGGTAAAATCTGACAGAAGACTGTCGAGACAGACGCTCCGAATTTTGACAGATTTCTTAAGATTAGTCAAATTCAACCTTCAGTCGGATTTCTCTCCCATTAAACCTACTTAGAAATTTTTGAAGTGGTATTAGGGTGGTAGGTAATTTAAAGCTCTTTCTAAAGATGTACTCATATTTAGGTTTAAAAGTTATTTGAGTTAGTTATGGTTATTTTAGTGATGTAAGGTTGAAAACAATTAGCAAATCTTAAAAGTGAAATTACTCGGAAAAGAAGCCTCTAAAAAGAAAAGTCTAGGAAGCACTTTTTGTTGCAAATTAGATGAATAATCAATGTTTGGATTTTTGACCATTATGTTTTTTACACCCTGTATTATATTAAGATATTATGATATGATAATGATATATATTAATTTGATAAGAATAAATGATAATTTAATTAAAATAGTATTTCCGATTCAAAGGATTCAAGTTTATTACAACTTTTGTAACTAAGTAGGTACGACTTATGGAGGAGCTAATGAAGCGTAGGTAGGTGTTTCCATAAGTTGGTGTGTTAGTTAGTAGATAGGTACCTATTTCAGGGCTTCCCAATGTGTGGCCCGCTGCCTAATTCTAGGGGGTCTGTGACCACGTTTGACCGAAACTGGAAAATAATCTTCATTTGAAAAAAAGCAATAGCGATTCGATAGTTTTTTCTTTTCGTTTGATAAACATTTTGTTACATTAGTCCAGCAGACCACGATCTTTGTTCTTACTGACAGAGAGAGAGAGTAGTAAGGCGAGGCAAGGTCGCCAGTGTGTTCATATGAATTCCTTAGTTCTCGAGCTAGAAGAATAAACCAATGCCTCAATTATCAAGAACTGGCCCATCAACAATAATCCAAATTGCCTACTGCCAAATAAATAAAAGAACCGTTTAATGTTGCTCTTCTTTCGACAGTAGGTCCATCCTGGTCAGTTTATTATTTCCAAGGATCAGTGGCTGAAGGCGGGATCATTGAAGAAGCGAGAAATTTCTCCATCGGTCTCACAGCAAGCGAAGAGCTCCCAGTTGAAATTAATGAAGAAGGAGGACGGCCAAATGATGAAGAATCACATGAAGCACTACAGTAGGATTTATTATGCTAAATGTCAGTAAAGTGCAACGAAAGCTTGCAACGAACGTTCCCTCCCCCCCTCCCCTCTACGTTCCCTTCCAATCAATAGGAATTGTGATTTACCGAATGTTTTGAACAGTGTAAGTAAACCCATAAGTATTTGAACATATTGAGAACGTAGACAGATCGAAACGTCGTTTGTCAGTGGTTTACATTCAACTAACAAACTGGTACTCTTGATCCGTCGTGGGGTTAGTGGAAAAATCGCACTTCAATTAAGAAGCTTTCAACTCCCACTAGCTTCGAGCTGAATTTCAACATTTACCTATTGTTGGCTTCACTGATAGGGGGGCCGCCGTGGATTATCACCCGAAAAAGGAATCCACCAGCTAAAAAGTTTGAGGAGCCCTGACCTATTCAAGTCCCCTGTGGTTTTTGTTAGTTTTATAACTTTATAACGCCCCAACTTTAATTTATAACCCCCACACTGAAAATAAACCATAAAACATGATAACATACACACTGAACCTTGTATTTTTTATTCAAAACTTTAGTTTCTCACAATCACCCCTTTTCTGGGGAAGAGAGAAACAAGCTGATACTCGACCTTGCTTGCGAGCACGTCCACCCTGTACGAAACGAAACGGCAAACATCCTCCGAACAATACTGACTGCTGGTTGGAACATCCGCGAGCCGAATCGAGCATTTAAAAACGTTTGCAGTTGTCCACGAATACAAAAATAATAATCCTTGCCGCAAACATATTTTGTATGCTCGGGGACAAACTGCCTGAAGAATGACTCGAAGCAGGAAACATAGGGTAGTTAATATATATATATATATATATATATATATATATATATATATATATATAATATATATTGCAACATTTTGGCACCCATACAACATTGAAGTTAGGAGGCACCCTCCTTATCCGCTGGTGTATATATGCATTTTAT
The DNA here is from genome assembly GCA_030762985.1 of Adelphocoris suturalis. Classification (NCBI taxonomy): domain Eukaryota; kingdom Metazoa; phylum Arthropoda; class Insecta; order Hemiptera; family Miridae; genus Adelphocoris; species Adelphocoris suturalis. The sequence goes on from CM061043.1 coordinate 70,568,673, forward strand.
GGTGTATATTGCTTCAAATGACCTCTAAAAACAGCAAGGTATACTTTTTATTTCATTTTAATGGTTATTTACTGAATCCCATAATGCTATACTTGTGGCACCATTCTAGAGAATTTAAAGTATCCGTCTATGTGGCAACCATACAATATTGAAGTAATGTGGCACCCTCATTATTCCCTGGTGTATATGTATATAAATAAATATTCCAACATTTTGGCACCCATACAATATTGAAGTTAGGAGGTACCCTCATTATTCCCTGGTGTATATATTTATTTTATGGTGTATATTGATTCGAATGACATTTAAAAACAGCAAGGATATTTTTATTTCATTTTAATGGTTATTTACTGAATCCCACAAGCTATACCTGTGGCAATCTTCCAGGAAATTTCATATCACTGTATCTATGTGCCAACCAAGATGTATAAAATTACGAATCACTGACTAAGTGGCGACCACTTTGATACCTAGGTGGCATGTGCGACGTTGCCAAACCACCTTCAGAACAGCATATAAATCAACCATTTTATAATAGCGGACAAACAAGAGCGAACCAAGAATTTCACAACTCCCATTGGTCTTCCTGGGTTCTGTTGAGGTAAACAAACTATGGTCAAAGATCCAGACACTGAGCTTCAGGGAAGGAGAATGTTTAAATCTCGTAGACTTTTAGTTTTGCCAGCAGATTAGGTACCTAAATAATTTAATTTTGTAATTCTATATCTTCTTTTGTTAGTGCAGGTACTAAATACGCTGACTGTGGATATTGTAAAACCACAACCAGCAAGCAAAATTTTTAATAAGCTTTGAAAAGGCGTTGGTATTAAATGTGCTCCAATTCTCTCAACAAAATGTGAATTATTTTTCCCACAGAAATCGTTTTGGGTTCTATGAAACCTGGATAAAAATTTCTTTTCGTGGAGCTACAGCCAGTAAGCGAAGGGTCTTTTTATACCTTCCACAGTTACGGCCAGATATAAGCAACTTTCGTCGTTAAGAATGGCCCAGAACACCACGGAGATCACTCCGGAGGATTGACCAGTGCAGATTGTGTTTTCGAGTCGAAATGGGGGGGTTTGTATCCCCTGATAAATTATACAAGAATTTCTCGTTTAAGAGTATAGGATAAGTGAAACAGTCGCGAAAGTCGTGAAGCAGATGGGGGGGGGGGGGGGGGTATAACGGAAAAGCACCTGAGTACAATACTATGTAATCAATGTTATTTCTTGGTGTCATTCACCATAATAATTATCACTTATCAACTCCCTAACTATCTAATAAACCGTCTTTATGCGGTTTTCAGAGAAACATTATCTCGTTTAAGAGAATCGTTATTTTTTACGCGGAACCATCGTTGTATCACCATATAGTACATTGGTGCACAACTAAGTGCCGTCCTTCTCACCGGAGAGAAAGTGTTCATCCCCATCATTATGGCTCCGGATATTTTCCATGGATCTCACAGGCATGTTTTTTACCTTGGTAATATGAACATTCCTCTTAAACGATGGAAATAGTAGCTCAACTACGAGGTTCTACCTCGGCCAAAAATTCTCTTACCCTAGCCCATCATTACACTTGCAATTTGTGTGTATTGCACAAAAGGTGAGAAGAAACATTCTCCTCCGTAACTTCAAGATGTCTAAAGAAATGGAAGCTTTAGTGGACAAAATCCTAACTTTTCAATTTGGAGTATACATACGACCTCATAACGGAAATGAAATAGTATATTGGTTGGTAGTTCTTGGTTGCTTAAGAACTAGTAGGTAACACTTAACCAGATATACGAAAGAAAATTGTCTATAAGTTTCGAGACAATCGTTTGAAATCCCAAAAACACGTTCTGACATTGTAAAAAAAAGATTTCAGTTCCACCTTTGCTGAATTCCCATCAATACAATTGTCCGTAGAACGTGATCAGCAATTTCTAACCCACAGGGGCTTCTAGAAGCTCATCAAATCTATGAAAAAAACTGGAAGACACAAATAAAATAAAATAAGCAGTTCTAAAATTCCAATTCTTATCCGACCCTAAATATCCATGCCCCTTTTGTAAGAAGCCCTATGGAGCGAGAAAATGTCCCAGTTTCAAGGTATCAAGGTCATAATTAACGTAGTCAAGTGACCCTTTTGTATGGTTAACGTAAAATCCGTCTACCGGCTGTCCACAAACTCGAAAACTGTCCTTCACAGACCGTCTGCATGTATTGCAAACAGTTCAGCAACTTCCACCTTCAATATCATCCTGGACAAAAAAATGGAGATCGGCGTTTTTGACTTAGCTATCAGGGTTCAAGTTGATAACTGACACACCGTTTCGATCGGAATTTAGATCTTCATAACCATCGGAAGCAAAACTCATGGATCCCTCCAATTTCTCGTCTGGTTTGGATGCTAAGGATCAACCTCGATCGGGAGCATCTCCAACCTCATCTGCCCGTAATGCCAACATCTCCGGATGCAAAATCAGGCTCGACAAAGTTCTTATATCTACTAAATTCTACGACGCACGATGTTAACTCCTTCAGCTTGATGACCGTGATCGCCCGAGGACAGGCGATATCAAAAGGAGGGACATCAAAGTACTTTTGAGACATTAAAGAACAAAGAAGAGTTCTATGCTTGGTGTACTGTGGTCGAATGTGAATTACAAATTTATTTTAAACCCACCACAAACTCATAGGAATTATTTTGGCTGTTTTATCTAAATTTCTTTCAAGCATTAAACAGGTATTTCTTATGCCTACTGCAACATCTGCGTCACCTTCCACTTCCACCCTTATCAACTTCTTCACAACTGCGTGTAAATGCGGATGAGGACATGCACAACTAAAGGGAGGAGGCATCTACCGAGCATTTTGCTAGTACGGGTGTAATCTTGCTGTCGATGCACCGGCCTAATTTTCCCCTTCGACACCGCCTCATCTTTTAATTCAGCCAATGTACAAGATATAGGTGCTAACCGCCAATGCCACTAGGAGCTCGGCTGAAAAGGGGCAACTGATCTATAGAAACGGACCAATTATTGAATTTGTTAGTATTCAATTGAGTTTGTATAAGATATCCACGTCTACTAGTCCAAAACCGATGGCGACAAGAAAAACAGAACTCAATTTGCGAAAATATGGCTTACAGCTAGAGGGGGAACCATATCGGCCCTTAACACTTTCATCCATGGCCAACTGAATCATGGTCGTCTGCTATCTCAAGGTGGATGGGTGTTACATGCAGATGTGGTTGAAATATAAGAGTTTGAGCGCCCCGAAACGACTGTTTTGTTGATCGCTGAAACTGTGGCCCATCATACCAGGTTATTGATAGGTTACGTTAATTCAAGTCTGCTACCTTAGTATCGCTAGATCTTTGCTATAGACGCAGTCCAAAAACACAAATTTTGGGTCTGCAATAAATGAAATATGAATCAGATGTACATGTAGATGTACTGTAGTTATGCAAATCTGCCACTCGAATATCGCCGGTTCGCCAATGTAGACGTCGTTCAAAAACACTGAATTGGATTAGGGTCAAAAAGAAACTCGTACACATATATTTCAAATTACGGCCAATATTAATTGGTTTAATAGGTAACTTAGAAATACACGTCTGCCATCGAAGCGTCACTGGCTTACTGGTGAAGATGAAGTCAAAATACACTGCCAAGGAAATGGCACATGAGCTACCTCGTGACCTTCACAGTACGTCACCATTAAATTCCAGAAAACTAGGAGCGACCGGTTCTGCCATCAGGGAATTAATAAGGTGGGAAATTGGAAGCTGAATGGTACATATAATAAATGAAATTAATAAGGAAAATTTTGATTTTAATATGGGACCATCCAGGATGTAGTCCGCATGTTCCCTGAAAATTTCGTCTAAATCGGATCAAAACTGAAGGAGTTTTTAATTTCATTCACGCATGCGCAGAGCGTACCGCTAATGCAATTATGATGATTGTCTTATGGGACCTCAAGGGACCTTACCCACATCATCCCTGAAAATCTGACCGAAATCCGCTCAACATTGACCGAGTTATGACCGTCACAAGGAATTCACGTTAGCGCCTGCGCAGAAGGTACCGTTGATTCGATCATGATGAAGTTGATAGGGGACCATCTAGAGCTTAACCCGCACGATCCCTGAAAATTTGGTTGAAATCGGATCAAAATTGTGGAAGTTATGGCTGTTACAAGGAAATGTGGACGGACAGACAGACACGGAACCAAATTTGTTCAGGAGGCTCTGAAACGCAAAATGCGAGTGGAAATTTTGATTTTGGAGCAAAAAAAATTTTTCATATCGAAAGTGAAAACAAAGCTTCCGCTGCCTTGCAGTCTCGGAAGCAACACTGTAAATCCTTGACACAAAGGTTTATTATTTTCCATTACAGATAACAAACCTGAGGCAGAACCCGTTGGTATCCCCCGGTCAAATACTGTGAATCTGATTGCGTACTATTAGAATGATATAATCAGTCGTTATTGTTCTATATCTGATCTGATTTATATTTTGATTTGATTTTTAGCGCATTCTCTTTTAAGAAAGGAAAAATGAGCTATTGTGTTCACTTTGTTCGCTGATGTTGTATGTATGTCCTCTTAAAATCGTTTTAAATGCCACTTCCCGACGTCCGATTTTGATGAAACTTGGTATGGATATAATCTGTAACATTGTGGAAATAAAGATGTGCCAGGGGTTGCTGACGACTAAGAGGTCATTGTTCAGCTGATTGAGCTCCCAAGCCATTTTGTCTCTAATTCAACGCAGGAAGCGTCTACTATTTCACGCGGATCTCCTTACAAGAAAATACGCTATCATGTGTCTCATTTTGTGAGCACTGATCTACTTGTTTATTATTTTTTAATAACACTATCCCCCTCCCCCTAAAAAATCAAGGTCATTGTATTTCATTTTCATGTAATACATAATATAATGAATTTCATCTCATATAATACATGTCATTTTATGACGGAAAATTCAAAATTGTCACTAGACCGCTCCTTCTCTAACACGTGATAGTTTTCTAAGGAAATTATTATTTCTTAAAATTATATTTAGGTAATTCACTAATAATAAAATTAGAGAGACTAATTGAATTCTGTATTATAAGGATGTTATAATTAAATTGCGTTTAAGATTGAGTAGTCATGCCAAAATTAACCTTATTTAGACGAACCACCTCAAGTGTACGACGGGAGTCGTGTGTGGACAATTTGTATTTTTTGTCATAAATGCGCTAAAAATAAATTAAATTTCCAATGTTTGGTACCCATTAGTTACAAAGTTAGACTATTTACGACTTTCATCTAATGAGTTTTTCAATTGGTGGGACAGTTTCTGAGACTAAAGCTCTTAAAAAATCCAAGTGAAATATTCCACCCAAATTGAAAAAAGTGCCGGTTGCATGATTACTCATATTTCAAATTTTAATATGTTATTCTACGCAGAATTTAACTGCCGTGAATATTAGTAAAAGATGTTTCCTTGCTAACTAGCTTAGTTTTGGCGTAAGATCAAAAATATAGAAAACAGTTTGAAAGTTGCGATGTTTTTTCGCAATAGCTTAGGTCGCCCAAGTAACTGGAATAAGCACACTTGGGTTTTTACTATACATGTTGACTCTAAAACTACGAAAATCGAAACAATCCGACCTTTTGTTGAATGACGCATTTGGATTTACACACCTCAAAACAATTAAGGGATCACTTTTTCTTGACGATGTCAACACCCTCAGATCAATCGGACAAAGTTCACACTATATCTTATGATTAGGTACATAAATAGAGATGGAATGGAGTTGTTTCTTTAGTTTTATCTCAAACACCGAGAGTGACCAGCATTATCAAGCTTCGACATGACCCAAAACAGAACGAAACCCGATCATTTTCCTCCAACTTCTTTCAGTATTCAAGAGAAATTCCATCAGTTCGTGAGTCCTACTGCTTTTTTTTCATTCATTCTGTGACCGATGGAGGCTAGAACCACCATCAGACGATCGCTTTCAGAAATCGATGTGTCCAGAGCTGTTACTCTGCTGGAAGAAGGCTATTCTCAGCGCGATCTTGCTCGGCGTCTTGCGGTAAGCCAATCTGTGATTTCTAGACTTTGGAGGCGGTTTCAGGAAACAGGCTCACTTAACCGGAGGCGAGGGCAAGGTCGTCCTAGGGCTACTTCCGTCAGTGAAGACAGATTTTTGCGAGTAAACGCACTTCGAAATCGGTTTTCTACAGCAAGAGAACTCCAAAATGACCTTAGTAGGAGTACTGGAACAAGAGTGTCTGATCAGACTGTTCGAAATAGGCTACGGGAAAGTGGGCTGAAATCTCGTTGTCCTGTAAAAGTGCCACGTCTTAAAACTCGTCATAAAACTGCTAGAGTCGAATTCGCTAGAGAGCGTAGGAGGTGGCAGCTGAGACACTGGAGCCGTGTAATGTTCTCAGATGAGTCTAAATTCACTTTGTTTGGTAATGATGGGCGTGCAAAGGTTTGGCGAAGAGGAAATGAGCGTTTCGTTCCTTGCTGCTTGCTTCCATCATGATCATTTGGAGGTGGTTCCCTTATGGTATGGGGAGGAATAACAATTCATGGTCGAACCGAACTCAAGATTCTTCGTGGTGGCACATTGACAGCTCGGCGCTACATTGATGAGATTTTAAATGTTCATGTTCGGCCCCGGGCAGTTGCTGGTGGTACTGATTTCATTTTCATGCAGGATGGAGCTCGACCTCATACAGCTAGAGTGGTGCAAAAGTGTCTAAATCAACACAATATTCAAGTTTTGGATTGGCCAGCTTGTAGCCCCGACCTCAATCCTATTGAGCACGTATGGGACCAGCTAGGGAAGGCCATTCGAGGTCGTCCTAATCAGCCAATAAGTTTGGCGGAGCTTGAGGAAGCACTAGTGGAGGAGTGGGATCTATTGCCACAAGAAAATATTCGCAGGCTTATTCGCAGCATGCCTCGCCGTATTCAAGCTGTAATCAAGAGCCACGGAGGGAACACCAAATACTGAAGACCGTGCGGTTGCAAAAAATTACGTTTTAGACATTTTTGTTTCCAGTTTTTCTCTATTTTCCATTCCTGTTTTGACCCTTTTCATCATTTTTTCAGTCTCACATTTACTGTACACTTTGGAAATTGTTTCTCCCCTAAGAAATGTGTTTATTTAGAATGTAAATAAAAGTTAAAAATATTAAACCTGGCAGAAATATGAACATTTAAAAACCTGTGATCAGCTGATTCAGTGATCCCTTAATTCTTTTGAGGTGTGTATTATTTTCAATAATGAACCTTTGTATTTTGAAGATAAATCAACTTTCTTTCTCCTCTATTTTACTAGTAATGTAACATTTTCGGGTTTTTAAACATTATTATTACCTATACAATCATTTATGTATTTATAATTTTCATCACCATTTATCACATTCATTTGAAATTCCCAAATCTCGAGAAAAATAGGCCACTTGAAATTCCATACCACTTGACGATGAGAAACAAAAGAAATTGAATCTCAACTCAAACTCAAATATTCATTAGGCATCTTGACTTCAGATGTATAGGGTAGGTGGGGGCAAAGACCTGCATGGGGCAAAGCTCTGCATCGAGTTTTTGAATAGACCGCCGTTGATTTAAGAACTGGCCACCAGGCAGCAGTTGGGGTTTGGCAACAGGTATTCTGTTATAAAAGTTGAAGGCGTCTCCGAGGACACGCGTGGAGAAAATGAGGTAAGTTTGTTTTTCACGTTTTTGATGTAATTTTCTTGAATCTTCACTCAATTTTGTATGAGGTAGGGTTGCACCAAATGAATCAACTAATTATCAGTGAATAATGTACTACAACTAAGCTTTAATGTCGTGGGTGAACGTTTGCTTCACTTCACTTCATCTAACTTCAGATCCGTGTTGCACGCTCAGACAACCTTGGTGACGGATGTGCAGTTGGCCTTCACCCAGAACCTTTCTGTAATGGCAGCTTTCATGGATATAGCAGGAGCTTACGATAATGTCAACTTGGAAATTCTAGCCAAGAAAATGTTGTTATTAGGTTTACCTACATTTGTAAGAAACGTCATTCTCTTGATTCATAATAGAAAATTGTACTTGCGCATTAATGGCAACATTACAGGGCCTAGAATAGCTCATTATGGGGTGCCACAAGGAGGAATCCTAAGTCCACTTCTCTATGCAATATATGTCAATGATTTGAAAGCATCTCTTCCACGCCATACCACTGTCATACAGTATGCAGATGACACATGTTTTTACACAGTGGGCTCATCTCTGGAAGATTGTCAATCTAAATTAAATGGGTCTATGTTGTCCTTCCTAAAATGGTGCTGTGCTAATGGCTCATCTGTGTCAACAGAAAAAACTGTGATTCTTCCTTTTACACGAAAAAGAAAAGGTTGGAGAAGCAGTGTTCAGCTGGCTGGTAGAAAGTTTCAGGTTCAACATACAGTGAAGTTTTTAGGACTATTCATCCACAGTAAGCTGCTTTGGAAAACTCATATTGAAGCAATTGTTGTAAATTGTGAAAAAGCAATAAACCTGTTAAGATGCTTTGGATACAGGGCACATCCAGGCATGAGCTTACTGTTCTACAAAGCTTGTATTCGAGCCAGATTGGAATTTGGATGTATTTTTTACTCCCAAGCCGTCAAGGCCCAACTGAAAGCTCTGAACGTGGTACAAAATAAATGCATTCGGCTTTGTATAGGTGCATTGCCAAGTTCCCCCATTTATGCTCTGGAGAATGAAGTGCAACTCCAGCCATTGGAAATCAGATTCCAATTGTTAGCCGATAGATTCTACCTGACGGTTGTAAGCCAATGCAGTGGACTTGTAAACAAGCTTCACAGATTGACAATGTTGAACCTCACTCATAGATTCTGGCAGAAAAAGTCAAGCCCCTTGTTAACGAACAGTTTCTCAAGAATGGCTCACATAACCGGATTAATGTCAACGAACATAAGAGAAGTGGCTCACACATTGAAGTATAACGACCGGTTCCAAAATGTAAGCGTGAATTACCTTCCGGACTACTTGAAAGAAGGAAATTGGGCTAACCAAGCATATCAAATGGACATATTAGAAAAATGGCCAGGACTTAGCTGTTTACACAGACGGATCACTGCAGGAAGGAACTGCTGGATGTGCATTTGTGGTTCCGTCGGAAAATGTAGAACAAGGATATAAGTTGCCAAAATTTTATTCAATATACTCAGCTGAACTTATGGCAATATCTCTTGCATTAGACTATGTTTTATCATCACAACATTTCAAAGCAATAATAGTTACGGATAGTCAAAGTGCTGTTAAATCCTTGGGTGCAGCCTTCAAACAAAAGAGATGTTCCTATATTGTAGGGGAAATCTTGGAGAAGCTAAGGCGAATCAGAGAATCCCAGAAAGAAATCATTTTTGTGTGGACGAGGGGGCATGCGGGTATCAATGGTAACGAAAAGGCAGACACTCTTGCAAGAAAAATGGCTGTAGAGGGAGTCTTGTTGCAAAAACCTGTACCCAAAGAGGACTGTATTAGAGAAGCAAGGATATTAGCGAGAATAGATTGGGAAGTGACCTATGAAGAAAGAAGACGGGCATCTGCAAGCAGATATTCACGAAATGTGATAGGACTGCTGAAAAGACCCTACTGGAGAATGCACGAAGGGATAAGAAGAAGAGAAATTCAGATGATGGAAAGACTAAGAATGAACGTTGGAATCTGCTCATCATATCTCTTCCGTATTAATGTGATCACATCTCCCCGCTGTGAACTATGTGGAGAAGTGGATGATTTGGAACACATACTGATGCTATGCCACAGGCATGAAGCAAAGAGGAAACATTTCTTCGACTCTGTTATTAGTTTAGAACGTCCTTTTAATTTTGACTCAATTGTTTATACTTCAAAATCAAGTGTTATTTCCAGCCTTTTAGCATTTTTAGTTAATAGTAATGTGAAGATTTGATGGACTATAGGTGAAATTGTTGATGAGGCTATTAGTATTTCTTGCAAATCAAAGAGTTTTAAAAAATAAGAAAGAAGGAAAAACAACGACAAACAAGAGAAAACAACTGGAAGGGGTTCGGGGGTTTTGGCCGGTCCGGGGGCGGCCCCCTTGACGATTAGTTCTCCAGGATGTGTGGAGAGTCTCCACAACATCCGTTAAAGGCTGCCTGTTCAGAAATGAGCTGGTGGCCCCGGGAGCCGTCATGGTGGGTGGGTCCGGGCCGGTCGGGGCCCTCAGGCCCTGACCGGCCAAACACAGGGGGAAAGCCACTCCACACCGAAAAACAGCACAGGAAATAATATTGGGGACAGAAGCAGGAGACAACATAACAGATACCTAACAGAAGAAAACAAGATCACAGCAAACTATACGGATGACATCAAACAAAGAAAAAATTTCAAGATACACACCATTCCCATTCCCATTTCAGTTCTGGTACATGTACAAGTAGTACAAAACCAATAAATGAATTTAAAAAAAAAAAAAAACCTTTCTGATACGCCATTTCCAAACACGCAAAATGGGGCAAGTCCCTGCAGGTTATTTGGGGCAAATCCCTGCACCCCTTGAATGCAGGGCTTTGCCCCATTCAGTACTAGAATGTATTTTGGCATTGTACCTAACATTGTAGATGAAATAACGATTATTTGTGGGATGTTTCCAATCCAGGTCAGACGTTTGATGTTTACAGTGTTGCTGCAACTTTCAAGGTTGCTTTTGAGAAAGCAGGAACCATTGCAACAGCAGCTCAAGGTTTCAGAGCAACAGGTATTTCTCCCAACGTCAGGTATTTGACCCAAACGTCTTCGTTGAAGCCGACTTTCCGCCTTCAGCAGTGACAGATCAAGAGCTCCCAGAACAAGATCCCGCCAATGACGATAATGATGATCGAAGAATCATATTTCCTAACGATGAATACGCTGGTGACAACAATGAAAGTGAAGCCGCTGTCTGCGAACAAATGTCTCCTGATCAAGAACCCTCCACTTCTACTGCACCAGCTACCATACCACCACAAGAGGATAATGCTATCAGGCAGCAAGGGGCAACAACCCTGATTTTGCAACCACCTCAAAACCTGACAACCAACCCACCTCACCTAGCGATATAATTCCTCTTCCAAAAATCAAGATATTGAGGAAACGTAAAGGTAAAGGGTTGAAATCTGTCCTCCAAACGTCGACACCTAATAAAAAACGTTTGGATAACGAATCCAAGGGAAGACAAAAATTAGCAGCTGAGAAAGAAAAACGTGCCAACGAAAGGAGAGAACGTGCTGATGCAAAAAAACGTAAGCTAGTCTTCACTGCGTCTAAGCCAAATGCGAGAAAGAAAATTGCCAAAGAACCAGATGAAGACTCTTCAGAGAGCGATGTGGAATTCTCAATACACGACAGTAGTTCGGATTTCAATTGTTTAATTGACGACGATGCGAGCGAAGAAGAGGAGGATGTTAACATTTCACAGGAGCCGAGGGGAGTCCACAGGAACCTTCCTGGCCCTTCCCGTATGACTGCACCGAAAACTAAAGATTCTTCATCCCTTTTGCCCAATGACTACGCTATAGTTAAAGTGCAGGGCAAAACAAAACAGTCTTTCCGACACTATGTGGCCAAATCATTTCCACCTATGATGACGAAGGCTATGAAGGGATGTTTTACAAGAGACTACCAGGTTCTTACAAATTCATTGAAACCAACGAAGAGTCATTCATCGAGGTTAATGACATTGCATTAAAATTATCAAAACCAACGGGAATAAACTCAGCACGGTTTCATAACGCGATTAGTTTCGCAGAAGACTTATCCGAATTCACAATTTTCTAACTTTTTAGCTTGGCTTTTTTTAATCTTTTATTTGAGAATCCTATTATTTTTTAACTTTACTAGTCTATTTCTAGTTTACCCTCGAGGTTATATTTTATTGTCGTTCAAGTTTTTCAACATTTATACTATTCATGAAACATTAAAATACTTTATTGAGAGTTTTTATTAAATAGCCTACTGTTGTATTATCCATGTCCCCCTAATTGGGGCAAATCCCTGCACTGCAGGGGTTTGCCCCATAAAATGGGGCAAATCCCTGCAATTCTCTTTTTTTGAAAAAATCAAATTTCTTCCTGAAAATTGATTGGAGCTGGCCTGGTGTTTCCGGAGGTTACAGGTAAGATCCCAACCTAAAACCCAAGCATAAAATTTTGAGGAAATCTGCTCCTGGGTGGTCACAATAATTAAAAAACTGAAAAATGCAGAGCTTTGCCCCCACCTACCCTAGATCTTGTAAAGTTAAGTAGGATCACATCCATCGAACTATAGGTATATGGAGGTATGTCGAATTATAGGTATCAACACATAATTGAAGAAATAGTAAGAGCATCTATGATCAAGTAGGCACTGCACAGGTACCTATATACCGACATTTCTTAAAGCATTGTTATACATTTTAGTAACATTTTAAAATTTTATTTATATTATTCTTTCCCACAAAATTTGAGAATTGAAACATTATTTGGAGCACTGACACAGTACAAAGCATGAAGAGTCACTTCTCCGATAAGTGCAATCGACCGTTCCATCACACATTCCTTTGCACAAACAAGACGGTATGGAGTTGTACGTCACGAAACGAGGTGATAAATTGTAGTTTTTGATTTATTATTTATCCAAAAGCGGCAGGAACCAATTTTGAGTGTAGTCCCAACTGCCAACACAAAAACGTGTTATTTTCAATACATCACTTTTCATTAATTTCTCTTCTCATGTTCACAGAATAGCTTTTGTTTTTGACTGGTACGATGAATTGTCCATAAAATATTTTGAGTTCAAATTATGAACGAAAGGCTACGAAAGTAAATTAGTAAAAGTAGTAAACCCACGTAGAAAATCCCTAAAATCATCAGTTCATTTCTATATAGCGAGTGAACAGAACTCGACCCGGTGAATCGTGACAGTTAGTACCTACTCGGAAACCAGGGACAAAGTGAAAAGTCACGGATTCAGGGGTCAATCGTTAAATATCAAAACCACGAGTGATTGGCTGCTACATCGTTACTGAAAGCTTATGCCGCACAGCTACAGCGGTTTTGCCTGCCCTTCATGCTTTCACAGGGTGTGTGTGACACCACAAGCAAAATTTTGACTAAAATATCTGCGGTGATTACCTTAAAACACTATGAACCAATAGACGCCTAGCCTCACTTGGAGTTGGAAGACAAATTACAGAAACTCGGCTAAAAAATCTTGAGAATTTGTACTTAACGTTGATTAAAAAAAAAGAAAAAAAAAAGAGAACAGCGCAGATGAGGCTAGATTCAATTGGCTGACAAACTCTCTCAGTATAATTGTAAACTTTTTCTGTGTACCTTGCACTTTAGATGTTTCATTGTTAGAGGTAATTATTACTTACATATTTTTGGTTGAGTGCTTTCGATTGTCAACTCTCAAAACTGGATTCTGCCTTGAGTAAATACGAAATCCAAAATGGCAATTTATCACCATACCACTTTGTTTGTGCAAACGAACGAGGAACGTTCTCTTACTCTTTTCGAAAAAGTTACTTTTCATGCGTTTTTCAGCGTCAGTTCTCCGGAGAATGTTTCAATTCTTAAATTTTATTAAAAAGAATCATTTAAATAAAATGCACGTAGACGGTACCTATGCAGTGCCTACTTGAATATTTACAAGCTTATACATGTTCTTATTATTTGATCAATTATTTTATGTTGATACCTACCGATGCATGTGGTCGAACTTTCCTATAGGTACTCAGTGAATCCGTATTTTCGGCTAATTTTTCGTCTTGTAAATTTGGATCGGAAAGCGGTGGTCAAACCTGCTTCCTTCGTCAATAACTATTTCGTAGCAATTTTCACAGATAAACACAATTATATCATTGTCATCAATAAAAGATTTGGTTGATTTGCTACATGCTTTGTGGATACTGGTTCAGCAATTTATCATTTAATAATGATTAACAGGACATTTCCATTTTTTCCTACTGTTAAGTTACGGCGAAAATATTGATTTTCATGTACAACCAATGCGTTAGTAGGGAAGTGTAAGCATACACAAGTGTAAGCATCATGTAGTGATAGCAGGAAAATCAATCGCCACTTTTTGGAATGCTCTCATTTTATCACAACATCTCATGATCCCTTAGCCTCTGTAGTGTCAAGGAAAGCTGATTTATTACGGTAAATTATAAACTAATATTGTTAAGTAACCACAATGAACTAATAATGTGTAAAATTAATCATTATTAAATTATGTGACTGTAGAACCGTAGGTCTATCGTTCGGTTTTTTTTTTTTTTTTTTGATACATGGTTTAATGTCGTTCTTACGTGTTCCTTCTGTTATTTTCTGGCAAAAAAGAGTAGGCACTGATCCAGAGTTATATTTCCAGGTTGATCCCTAGGGCCTCGTATTATCACATTAAATCTCAATTTTCGGAGAAAATAAATTATCGTAGTTCATAAAAACTATATCCACGATGACCAAACTGTTTTGCAAAAGAAAACCCGTACATTTTATAGAAAAAATGGGAATATTCCGAACTACTTCCGAAAAGTCGACTGCAGATAAACAACATTCACAGCAGGTAAACACAACTGAATGTGATAAATGTGAATGAATAAATTAATGTGGTAATTGGTGATGAGAATTATAAATAACTGATTAAGATAATATTAATAATAATGAAATAATAAAACTGAAAGTTTCACATTACCTGTCTCTAGTTAACAGAGGAGAAGAAAAAAGGAATTTTTTCAGCTTTTACCTTATTTTAAATTAAACCTGATAATTTTAAAAGTATTTTGCTAATAACCAAAAGTATAGCTAGTTTAAAAACGAATAATTTGAGCCTAAAAACGATTGTTTGCGTTGGGCCATTCGTAAACTATTAGGGCCAAAATGGAGCGCTCTTATATCCCCCCTACCTTCCGCGACCACTCGCGGCGCATCATCCATTTTTGTTTTTGAGCAAAGTATAACCAGGTACTGGAATAATGCATAAATGATGTTACTTCATCACGTATGTACCATCTTGAAATACTTCTGTGGAGATGATCTTGAATTTTATTTTACTTTTTGTTGCATAACTGGAACTTTCTATTCCATTCCAGATTTCCTAAAGTCCCAAAAATTCGCCTAAATGGATTATATTACGTAAAAAAAAGACTATAGGAGATCATCTAGGGTCCCCTAACACTCCTTGAGAGTATTCGGTCAATTAGATTCAGAGTTTCACGTGTGTTAACCAAGTTAATATCTATAAGGCGATACAATGCATGGCAAACCTTCCTAAAAACCTCTACCCAACTACCCTCCAAGTTTGAACATAATCAGACCAATAGATCTTAAGAAATCGACGTTGTTCGAATCTGACGTTTGCACATGCGCGCACCCTATTATTGATCGCAATTTAAAGGGGACCATCTAGAAGCTAACCCACACAAAACCAGAAAATTCCATAAAAATCGGTCCCTTAGTCTCCGAGTTTCACAAGTGTCAAACAATTTTATTGTTGCGCATGTACAATGGTCGTCACTCGATCAATTGCAATAAAACTCATAGAGCATATTTCTGATACGTATAGCCAACTAACCTCCGGGTTTGAACAAAATCGAACCTATAGATCGTAAAAAATCGACGTTATTTTATGAATTCACGTTTGAGCTTGCTCACGCGTCATTATTGAATCGATTGTAATGAAATTCATAGGGGAACATAAAGAGGCTAACCAACACAATCCCTGAAAATTTCAACAAAATCGAACTAAAATTAAGAATTCCCTGTGCTTTTGACTGGGAGTAGTTGTGTAGTCGTCCAACACATGGTCGGTGAGGCTCTCAACCCGCCCGATCGCACGCCCAACCCTGAGACAGCGTTCCAGTTGTTTTAGTTCTTTGCTTTTTAAAAGAGAAGAGGTGGGGAGAAGACGAGGTTATTTAAAGCAATGGCCGACCCTGCTAGATCTCCGGTAGCCATTCAGTAAGCAAAATAGAATGTGTATATTATTTTGTATATTATAATATACACGAAACATCCGACAGCGGCGAAGCACGCGGAAAAACGATGAACTACAGCTGTATATTTGTGATCCATAATCCATTCAACTGGCACCCACCTCTCAAACTTCAAAGGCTCTTTGTTGGTCACTGAATCAATGTAACATTGTAATTATGAATCCTTATCATCCAGTAGAGCCTAAATTAAATAGAGAAAATCGTTGGTGTGTTTATTGTTGAAGTTAAGGTAAGATATGAGGGGTTGACAAAGTGGCACCCTTATACGGGTGCCATAAAAACGAGGGTGCCACTTCGTATGCTGTTTTCATTGTTTCGGGTGCCACAGAGCTGGAATATATATATATATATATATATATATACATATAATAAAAAACGGCGACTGGGAACACAGTTTGCGCTCTGACCACCCCTCCACTTTTCCTCAAATCCTCTCTTATAAACACAGGCTCAAACTCATCCACTCCCCTTTCGACTAGCATAAAACTTGTACAAATACCATAAATATTCTAAGTACAAACCTATCTTTACATCAAGCTAACTACTCTAAATATAAGCTCTGTGAAAATTACTCATAAGATTTTGTACAAAATTCACTGATATAATATATATCCAATATTCGTTCAATAAGAGTTGTTTCTTCTTTCAACCTAGTAAATATTAGCTTTTACATTAAACTGAGATTTCCATGGGTTAGGCTCTGCTTGAGTTTACTCGCGAGCACGTTGTTCAATAGGTAACCGAATTCGCGAATATTCCGTAGGTAAGGCTCTACTTGAGCTCCACTCGCGAGCATGTCCAAATTTTAATAAACAACCTGAGAATATTCCGTAGGTTAGGCTCTGCTTGAGTATTCGCGAGCATGTTTATCGGAAATTACTCAGAGTAGGTTAGGCTCTACTTGAGTTTACTCGCGAGCACGTTGTTCAATAGGTAACCAAATTTTATAACTAAAAAGTTACCACGAAAAACATTTATAAATTTCACTTTGAATTTCCATACGAGCCTAGTCTTTTCCGCAGGTTAAGCTCTGCCTGGGTACACCAACTCACGAACATGTTTCTGGAAGGACTAGTGGGTAGTCTCTCCCTCAAATTTCAGCATACCAGAACAGATACAAATATCAAAAATTTGATAGATTCGAAAGGTGAAGGGTGTTACGAGCGTCGTAGCAATCCTTAATAGAGTAATAATTTGCAGGTTTTTTTTTTTTTTTTTTCACGATCACAAAAGTTCATTATTGAAAATAATATAAACTAAAACGTGTTGTTAGCTAGTATTGAAACATTAGGCAAGTACTGAGTATTTTTCGTGCAATGCGATTGCAAAGGTGATGCCATCAAAATATATGGAGCAATCGTGTCTAACCATTTGCTACTCATTAGACCGAATCGGAGTCTAATTGGTTGTTGGAGAGCCGGTAGGTACTTGGGTGGCCGTAATAGGGTGCGATTGGGAGTTACGTCCCGAGATTAGTACACGGTCAGCAGAGGAAATGTAACTCAGGACAGTAATAAGGTCCTGCCCCTTACACTCCCGGCATATTCATATGCCACTGTTGTCACGCCAAACACCAATTTCCAGTGAGTGGACTACCATGTCTGTCAGCTAGAAAAAAGTTCCTGTCATGCAACCTCACTGTGTGAGCATGGGTATACCATGTTAGGATTTAAAAGAATTTTATGCAGTTTTACAGATTTTTTTTCAGCACATACATTTTAAGGAAATTTATGTAAGTTTTTTAGTCGAATTTCGCGCTCGAATCACATGTTTGAATGTTATAGTCATAGTTTATCGACATTTTCTTAGTGATATTTGTATATAAAATATGAACTAAAGGAGTTTTATACCATTTTATTTGTTTGTACATTTTTAAAAGTAATTTTGAGCAGTTTATTGTGTTTAAAATGTGTTGGAACGAACTCATCTTATTCTTGCTATTTATTCCAAGAACAACGTTAACAAACGGTAAAACGTTAATAGCACGGTGTATCTGTACTATTGCATTATAGTAGAATGACTAAGAAGGAAATAGACTATCAAGCTCATCAGCTCTCTGAAGGGGCTTCGTACCCTGGACCAAACAGGCTTTATGAGAAAATGTTATAAAATATAAATTAATACCAGATCAAAGGAAGTACTTAAGCAGTCGCAAACGTAAATTGCTTTGCTATGATATGAAGCTTGTAAAACTTGAATTTAGGTTGTAAGTTCAAACTGACTGCCCTGCTATTGTGAATTTCTACTTATTGATAGAGTGTGTAAGGTAGGAAGTAGGAAGTTGAGGTAGGACTAGTCCAGCGTCCATAGACCGAGATAGAATATTTCTTTAAATTTGGTGGCAAGAGCACCACCATTCACTCTCAGTACCAAATACATGGAGACAAGGTTCGGCGGCTACTTAACAATCACCGTACTCCTCGTAAGAGAGGAAGCTCAGCGAATGAAGGTAAGAAGGATTCGGTGGAGATGATGTGAATGTATGGTGAAGGGATCTGCTGGTCCTTATATCCACCGATGGCCGAGACAGGTATGTAGGTTAAAGTGTTGCCAGACATCCCTTTTTTTTGGTTGCATATCCGACTTTTCAGTCACAAATACCCCCAACCCCCAAGACCTGAAAAATATCCTTTTTCGGAAGTCTATTTTTGGTTTGAAGTCCCTTTTAGTCTCCCTCCCACACACTCTTTTTTCATCATTTTCACTCATTCAACTTCCATCTTAGGATGGAATTAGGTTGGTATATCAGGATTTTTGATATTTGAGAAAGTTAAAGACTAACAATATAGATGAAGCCTCCATGCTCTATCCATACTTGTATTTGTGTCATTGAGATTTTTTCGAGAGTCGGTGAGTGGGAGAGATAAGCCATGTAAGAAAATAAATTAAAAAACAAATTAAATTTGCAATCGCCTGCTGTCAGTTGTGGTCTTTCACTTCATGAACACGTATCATGTTGTTCAAAGAAGAATCGTAGTCAAGTGTCTAGGCTTCCTTGTGGATCTTCATCATTACTGGGCAGCAGAATGTCTGAAGAGTCTTAACTTTTCCTATTCAATTCACCAGTAAATTCTGAGAAAAAAGATAACAGAGAGCTGTGAAATTTGAAAAAAAAAAAAAAAAAAAAAAAAAAAAAAAAGTGCCCCATTTGGAATTCTCAGGTCCTCCTTTATACCTCTTTTAAAGATATACAATCCACCTTTTTGATGGATGGGGACTGGCAACACAAACTCGCCTCACCTTCTTTGTTTACTGAATAAACGACCAAAATACGTTAAGGGAGTTGGCGACTTTTTTTCCCCTAACCAAAAGTGGTCACAACATTGTTAACTCAGTAGCCTCAAAAGCAGTTAGCGTTTATCATAAAGTTTGATGGTGGATCTTACACGTTTACAGATACCGAATAACACAACAGACCATGGGAAGACTCGGCGAAAGTTGGATAGTTGGTACGATCATTCGATGAGTTGAAATTGCTCGGATAAGGACCTATTTGGCAAGAGTTTGAGTTTTCAAAGCACCCGACTCCCTCGTATTCATCATCAGCGGCCCTTTACAAGAATGTACGAAGTCACAAGAAGAAAACATAAATCCGATTCGACTCAATAAATCATCCCCCTTTCCATTCTTTTATAAAGCGTGAAACTCGTCGATTCAGGGGATTCGCTCGGGATTACACGAGCGGTTCAAACTTCGGCCGAATGCCAACACTTGTGAGGGTATAAAAGCTTTAGGAATATTCGGGTGAATCGTTATAAAGAGAAAAGAGGGGGGAGGTATCGGATATGAAATTCTGGAATGAGAAGAACATTCAAGTTTGCATACTCTTCCTACTTTAAAGTGTAATTTCCTGTTGATTCTGTGGTCTGTTTGTTACAAAAAACTGATGATACTTAGAAAAAAAAGTAAATATACATACCTAGGTATATACATTTTGAATGGGAGTAACATTAAAGTTTGTAGGCACTCTTCTCGTACTTTGAAATGTAATTTCCGGTTGACGTTGGAGTTTCTTTGCTGTATTAAATTGAAAATGATATTTGCAATTTTGGGGGTTGGGGTAGTTTCAAGCTTTTATTGTCTTTAAACATTCTTCGTTCATTTTAAGACCATGAATTTCAACTTAATGCTTAAGTTTTAAAATTAAATCAATCAATTTAAAACTGCGGCTTGTTGTACTCGATACCTGAACGGTCATAAGCGAAAATGTGTGTGATAAAGTTGCTCTACGTTTTTAAATGTTTAGCCGTTAGGCTCTAGGTGGATTCAAAGGAGTAGAAAGGGGGGGTCCGGGGTCCAACCGTGGCGAGGCGATTGGTAAAGTAATAACCATTGAGCATGCACGAAACTAATTTCGTTTGTCACAGACAAAACTCCGAATCTACTGGAACGATTTCGATGACATTTTCAGGGATTGTGTGGGCTAGCCTCTAAACGGTCCCCTATAACTCTCATTGCCGTCACATAAATAGTACCTAGTCTGTGCGCATGAGTAAACGTTAATTTATTATAACGCCGATTTCATATAATCTATTGGCCCGATTTCGTTCAAACTCGGGGACCAGATGGGTAAGTATATTTTCCAGAAAAATTTCCTACAATACAGAGAGACATCGTTAAAGCTTTGGCTACTCCGACGTGACGGTTCTTATCAGAAACCATAAAATGACTGCATTCGGGCCTAGAGAATTGAATAAGGAACGTACTATGCTCTCTTCCAAAAAATTCTAGGTTTTAGCCAGTCAGGTCTGCATGAGTGAGTAGAACTTATCTCAGGTTCTTACCAAGCCCTTAATTCATCTCATAATTGGGCTTATCAAGGTCTGTCGCTTTCACAAAGGAACAAAGGAACTTACAACTTGAAGATCCTGGTTCAGATAATTTGGTAAGAAAAGGAAATCACCTCGGGTGGTTAAGTTCAGGTCTGTAAAATTAGAATAGGTTGTACGGTATGTTAAAATGAACTGACGCAATATCAGTGTTACTACCATATTCTTCTGCACTGTCCTTATTGAAAATCTTCAAGTGGTGGAACTCCCATAAATACGCCCATATCGGCCGCGGTAAACGCCTGGCCTAACACTTATACTTTACGGTGGACTACGTCTACGGCTATAGGCAACTTAAATTCGAACCCCACGCCGCTCAGATGAAAAGCCGTAAAAGCTCCATAATAGTAAAAATTTGTGTCACCCACGATGAGGAGTGGCTCTTCTTTTATGGTTAGAGATGAATTGACCCTTTCTGTACCTATTACAACAAGATGTAAAAAACGTGTCTAACTTCCTGTCTAAAAACTGTGTTTGTTTCCCAATATCCAGGAGTACCTACCTACATTAAATTTATTGTTTATACCAAAAAGTAAAAGTTTCAGATCCAGGAACGTTAATTATCGATCGGTGACGTTGAACCATCGATGAGGAAGCGTTATGCAAATACTGTTCAGGCACCAATTTTCGAATCAATAAAATGGACGATACAAAATGTGAAATGGCTATATTTAGCACTTAACGCTACTGAAAAAAATTCAAAAAAATCGGCGCAGGCGTTCTAAACTTTTGCGGTAACACCTATAGACAGACAGGTTATGCAAATACTGTTCAGGCACCAATTTTTAAATCAATAAAAAAGGCAAATGGGAAAATATAAAATAGTTTTATTTTGTAGATAGGGTAGAGGCAATAGATAGTACAGGTTTATGGTAGTAGAAATAACTTATGTAATTTTTACAATCCATTTTTACGATGTGGTGAGTGAAGATCAAATCGATGCACGATCCCCCAGGAGTAGTCGATAGAGCTGGATTCGTTTTGAGTTGGAGTAAAAAAGTTTCCTCCATGAACGTGACAAAATGTTGGATATCTTTTTTCAGTAGATCCAAGTTGATACCACCAGACAGAATGATTGGTGTTTGTCCATAATCTTTCTCTCGAATAAGTTCGAACATTTCCAATGCTTTTGGTGTGTACGTTAACAACTTGGTCAAGAAGGAACATTGAATATCTTTCACATTGCTGTTGGGTGATACGCGCGCTGCCCGTTTATCGTGCTTTCGATAGAGCAAATATCTCCACATTCTACCCTTACTGCTATGATCTTATCGAGATGTAGCATATTTTCCTCGAATTTCGTCAAAATGTGCGGATTCTAATATCAAAGATGTGCGATTATGGATAATGAATACACCTTGTCTCCAATCGTAAATCCAAGAACATTTTTCAATCAACCAAACATAGCAACTTTGGCCAATGACTTTCAGAGCGATTTTACACTCATTACCTCCACAACCCAATTGAACGAAGCAAATATGAGTTTCAAAATGCCTCCAACGTCATATCCACAGTGCGTCCAATTCAAGTTTAACACACCACCCATGCTCTATATCATAACTAACAGCTATGGCTTGATAATAAATACGATAGAAAATTTTGCTCAAAGATGCAACTTTGAAGACCTGGTTCATCTTGAGTCACACCATAGATTCAATAGACTGTTACCAAGAGTTGATTTCTGGTGGCACAACCATAGTAAAGTGCTTATGCAACAGTTTATCGAGCGTGTATTAATAATCAAACAAATTTGCCACTGCAGCTCGCCGATTTAGCATCAATGATATATCAGAGTCAATTAAACGTTTCAAGCAAAAGCTATTTAGTGTTACCAAACTAACAAATAATGGACGCACCATTCCAGGTGTATTCGGAGTTAGAATATTCACCTCCATGCATCATGCCTCAAAAATTGATATTGACTTAATGGAAACAGTTGGGGTAGATGAAGTGCAGAATAGAAACTGGAAAAACCTCCCGAAAGGCACTTTCTTGCACAGAGCCATCATTGCCCAGTTTACCGGATTCAAACTTACCCAGCGTGGTATCACGATGGACATGAACGATATTTATGCTGTACGGACACATAACTACGTCATCTCCCTCACGGAGGATATCACTACCGTCTTTTAAGAGGAAACCAGCATTTGAGGACGATGTTCCGTCCTCGTCACATCAATTCTTAATTTCATAACTTTCTTCGTTAACTTCCCATTTGCTCTCATTCGTCCGGCATTATTTATTAAAGTTCATAATATTTGCATTATTGAATTTTCTCGTCTTATTATGAGTGTGTATTATACCAGGTCGCTAGCAGACATCACTCCCTAGCAATGGATGTTTATCGGTATCGCGCTACTTTCGTTCCAATCTCATATAACGTTTTTCGGCAGTTAGGTCCCGGCTAAAGCATATTCATGCTAAAATTTAAAATGATTAAATCTTTAACAAAATTTTCTTATTGTTAGCAAAAGGGCAGAAAAGCCTTTTTATTTAAATTGTCCAATGATTTGAATTGTCCAAATAAGAAAAGAAACCAGGTGTGCTAAAGACCACACGGGAGAAGTGTAAACTTCTATGACGATTTTCTGCTAAATATAATAAATATAAAATATTATGGAAATGATTTTGGTTGCCGAAAAAATCTTGTAAATACCAATTTCAAAGTATACAAAATTTTAACATGTTTAATGTTTTAGGGCTGGGGGTCGTTCTGTGAATTCCGACACGACACGCAAATCTGCAACGTTTTTTTTCTGATGATTTCCGCTTACAACCGAGTCGTTGCTAGGGAAATGGTACTTCGTCGTTTTTCATCCCACAAAATTCGTTGACCATTCGTTCGAAAGCTCTCGATTTATCCAACCATATTATGTTAACTACTGCGAAGTGCGTGGCCAACAAGCTGAGTTATGAGCATGGTTATTTGAATAATTGTGTACACTCAGGTGATCATTCTCAATAATTGATATTGTGAACATGATTGCAACCGCTTGTTAATTTCTGATGATTTCATTGAGTTGGTGTTTCGATGATTTGATTCATAGCAGGTGATCCGAATATTGCGAGAACGGTTTGATTTGTGAAGCGGTGGTTAAATCATTTTAATAGGTAATTTCTATACTTTACACTCTAGGAAGCTGTAATTTTGTATGTAGCCTCTTCAGGACATTTACTTGACGATGCCCAGGGTCCGGATCAGATGAGTGGCTCTTAAAGCTATTTTTTATGCTTTACACTCTAGGAAGCTGTAATTTCGTATGTAGCCTCTTTAGGACATTTACTTGACGATGCCCAGGGTCCGGATCAGATGAGTGGCTCTTAGAGCTAATTTCTATGCTTTACACTCTAGGAAGCTGTAATTTCGTGTGTAACCTCTTTGGGACATTTACTTGACGATGCCCAGGGTCCGGATCAGATGAGTGGCTCTTAAAGCTATTTTTTATGCTTTACACTCTAGCAAGCTGTAATTTCGCTTGTAGCCTCTTTAGGACATTTACTTGACGATGCCCAGGGTCCGGATCAGATGAGTGGCTCTTAGAGCTAATTTCTATGCTTTACGCTCTAGGAAGCTGTAATTTCGTATGTAGCCTCTTTAGGACATTTAATTGACGATGCCCAGGGTCCGGATCAGATGAGTGGCTCTTAGAGCTAATTTCTATGCTTTACACTCTAGGAAGCTGTAATTTCGTATGTAGCCTCTTTAGGACATTTACTTGACGATGCCCAGGGTCCGGATCAGCTGAGTGGCTCTTGGAGCTTGCATACGAGTCTGCAACTTAAGACATAAAATGTCCCAATGTGTTGCAGAGTCGTATGCAAGCGTACTTTGGTATGAGTCCCATCGGAAATACCTAATGGTAAAATAAAAATGTATATAAATATAATAAATTGTTTTGGTTAATTAGAATCTTTTCTTTTTTCTTGACCTTAAAAAACTATATCTAATTTCTCCCTTGCGAGGGAAAAACATTAAACATGATTTAATGTTTTTCCCTCTCAAGGGAGAAATTATGAAATCGTTGTAGTTTTTCGTGTTTACCCCCTCCATTTTCTCCCTTCTGTCATGAATTTCAAAATTTCTTTGGTTTATTGCACAACTAGATTGAAATATTGGGATCGAACTAGGCAAAAATCTCAAAAATTGGTCGTGAATAGTGGTCTGGGCAGCGTCGACAAAATTTGCCACACATTTATTCGAACATTATTAAACTTTTCTTACACATAAACTAGTCACAACATTGTTTCTATATTTTCTGTTTACATTATTATTTTATTCTTTATTCATTAACCGTCAACAATAGTGTTTTCATTATTACAATCATCTGACAACTCTAGAAAAGAAATTATGGTAACTGAAATAAGAGATAAATGTTCTTGACTCAATTTTGTGTAGGTAATTTTCTGTTATGGTCTATAAGCAAGATTAACTTCTCAACCAAGTGACAACAAAACAAGCGGCATTGTTTACTATATCCATTTATAACATTAATAAATATAAAACTACGACATGAATAGAAGAACAAGTACGAAAGAAATGCGTGATAAATCGAGGGCTTTCCAACGAGTGGAGAACGATTTTTGTCCGGTGAAAAATAAAGAAGTTTCATTTCCCCAGCAACGGCTTGGTTGTACGTGAAAATCAAAAGAAAAAACAGCGTGACGGAAAAAAAACGTGACGGTAAAATCGTATTCACACCCCGCTAAATTTTTCGACGAGGTGCGCCTATAGAAGTTTACACTTCAGAAACTTTGCTTAGCACATTGATGCATCCACAATCCTGGTTGGAACTTGAAACAGAGGTCGGGAGTTCATTCAATAGAGAATGATCACCATTCTGCTATTGACGAAGGGATTGTCTTCCATCACAAACATAGCTCTGTTCCTGCTAGTTATTTGAGCAATAAGGAAATCAGTAATTTCCTCTTCATCCCGATTCCTCAGAGAAAAATCTGATTTACATACCCGGTTACTTTTATCATGTTCAGTAACTGATACGTTGAACCGAGGGTTTAGTTCGAAGCTGTGTACGTAAGTATTGACCGGTTGGAGGCCTTGGGTGTTACACAGCCCTCTTCGCCCAACCCGAGAAAATGGGGAAATCTTTATGAACCATCACGCTGTTTATTTCGCACTCCAGATGAACGGATAAATGTAGGCAGTGAAAATAGAGATACATCCGAGAACGAACCAGACATAAAAGTTTTCCAGACAGAGTTCCAATTCGCTTAGTCGAAAATACTACTTATTTATTACGATCTTCAATACATTCCCATTAGTTTAACCCTCAAGCACTGAGGCCGTAGGTAGTATTTTGCTTCCTCATTACCGAGGATTTTAACCCTTTTTTTTACAGCTTTTCAAACTATCCGATCATGCAGAAGGCTGCAAGAAATGTGTTCTCCGAAATGAACATTTTCACCAACTTTTTGCGTTTTACAGCTTTCTGAACCATTCGGTATCCGTGTCGGTCTATCTGCGGTCAATCCTCGCCCTGATTGTGATGTGGACTAGTCCACAGACGCACAATAGATTTCATCAAGATCATGCTGACAGATATGTGCGCGTATGAGCTAACGTGAATTTCCTGAAACACGTACTTATATTATTTCTCACGATCTAATGGTACGAATTCGCTCACTATCGGAGGATGGTTGAAGAATAGACCCGCAGTGATGGCATATGCATTTCATTGCGATTTGCACATGTGCAAACGTAAAAGTCGTTGTCAAACACAAAACGCGAAACTGTTAACCGAAGTTTGATGCAATTTTCAGAGATTGTGTGGGCCATGTCCTAGTTCGTCTCTATAGGTTGTATTATTGTCAGATCATCAAAAGTTTACGCGCATGCGCAAAAATTAATCCCCATAAACATCTATTTCTTGCGAACTAATTGGAGAAAATCCGCTCAACTTGGAAGGCCAGTTGAAAAATGAACCTAAGCTCTAACCTGCCCCAATTTCAATAGTAACGAATCAACTAAGTAGGAATGACTACTCCACGAAAGCAAGAGTTAACTCTCGGTAACAAAGATAAAGCCAAACGCGAAGAAATTCAGGGATCGTTGGGGCACCAACCTCAACAATATTCATCGCAATTAGACTTTCACCGTGGCGAATGCGCATGCGCGTACTTGAAGTTCACTGACATAATTAACCCAGGTAAGTACCTTTTGGTCAACTTTGCTGATAAAAGGAATTGAGCTGGCTGGCCCCTTTAATGTTACTTATAAATTTCATTACCGTTTGACCATTAGTAGGTGAATAGTTTATAATGGTAGGTAGACTGACAGATTTTTGGTTTTTATTTTAAATGAAAAACTTTTTTAATCGACTTAGAAATAAAGCGTAACCCCTTTCAAATTTTTTTGGTTTTAAGGTGCATAGATTTCAAAACTGAATAAATATAAACCCATCCGTCCGGGCTTGGACCTGGATTAAAAATAACATAATATGGGATCTAGTTAGTCTTGAATTTTCGGCATCACTTTTGGTCAACCCAACACGAAAAAAATCAAAAAGTAGAAAGAATAAAAGAATATGCTTCTTTTTTGTTATTGATAGATGTCATCGTTGAACCGAACAACACCACCCGGATCGCCACACGTTCCTCCGTTTGTTCTATCTAAAAGTTAATAAAATAAAAATTGCTCAAACATGCAGCATGAAAAATAGAGAAAATTTTCAAAGAAAAGTTGTAGATAAAATTAAATTAGGCTCTTAAATTCTGATCATTGTTCTGAATAAAACTGAGAGGACAGCCGTGTTACAAGATCGCAAAGAAAATTTTAGATCACGCGGCCGAACTCGAAAATTTGGTCGCATATGGACATTTTTCACCTAAAAAGCAATTTATCTCACTTATTTTGAATCTTAGAGATCTGAGAGTGGTCGCAATCGACTCAAAACTGAAAAATACTTCGACTGTGACACCCCACATACCCTATTGTCACAAAAACCGATTTCTCACCGTTTTTTGAGCCACTAGATTGTAAATTTGAGCCTGCAATTCTGGAGCGATCGGGCTGGCCAACGAAATCGATCTGTCTTTTGCCAAGAAGGATTTTTATCTGTTGGAACGATTTTTACGCTGTATACCCCTTTAGGGGAGTTATCGTCTGAAAATGCACCCTATAAATAAATAAAATATATATATATATATATATATATATAAAATCACGCAATTGGAAAAGATAGCAGAAAACAGAAAAACGTCACAAAACTATTTTTATATCTTGGCATTTAGCCTATTTCAAACTAACCTATATATATATATTGGTTAGTTTAAAAATTTGAAGCCCCCCCCCTCCCACACTTTAAAAATTTGAAGCCATCTAAATAGCTCATTTTTCTTCGAAAATTCCCTAAAAAGAAAAAAGTCAAGTCATGCAGCATGACCTCATGAGCGAATTTTTGAAGAAATCTACATTTCAGTCGCTATTGATCGTGTAGAGAAATTTTAGTTTATGATTTTGATAGACAAACATGGAATCAAATTATTAAAAATAATTAGGAGGTACTCATACTTTATTATTATTAAACTAATCTTGTAGATTTAAAGACAAATGTAGGTAAATATTCATAGATTTCGATGGAGGGAGGCCTTGAGATTGACGTTACTGACGGCCGAGCGGAGCGAGACCTTGGGTCTGCGTGCTAGTACGTACATAAATAGAACTTCTTCATAATTTCATGGCTGATATTTTCTAAGCCACAGTCAGTATTAAAGCTACATCAAGTCCTAAAACAGTTGAGCGTAAAACATTAAAGCGAGCGACCGAGAGAATCGGAGGACGGAATATTTCACAGAGTAAACTCATCAGTTGTGATTACATTTTTTTTTTAAACAAGCAACTACTACCTATGTTTTAAACAGCATGGTTCTAGGATTGGTTATACAGGGGTACTTCCATAAGAGTAGTTCAATCTGAATTTGGACAATGTTTCATGCAAAAAATATCACCGATTTTTACAACACTAGCGAACGGCATTATTTCGATTTTTGACTGATTTTTCTACTTTAAAATTTTTGAAAACTTGATACATATTCTTATAGGAAATTTTACGCTGATTCCGAATATACCACATGTTAGTATGCTGAAAAACTTATTTCGCACAACAAATCGCAAAAACAGGTTATTTTGACATTTTTGACTACATTTTTGAAAATTTCAACCCGAAGATGTAATCCGATCATGCTGGCTAACGAATTTGAACTTTCGTTTTGTGTCCTTAACATTTTAAAATTTGTTTGAAGTTTCAATCACAATTCTACGGACAGTTATCGTCTGGAATGACCATACATACAAAAATGCGTTAAACTTCAGAATATGATTCAGGATAGCCTGAAACGGATTTCTGCATAAATTTTTTTCAAAAATTCACATTCTACAAATTTTGAGGCGAGAGCAATAGCTTCATTTTCTTCAAAAATTCGCTAAAAGAAGAGAGAGAACTGTATGAACACACGAGTGAATATAGTAAAAATCTTCGAATAAACCACGACCAGCTTATATAATTTCTATAGAACTCCCTTTTCGAAATAGTTTATAACGTTTGTTACCTATGGACTATCTTGAAAAGAATAGCTGGATTTATAATTTTATTTCATTAATTCTCATTCACCTACGTTTGCAAAGGTATACCTACAAATTAATTATGCACGATAGGCTAAAGCCTACTATAAATTTAAGAAATATTAAACGTTGGCGCAATAATTTGAGGGTCTGTTGGTTTCTACACATCTTGGAGCGTAGGTAATCATACATACAATACGCCCATACATACGTTTGAGGGGGGAGGGGGGATGGGGGGGGGGGGCACTTTGTGTTCTTGTTCGTTTAAGGAGGTTTATTATTGAAAATGAATAGATACATTGGGGATGTAAAAGGGCATTTGGCCAATGGTATTTCAAGGAATTCTTCTAGTGGCTGAATTCATAACGATCCCACCTGTATCGATTCTAACGTTTTGAGTCTAATTCGTTGCTTTCAGGATACCCATTTTAGAAGGAGCGCCTGCTTGAGAATATATTAATAACTAAGCTCCCCATCATCAACGGCATGAGGATCCAAGGTGACACCAAGGTGTACAGTTTGATAAAGGTACCTATATACTCTGAGAAACTCTTATCGACCAGCCAATTGTTTATTTTGTCTGTTGGAACTTTGTAACCCCACTCCTCTCACACACTATCTCTCTTGCCTCCTCTTCTCTCTCACTCCCTCTCCTTTCTTTCTCTCCCTCCTTTCCCCTTCATCCCCCCCCCCCCCCCCAGCAGAATAACTCAGCAGTTTCACCAATTTATATAGAGAGCAAGTTCGGAGTGGGGAAAGTCTATGTCCTAGGTTTCAATAGAACCATAGCGCCTATATCAGCAACGATGGCATGTTTTATGCGATGATTGCCTTCAACTAAGGTGCGTGTATATCGAAAAATTCAAGAAGCCCTCCAATTGTTCCAGGTTTACCTATCAGTAGTCATTGTGTGATACAAGCAGGATTCAATGTTTTTATCTAAGAGATACATGGGCATGTTTCTGCTCAACAGTAAAGATTTTCGTTAGTGTGGATAAACAATCTAATGCAGAATAGGACAGCAAACAGTTCCGCACAAAACCCCTCACAGCTCACCAGTTTCGCGCAGGTCAAAACAAGCCATTGTGTAGGTATCATTGAACTCGTCTGCGATTTGGTTGTAAGCGATAATCATCAGAAAATCAAAAGTAGGTACCTAACACTTTTCGGTAACGTAACACTTTTCGGTTCTATGTGCCAAAGTAAAGACATAAAATGTCAAAATGCGGTCCTGCGAAAATCCAAAACACGGGCCATCCTAAAGCTATGAAACATGTTAATAAAAGAGAGTAACCATTAAAATCTTTTTTTTAATATCTTCAAATAAAAATAAATAATATAAAATAAATGGCTGATTCATTACATTTTAGGCGCCCTGTATATTACTATGCATCTAATGTCCCAGTTAACTTCCAATTTCCATTCATTGCATGTGAACCTCTGCCCAAAGGCGAGGAGAACAAACATACCTCTGGTAATTTTCAGGTTGTATGCTGAGGGTTCACTTTACTTTCATCGATTGTATTCGGGTTCTTCCATCAATTACGATTTACGCAGGATAGGGTAATGTGTCTTAATACGGAACACTAAAAGTTTTTGCTATGATTTGCTCGTGAATTGAAACATGCATTGGAAAGTTGTGAATTCACTTCCCTTATAGTTGAAAAACTCCCAGAAATAGTGCGCTGATGCAACTGAAGACACGCATTAAACTTTTTTATTTATTTGTACAGGCAAAAACCAGGGTACTTTTCCGTTGATCGTATCACCAACAAGTTGCAGTGTGTCAGTTTCCCAATCACCTCACTATGCCATACGAACTAAATCACTCGCGACGAAATTGTGGAAACCCATTTCAAAACGGAAGTCAGCGAAAAAACGTTGTATATTTCCACGAAAAATAAAGAGTTACAATGTTAAATCGATTTCGACGGTTAGGCCATCATTAGTAACAAACAAAAACTTATGTTGTTATGTTATTGTTTGTTACTGATGATAGTCTAACCGTCGAAATCGATTTAACATTGTAACTCTTTATTTTTCGTGGAAATAGACAACATTTTCACTAACTTCCGTTATCACTATGTCATGTTAGGCTCTATGCCATAATAGGGCACCTTACCCTATTGTCCTAATTTTATTATCAATATGCACTTTACAAATCCTTACCATCAAAATGAAAAAAAGAAGTGGAAAGCTGATGTCACTCACGCGGTTGAATTTTGTTAACTTTCAATCTTGAGAATCTTGTGCGATATGTAATCTTCTTCTTCGCCAATGGCCCGTGCAAACACGATGTTGCCACGCGGAAGACATGAGTTGAAGAGTTGAGAGACTTGTTCAGAAAATACACGCGCTGAAAACTTCTCCGTGGGGAACTATGATGGAAGAGCGGGCTGCCAAGTGATAAATCACATTACAACAGTTCAGCCGTCACCGCTTTGCCAAGACGAATTCCCTTGTATGTTTACTGAGGCCTAACTTGTATGCAAAAAACCTTAAGTAGCTCATGTATTTAAGAGGAACTGTATAAGTAGTGTAGCGCTTGTGCACAAAGGTAACTAACTCGAACCTTCCACTTCGTCAATAAAAAAATAAAAGTAAAAATTTCACTTTCAGTATTAAAATATATTATATTTTTCTAAGCAAATTTTAGGTTTATAATAACTGCGATTTTAAAAGCAGTTATCGTGGTACAAGATTTTACCGGGACCTAATGAGAAAAATGTCGCGAAAAAACGAGACTAAAATAGCGGCGGATCTAATTTCTATGCAATTCAACCTATGAAGCAGATATTTGAAATGGAGGACCCAGAAGAGAGAGTGGTGAATCATGAAATCTAGAGCCCCCCATATCAGCTGGGTAAATCCGTAGCAAAGTTCTTTGCTGTCCAACCAATGAAGGTAGGGTTTTTTCTGCCCATTCGACTTAAAATGTCTTTTTGCATATTTCATTCTTTATTTGCCGAAAGTTTGTCTGGCCAAGGCTGTCCCCAGAAACGTCTCCCTACTGCTAAAATAGTTAATATTGGGTCAAAAAAGTTTTTTTTTTTTTTTTTTTTTTCTCTCAAACCTAATGTTTTTTGTAAGGATTTCAAAAATGACAAAGTTGCGCATGAGTCATTTTAAGGGGAGTTACGGCCGTTTTATTGCCATAAGGTACAAAACAAGAAAAACATCTTAAAAATTGAATAGGTAACTCAAAAACAAGGGGTTTAGAAAAGATAAATAAAAAAATAAATAGGTAAATAAAAAACCTTCACGAGGAACTTTCGATTAAAACAAGCTCTAACATCAACCCCTTGATTTTTACCCAAATATATATATATATATATATATATATATATATATATATATATATATATATATATATATATATATATATACATATATATATACTGTATATGTATACATATATGTATATATACTATATATGTATATATATATATATATATATATATATATATATATATATATATATATGTATATAGTGGATTTATGTAAGTCTTACTGGGAGTCGGTATTCCCAGTGGAATATCACGAGCCACGTTGTACATGTGGTTATACGAGCTTGACCCTTGAAAAGGGTTTTGTGAGAGGTACGAAGAAGTACCGTTGTTATCTTGTATATCCTTGTGTTTTGGAGGATATGGGGTATGTGAGCCGTGGAGTAATACCTCTCCAGATAGGTTTCCGAGTTTCTCCGATTTGGGAATATAAATTCCCGGGCTTTAGTTTAGTGTCCTCACGACCGTACGAAACTGGAGTCTGGAAGTACTGAAAAGTACCTTTTGTTTCGTGTTTGAGTGGGTCTCGAGAGTCTAGAAAAAGACTCTTATCTCGTGTGTACCCAGTCGGCAAGGATGAGGGCATTTCCGCTCGTGAACTTAATTCGCGAGGGACCCTTTCAGAAGGGGTTTGATATTGGTTGGCCATGTAGCTTATATCTGCTGGGGATGTGTACGATTGTGCCATGAAATATGCTCGATCCTTCTGTGTTTCAAGAAGTCGAGATGGGCTTGTGTTTTGTCGTGAGACTGGCGTGTGAACCACACGGCTGGGAGTCTGCGAAGAAGGCTTGCTCTTGCCCGTTAGCGTAGGCGGCGCCGAGTGCGGAAAATGCTGGAACTACGTCTGTTCTTTTCGCGGGAAGGGAGTGTCCTCGCTCGCCGGCGCCGGCCTGTCTGTCGCTGTGCTGGTAAGCATCAGCAGGCTGTGAAACCGGAGTTTCTGCTATACTGGCTTCGTTTACACCTTCCAAAAGGCAAAAACTAGGTGTTCGCTCCATTTGGAAGGGTTTATTTAGTTCTGAAACGAACTAAATTCGGGGACTCGCTTTTGAATGAATTCGAAGGGTCCTCCTGGGGTCGACTACTTATCGAGTGAGTGAAGCTCACTCGATATAGTAGGTCCGCCAAAAATCGGACATTCGGCCGCTGTGGGCTTGCTTGAGATCGTCTGGCTTGTCCCAGCGGGCGGCTCGTAAATAAATCTACGAGCCCGGGTGGCAAGACTTTCTGGAACTAAACAGCGTCGTCTGTATAGGAATGCTTGTTTAGCGTCTTGGCTGAAACGAGACTAGAGTGCGAGCAATACGAAGTGTATTGCTCGATCTACTCTGAATTCTGGTAGTCTGGAAGGCGGAGTAATCTCGTGTCGTAAATCTCGTGGCCAACTGGCTTGAGAGCCTTGTCCTCAGTCAATCCCAATGGAGTTTCAATCACAGTAGGCTGGAAGGCAGAGGTTCTTCAAGAGTCAGAAGGTAGCTTCAAGATCACAGGTAGAGATCGGTATGCAATTTAGGGGCTGGAGCTGCTATATTTATATTCGTCGGGGAGCCGGATGCTGCGTCTGATTGGCTGTTTCGATTTGATCGAGTGCGCTTGAGGAGTCGTGGGGTGAAACATCTTCTTCTCCCCCTTCTCGATAGAGCGCGTGTGGCTTTCTTTGCCCTTGGCCATTGTTTCAATGTCAATTGTTTTAAGGTAATTTTCGTGTGTCAGATCGTCCTTGCTCAGCCTCGCTCATGCAGTGAGCATTTAGCTTGTCTTATTTTAACTTCTGACGAGTTTATTGCCTCGGCGGTTATGTAATTTATATAATCTTTTCCGCGATTTATCTTGTTTCGTCTTGAGGTAGCCTGACGTCTTATTTACCTTGTTTTTAGGTGTGAACTCAATTTTGGTGGCCCTGAAAAGGGCCGATGATAGTTGGTGAGTTCACCACAGTATATATATATATATATATATATATATATATATATATATATATATATACATTTATCGAATAATAGGTACAAATATAGACACAGATATAGAAATAATCAACGTTTCGCTATTTTGCGTTATCAAGATTAATGAAGGTGTTTTTATGTTGTCGGTGTTTGGGCAGTCTTGTTCACCTGATAAGTATTGTGGATTGTGGTGGAGTTCAATTTTGAATCAACAATAATTTTTGGTGAAAACACTTTTCAGGTCAAAGAATTTTTCCAAAAAAAAAAAAAAAAAAGTTTTTCCTGGGGGGGAATCAGCCATAAGAGTTGAGGCCCGGCGGCTTGAGAGCACCCAGAACCCAAATTCGAGCTTGCTCCGCATAGTGAAGAAGCAGTGGATTCTCCTCCCGCAGCCTCTTGAGTACTCGAACTCCATAGCAGTCATTAAAATTCCGTTGATGTACTGCTGCATGACGGTTAACTGGCTGGTTCCCCCGTCTATCAGTCGTAGAACGATGATTGTTAATTCTCTCGTTCAACTGGGTAGCTTTTCCAATGTAGAAAGCGTCACACTGCTTGCAGAGCAATTCATAAACGCACATCCTGCTTTGACAGTGTGCCGTTCCCTCTACTTTGTATGTTAGTGGGGTATTAGAAGAAGAGATTTCCACTCCTGGATGTATTATATCACACATCTGGCACCGGGGATGATCGCATTTTTGTAATCCAAGGGATGGCTCATTTGGCGATAAGTGCGCCTTGTGTGTGAGCATATTGCCCAAGTTAGATGGTCTTTTGTATGACAGAGACAACACTTCAGGAAAAATCTCTCGAGTTAGTTCACTATTGAGCAGGATCGGGTGCAGTTCTTTTAATACAGGGTGATTCCCTCGCAGATGCAAAAAAAAAAAAAAAAAAAAAAAAAAAAAAAAAAAAAAAAAAAAAAAGGGTGAAACTACATTAAAAATGGAGTAAAATGCCGCCAACCGCATATTTTTATCTCAATCCGTACTCGAGATATGATTTTTTAAAGGTTTTTTTCAGGAATACCGTGTTTTTTCATTTTAAACTCGGATTTCTCCACTTTGCCTCACTTAATTTTAACTTCCAACCTCATTTTCAGTATCAGCATTAGATTTCCTATAAGAATAGTGTACTTGGGTTCTTAAAAATTACCATCCGAAGACCCTCACATCAGCTCAAACATTGGCGATTTTGAAAAAAGAATATTTCTGAAAATCTTTAAAACTTTACTACTCTTTTAAAATGAATCCTGGAAACTAGCAAATCTCATGAAAACTGCTTCATCTAATATGCTTTCCAACGGTATTATCAATTTTACTTTTATTTTGTTATTTAGGGGCGAAAATAATGTTTTAATGTAAAAAAATGTGGGTTTTTTCAGTGAAATTGTTGGTTTTCTCGAAAGACGACCCTCTATCTACGAGTGTGGGGTTGGTTTCTATGTATTTTTTCTCGCTGGATCGAATGGAAACTCTTGCAGATCTCTCAACTACGTTATAACCGAGTTTTACACTTTAATTAACTAGTTTTACCCCATAACACACACACATTTAATCGTAACAAACAAACTAAACATTTGCTATTCTAAGTGTAAAACTCGGTTTTAACGGAGTTGGAGAGACGAGACCCTCTCGAATGATCAAGTTTGTCCCCCACCCCGGCAACTTCTTGGAACCGTTCCCTACAAGAAGAACTGTGAGTTCTTCAATTCCGTTCAACGCGGAGCAGCTCATGAGTCACAAATGAAAAGTCACATTTACTTTTCTAAACTGTTATGTGATCGTGTTATGAGACCACGAAACTATACACTTCATTCTGATCCACATATCCAACTAATCTGCATTTTTACTAAGGGATTGACTACTTGATGTTATGTATTTTTGAGATGCGAGCTTGCGAGCATCCAGACCACCAAACTATACACTTCATTCTGACCTACATGTCCACTAAACAGGTTGAACGGAATTGAAGAACTCACAGTTCTTCTTGTAGGGAACGG
Organism: Adelphocoris suturalis; assembly: GCA_030762985.1. Taxonomy (NCBI): domain Eukaryota; kingdom Metazoa; phylum Arthropoda; class Insecta; order Hemiptera; family Miridae; genus Adelphocoris; species Adelphocoris suturalis. The sequence goes on from CM061043.1 coordinate 70,605,354, forward strand.
TTCCAAGTAGTTGCCGGGGTGGGGGACAAACTTGATCGTTCTAGAGAGTCTCGTTTAGAGAGATCTACAAATGTTACCATTCGGTACAGCGTGAAAAAATACATAGAAACCAACCCCATACTCGTTGGTTCATGGAGGGTCATCTTTCGAGAAAACCAACAATTTCATTGAAAAACCCACATTTTTTAACATTAAAACATAATTTTCTCCACTAAATAACAAAATAAAAGTAAACTTGATTATACCGTTGGAAAGAGTATTAGACGAAGCAGTTTTCATGAGATTTGCCAGTTTCCAGGATTCGTTTTGGAAGAGTAGTAAAGTTTCAAAGATTTTCAGAAATATTCTTTTTTCAAAATCGTCAATGTTTGAGCTGATGTGAGGGCCTTTGGATGGTACTTTTTAAAAACTCAAGTACACTATTCTCATAGTAAATTTAATGCTGATTCCGAAAATGTGGTCAAAAATTAAAATTGAATGAAGTACAGTGGAGAAATTTGAGTTTAAAAGGAAAAAAACACGGTTTTAAAAAAAAAAAAACCTCTTAAAAATCATATCTCGCGAACGGATTGAGATAAAAATATGCAGTTGGCGGCATTTTACTCCATTTATGATGCAGTTTCACCCAAATTTTTTTTGCATCTGCGAGTAAATCACCCTGTATAGTGTTGATCTGTTGAATCCCAGGGAAAAATGTGGTAACGAGGAAAGGTCCTTTTCGATCTCGTTGTTGGTTGGGAGCCCGGTATGATACATGTGCTGGAACGATCTTTCTCCTAAGTAAATTTGGTGGGTAGCCCCTTTGACTCAGTCGATTCGTCTAAGGTCCCCTTTGACTAAGTCGAAAGATATTGTTCAAGGTCGGCCCTGTTGCTGCAGATGTGATGACCGCGGATGGAGAGTGATCGAGGAATTGCATCTTTTATGTGGGGGGGGGGGGGGGGGGGGGGGGAAATCGACCGGGAATTTGTATTCATAATCGGTAAAAACTAGATCTACATAAATAATATGATTTAAGGATGAAATTTCTTACATCGATTTGCTGGATCTTTGAAGTCATGTAATGACAAAAGAAAATTAACTGACAACACTAGTTACTGGTATAGCCAGTTGACATACCTAAAACCAACAATAAGGATTGATAGACCTATAGGTACCCATAAAAAACTTTTATTTAAAAATTTAAATGTTATTTTTTGAAAATGTTGGTTTTAAATTTTTTAGAGTCATTGTAATAACTTTATTTTTTCTCAAAAGTTTGCTAAAATCCGTCTGTCGTTAAAAAATTAAGCATTTTTGGGGGAAAAAATACGGAAATTTGTTAGAAAGCTGTTTTAGAGCACATAACTTAAACTGGCTAAAAACTGTTTAAAAGTTAAATTTATGGTTTTTAGCAGTAGGTAGTGACATTATTTAAAAAAGGTCTATCAACCATCAACCATCCATACATATAAATTTGTTTTAATAAAAAATATACAAAAACGACGACAAGTTGTTAACATCAAAACAATTTAAATTGGTGTGTACAGCAGAATATGTTGGGATAACTTTCGTTTGCCATAAATTTGTTAGGTACCTACCTAGTTTAGGTGTCAGTCTGTGTAGGTACCTAACTACTCAACATGCTCAAATTAAAAATAAACGGCACAAACTCCATCTGTGTAGGATGTATATACCTAATGCGTAAAATGTTGAAAATTTCGCTCGTATGGTTATACTGCACGACAGGAACTTTTTTCCTTGAGATTTTTAGTATTTTCATTGAATATTTCGTACCTTTCTGGCTTACAACACAAAAGGCTTGAGTTTGAACTGTGAAATCGGTAGGTAGGAAGATTTTTAGGCTTTCTAAATGGTTTAAACTTTTAAATAAATATTCACGTATTAAATTTTATCATTGACGTATGAATGTTATCACTAAACCGAGAGACCCCACCCAAGAGATCAGAATTTGGCGGCATTGAATACGACAGTTGGCTCCCCTAGCCGTTGACATCGGAATCGATTTTACGGTTAGCATCACTGCGCTGGCGCTAGACTTGAGCCGCCCGTCCCCATCAAGAGCCTGAAATGGGTAGGTTCTTCTGTTTCTTGTTATCTTGAAAGGTGCACTTTTTTCCTCCGGTGCGCGGTGTTTTCCAGCGAAAAATATATATTTCCTCGAAGATCTACTCGCTCGTAAGTAAAATATTTGATCACTTAAATATATTCTCGATGTGTTCCCAAGTATTGGTTGCCCCTCAACTTTGTTTTCGGGTCGTGAGTTTCAGTTTCATCTCGCCGCTCGGATCTGGTAGGGGGGCTTCGGGAAGCGTCGCTTTGTGTTTGCTATTTCCACCGCAAACTCTTGTCTTTAGCCTTTCCATTATCCTCCTCTCTTTCATTGTTTCCGCACCGGGTGTGAGCGATAAAGTTTTTTGCACTGATCATTAAACACGCATACTAACTAATCTCTCCCGAAGTATTTACCGCCAACGATCCATTATGAACGGCTCTGTCCACACCCCCCCGACCATCCTTATTGTGACTATCATCTAAATTTTATAATCGAATGTTGATGAACTTATGTCTATCGAGAAAGCTTGAAGCAGTTGTGATGTTGGCGGAATTCATCGGCTTTGGATTTCATTCATAGCTTTGGGATTTCTCTAGTTATTTATGTTCCTAACCAACCTACGTGCAAAACTTTATAGGTTACCGACTGATTTACAGTAGACACTGGATCCGGCACCTGTCCCTTGTCCGTTCCTCTCCTATATTGCTATAAAAGGATTCAACCTTTTATTTTTTTCTCCCCATTTTATTACTCCGCCTTAAATACCTGTTCGTTTCGCGAAGAGTAATAGGTAAATAATAGTTTCTCGATGGGTCGGTTTGATGGTAAACACTGGGCTTCCATTGTTTTTAGAAGCTAGCTCGTCGTTTGATCGATAGGCAATGGATTTTGATTTCATGTTTGATAGGTAAAATGATTTTTATGTCTCTCCACGCCGAATTTCATAGACCCGTTCACGGTAGGTACATAGTTGTACCGTTTACATAATTGTGTACTTCCCTTCGTATCGCCGGTGCAAGGATGAGGAGTACCCTTCTCATTGCCACTTTATTAACTTCTTTTTGCTAGCTGAGCAAAATTTTAGTTCTCAACTTCATTTTTTCACTTGTTCTTACCCACCACAGTATTTTGATTATATTCTGTCATACATATAAGTATAATTTTTGCATTTCATTATTTGTTTTTGAAAACTACAAATAGGTATCTAATTAGTACGTTGTAATTAACCTTTGTATAAATATTTGCAGTGTTTTATTTTATTTTAATCTCATTTATTACACAATTTAAAGGCCCGCGAGACTTATGGGTGTGTAATATTTAGTTTGCCGATAAATTATCTTCTTCATGCCTCCTGGATCAAGCTGTTAGATGTTCCTAACTGCATGAACTAATTTTTTCCAAAATTTCAACAAATACTGTGGGTAGTTCCCTACTCGGACTTTTCCCGTTATCCGACCGCCTGCACCTCCAGCGCTGCCTCCAGAAAGTATACGACCGCCAACGGAATCAGACTGATGTGCATAGTTTGTGGTATGGATGCTAGCAAGCTCGCATCTCAAAAATACATAACATCAAGTAGTCAATCCCTTAGTAAAAATTCAGATTAGTTGGACTTATAGATCAGAATGATGTGTACATAGTTTGGTGGTATACTATCTGGAGGCAGCGCTGGAGGTGCTGGCGGTAGGATAACAGGAAAGGTCCCCCTACTCCCTACTTGAAATAAATAGAAGAACTCACTCTTATAATTCTATTATCATCTAAAGCTTCTATGTACGTAATGGGTGTGAATTACTGTATTACACTACCAACCGTTGGTTGGAATTGCCACACATGGTAGTACAATAAAAATATTTTTAGTAGTGAATAGGTATATTCAACTGTTGAATGGTAGTATGGAAGATACTGATTACCACCTCCCCTCCTCGTAGGGTATAATAGGTTCTTGTTATATTATCACCATTAGGCGTTGTTCAACGGTAGTTGTAGGTCTGTACCTAGCCGTTCGTTCTTAATTCTACCGATTCCAACATTATACGCTTTTATCCTAAAAAAGAAAATCAATCATTCAAAAAAGTTGTATCCTAATGAGTTACAGCCATGCAGTTAATTGCCACTCATTTGTATATTGATCCAAGTAATCATTTTACCAAAAGGATTGGTTTAGGATTTTTATTTTATTTTTGTGATGCGAGCTTGCGAGCATCCAGACCACCAAAATTTTTATTAACAATATTGGTGTGCTGTCTGCCTCCCGTTAACCGAAAAGTTTTATAAATATGTTGAATTTCGTAATTTTTCACATTATACATTTACAAATACATATATCAATAATGTTAGATTGCGTGTAACAGCAAATGTTGTGCACAACAATTTTATGCCAATCAAAACTTTTTCTAAATTATATTGCGCTTACAAACACTTAATTTAAGAAAAATAATTTACTGATTCTGAAGCAAATTTCAATGAGATTGAAAAACATTTCAGTGAAATTTGCTTTAAAAATATAAATTCAACAATTTTTAGTAATTTTTCAAAAGTTAGTGATTTTTTCTAGCTTTTTTTTTTTTTGAAATTTGAGCAAGTTGTGCTCAATAAGGGCTACCCCACGAACTCATCTTTCTTTTGAACGCTTGATTTTTTTGGCGAAAGAAAGAAGTTTTTAAATAACCGGATGGACTCAAAAACACATATATGTGACCGTGCTAGGGAAAAGGGAGCTTAACTTGCCAAGGCTTTTTTCAGAAGACTAAAAAACGAAGATTGGATCAAAAAATGACTATATTGTAAATTTTTTGGGTCCCAAAACTATCTCTCTTTTCCCTATAATCATCGCGAAAAACAGCAGTTCTGCAAGTTGCTGAAACCTGCTAAAAATTTGCAATTTTCGGGCCCGCTTTTTTCAAACTTTGGGAAATCATACATTTTCATTAGAAAATGATAGAAAAAAAACCATTTTGTTCAGCATAATGTGGAGAAAAAAAAAAAAATAAATATTTCAAAGAAAGTCGTTTTAGTTACACTGTTTATAACTCAAGAACGGCTAAACCGATTTTCATAATGGTGGGCGCAAATTGACGTGCAAGTTCCGGAATAGAACTTAGGCTATAGTAAATCGTCTAAACTTCCTCCTTCATCGAGAACCCGGTCTTCCTAAGGAACATTGTTTATGGTTTCCTAGGCCGATTGTATGTTTGGTTCCATCAAATTGAAGTGATCTGTGATCTATTTCGCAGACAGAAAATGAAGGTAGTTTGAAAGGTAGGTAGGAGAATTAGGACTTAATTATCTGCGGCGATGCCTAGGGCTCATCAGCTGAGTAGCTTTTAAAGCCTTTTTAAACTATAAAGGTTTTATAGTTTACCCTATGAAGCTGGAATTTAGCATGTAGCCTCTGAGGGACTTCAACTGAGTGAGTAAAAGCAGATCAGCTGAATGAGCTAAATTCTCTCCTGTTTACCTTCGATAGTTGAAACTTGATGGGGAGAACCTGGGACATCAAGATACGATTGAATGAAATAATGGGCTCTTTCCTAATCAGCAGAGTGTCCTGAATTCTCTCCTGTTCTCCCAAGGAAGTTGAAATTTGATAGGGAGACTCTTTGGGACATTAAGAATGAGTGCTTACAAGTACTTACAAGTAAAGTGTAACGAGTATTTAAACTCCAAGTAAACCGATGTGAATAAAGCGTCGAGTTTACTTGTGACCGTGTGCTCGCCAACCCGAGGGTATACTAGCAAGTATTTACTCGCGAGACAACTGAATTCACAAGAAAGGCAAGTAAATACTTGTAGCGCCACACAGACTACTACGCATCATTTCCTGTTGTGACTGTTGTGACCATGTCGTTGGCAACACCACTTTGGAATCCTGGATCACTAACGTATCTCAGAAAAATTTCCATCTTTTTCCGTGCAGTTAATTCTCCACCCCTTGCATCAGTATTTTCATCAAGAAAGTGCGAAGTGAGAAAATCTACGTTTTCGCTCTCAAACCGTAATAGTCCCTTACATAGATCGGAACTTATATCACGCCGGTCTCTATAACGTTTCACACCACGCAGGTTCATAAATGCGAGCCATCTTTCGTGTACAAGTACGACTGCAAGTCTGGGGTCGTGTTGACTTGCGAATGGACGATTATTTACTTGCTACAGTTGAAGTATTTCCTTGCTTTTATTCACACCAAAATTGGCATTTTTCGGGGTTTTACTAGCCTCTCAAGTATTTAAGAGTAAATACTTGTTTTATTCACTTCAATTTTGGCGTTTACTTGTCATTTTAATATGTTCAAGTATTTACTTGTCCTACTCGTTTTTATTCACACCGCTCATGTGTTGATACCGAGAATTTCTATGATTCCAACAGACATGACATTCGAATTTAAACGTTTGCAGTTTCCTATCCGCCTTTCATTTGCAATGAACATCAACAAATCGCAAGGACAGACGCTCCAAGTCAGCGGCAATTAATTTAGAAGAACGACGTTTTTCGCACGGCCAATTATACGTACCCTGTTCAAGCGTCGGATTACCACAAAATTCATTTATTCATGCACGAGACGAAAAAAAAAAAAAAAGTTTACCTCAATGTATCGAGATAAATAAATTAATTAATAGTAAACCAAAATTCCACATAACAGATTGTTTTGACTTTTCATTGTAATTCTATTTTTATTGAGAGCAGCAAAGCACACCGGGTCAGCTAGTAAAAAATATAAACTCACATTTGACCCCTGGCAAGTTAAGCTCCCTTTTCCCTTGCACGATCACATATAGTGTTAGAATACAGGAATTGTCATAGAATGCTTCAAAACAAATTTCCATGATGAAAATTGTAGACAATTGATTTTCTTTTTTGCAGTCTTTGCAAATAGCTTCATTTTCTAAGAAAATTCGCTAAAACAATTTTGTGTAGGTACTTATTTAATAACAAATGGTAGAATTTTTTTGTGCGCAAATGTCTGCTGCAATATATATATATATATAATACATATAAAACAATAATCATGATTATCCTATATATATATATATATATATATATATATATATATATATATATATATATATATATATATATATATATATATATATATAGGGTACGTACCTTGGTCCTGTCCCCCAATTTACATTACTCAATTGTGGTTTAAAAAAGTTTGGGGGCAGCACTTGAGTTTTTGCCCAGTCGAAACTTAAGTCCTGCCCCCAACTAACTGGTGGTAAACACCAGAAACTATAACACATGTATGACTGATGACACAGATAAATCGCTTTGATCGAAAGTTGTGAGGTTTAGATGCAATGATATTGTAATTAGTGATCACTGAGGGAGTTATTGGACTCTGGACTCTTCCCCGCAAAGCATCGTCGGGTCATAATTACTGTTGGACTGGACCCTGTTCGATCTCAGGAGAATGTGGGGTATTTTATATGCTTTTAATATGGAGGTCTGGATGTTCGCAAGCTCGCATCTCAAACATGAAAAAATATCCTAAATCAATCCTCTTGATAAAATTTAGATCAATTGGGAAAATGGATCCAGGGTCTTTACACATATCTCTGTGAGTTTCTGTGGAGGAGGCAGGGGCCGATCCATTCATGTCTTTCTTGCTAATATAAGTATTTGAAAAGCTATGTAATCCAAATTCAAGTGGATAGACACAATGTAAAACAATATATATATGTATATATTTGCTTAAGTAAAATAGGTGTTTGACATCATTTGTTCATTTTCCTGGAAAATCCCGGACTAAAGTTTTTGACTAGGCAATGATTATAGTTTTAACTTTTTAAACCACAATTAGATAATGTAAATCGATTTTAGGATGTTGCAAATATCAGCAATGAGAAAGAGGGGACTCTGGTGATGCCAAATCATATTTTTACAATTAGAAAACGATGGTTCTAAGTGGGAAAATCTCGTTTTGAAAAGGGGGGGGGGGGGGGGGGGTGCAGTACTAAAGTACATCCCATATATATATATTTTTTTTCTTCCTTCGAAATGTTGATTTATCGATACATTAGAAATGGCAGATAAAATTGATATTTTTGAACCGCGCACACCTCCTACAATTTTCATCTACAAATTATATTTGAATATTGCCATATTTTGAAGAGTTTATCAGAGTAGGCACTCTCTCTTCAGTTAAATCGACATAAATCTTTCCACTTACCTACTTCAATTTATTGGAGTTAGAAAGTACCCTTTGGAAGCCACTTTGATATCAACCCTGTCAGCAGGTCTGAGAAGCGAATCCCCATTACCGCGACCTGTGGTGAGAAATTATGGATTATGCAAATCCCGCTAAAATTTATGAGTTAACTTTGTGCAGAAAACACTTTTAGTTGAATCAAATCGCTCGCTACAGGTGAACGGCTCTCATAATTGCGTCTGCTTATCTCATATGAACAGTTACCGTCTGACACGTCGCTACTCTTCCTTGAAAATCCCTTGGTTACAATAGCTTTTCAGTTCGTGTGAATTCCGCTTGTTCGCGCTTCTCTGATAAGCTCATGTGCTAAGTTTTATTCTTAACGTTAAAACCGAATTTAAAAATCCTCATATGCTGTTCGTCTTACGAGTAATGTTGTGTATAAGCATGCGATTTGGCCTCTTTTTGGAGAGCTACATAATGATGTTGTTAATAGAGTTTTTTGCACTTATTTACAAAAGATTCCGGTTTGATGTCAATTTTGTTTTCCATAAATTTCAATCCAGTAAATGTGAGCGGACGAAGCAGAAAAAGTGATACTGTTTTATTGTGGGTGAATGACTGGTTATAAATAAAAATAACAAAATAAGAAGAAAAAAGCTTTCATAACGGAGATGAACAAAATAAAAATACTCAATTTCCTAAAGTTTTACTGGTCAAATAACCAGTGAATAAAAGGGACTTACTGAATAATTACCACAAATTCTACAACATCAGGAGACGGAAACAAAGAATCTTTGATAAATAATTGAAGGGTTGATTGTAGCTTTGAGTGTTAACACCCAAACCTAAACAAGTATCAAAGGTTTCAGTATAGTTTGTATGAAATGATGAGGATTGAAGTAGGGATGGCGATGGTCCCTGTTAACTACGTTGCAATCTGGTCAATGACAGCTGCTTTTCATGCACAATCCTACATGATATGGCCTTGATTTGCAGAGCTCCCTTATTTTTCAGCAGACCTTGATGCACTTTTTTGGTTTATTATTTTCAATACGTAATAAACCCTTGTAATTACCAAGAAATTTTTTTTAAACCCCCTTCAAAACTTATTGGTTTACGTTTCAAGATGCGTAGTTTCCAAAAATCGAATAAAATCCGTCTTTCCGTCGTCCGAAATTTTTCTCCGAAACTGAACTACTGTACCACACAATAGGTACGAAATTTGGCTAAAAAAACATACATGGGCCTGTAACATCGGCATCGAATTTGATCAACAGTTTTTTTTTTTTTGGGTCTCATTTATATATACGAGTACATCATCCCGAAGAGTCGGATGAAACCACACTGGTCGCTGTCAGTATATCCGTTTACTTTGGCTGGAAAAAAAGGGGGAAAAAAAAAAAAAAAAAAAACAACAACATGGGGGTTAATTTTAACTGGTGGTTTATCGAAAATCGCCTTGCAACTTCGACGCTCGTACCAGCTGATAATAAGAATGGAATTTTTACTTCTGGAAACCGGGTTTATTATAAGTTTTGTCACCTATAGAACGGTTTCTGAAGTGAATATAGTTGGTTTATTTTATACAGGGTGTCCCAAAAATAACCCCCCCCCCCCCCCCATGTCTCCCACAATGTTTGAGATATCAAGGTGATAATTGGAGACCGTTTTTGAGGTACTTGATGCGGTTTTAAGCAAATAAAAATAACGGAAAAATCCAAAAGTTTTTGGACTATCCAAAAGGGGGATAATTGGTACTTTGAAAAAAGTTTTTACATTTTTTGCCAAGTAGCTCCTCATTTTAAAGCATTTTAGTGCTAAATATGATGGTGAAAACAAAATTGCCATATCATATTCCGTTCGTGGATTAGAATTGATGAAGCATGAAGGAGCACGATTTTTTCTATAAGTACTTATCTTCAGAAAAATGCGTGCTTTTTCTTGGTTCATTAGCTACAATTTGAGAACGAAATAAGATATCGCTATTCTGGTTTCACCATCGTTTCCAGCATTAAAAAAATCTTTAAAATGAAGTGTCACTTGGCAAAAAATGGAAAAAATGTTTTCCAATGTACCCAATAGCCCAATAGTCAGTAGTAGTCAAAAACTTTCGATTTTTTCCCCTGATTTTTATTTGTTTGAAAGTTAGTTTCAGGCACCCCAAAAACGCTCTCCAAGTTTCTCTTCGATATATCTAAAATTGTGGAACAAAGTTAAGGGTGGTTGGGGGGGGGGGGGGTACTTTTTGGACACCTGTGTAATTAATTTTCAGTTGGTGGGTCAGCTCGTACTAGGTAAGTGCAGTGTATTATCATTTATCAATATCTCTTCGGTAGACGCCGGATATATTTAAATGTCCAATTTATAATAATAATAATATATAATGTTTAATAATATAGAGGGGTGTTCTGCGTAGAAGAGCTATCCAATACAGAAATAATAATAAACTTTCGTGTTATAATTTGCATCGTTTTAGGGTTATTTGAAGAATGATGGTGGTGGCTCGTTTATTCCAGATGAATTAGCGTAGGTATTTTCCGAACTCTGGCTTGGCGTATGCGCAAACGTGAATATGTTAGTATCATGCAAAATCGTTTCCTTGACAGTCCCCTAAATGATCCTCCAAGGATACCTAGAGGATCCTTTGAATCAATGGTAGAACAATCTGCGCATTCCCACTTGGTCAACCCACTCCACCAAAATTCTTAATCCATTTGAGTCTCATAATTTTAAATATTCATGCTCTCGTATTGTGCAACTTTCTGTTTGCTAAACTATTTGTCGAACTGTCTGTTCGATATCATGCAAACGTTTGAGGAACCTCGTGTGCCACACCCCTCTTGGATTCTGTTCTCCTTAAGTGGACCGGCACTATTGACAGCCTTAGCCTCAATATTGAATTCCTTGGAAAAACGAAAGCCCCCGACTTGTACAGACAAACTTGGGCTCCAAGAAGAATCGTCTGGTTTCCCTCAATCCGAAGTAAACTAGCGCCACGGTGGGTCGGTCCTTTGATCGGGGTTTATTGCAGGGAACTGAATATTTCGGTCTAAATGAAGTTTTAGTGGCCCTATCTCAGTTGTTTACAATCGCTCCGGGAACACAGCGATCTAATGGCTATTACTTCTACTCCCGCTTCTGACCCCTGTGTGACCCAATTTTCAACTCCATTATTCACCGATTTATAAGAGGTCGCGTTAATGTAGTCGATTAACTTGCGCGAGGAACCCAATTTTTCGTTGCAGTATTGGAAATGACCAAGTCCCTAGTAAAAGGGTGATACGTCACAGCTTTTGCTTCCGAATATACTAGGTTACCGGAAGCCTAGTTTTCACTTTCGGGAGATGGAAAAATTGTTGTTTCCAAAATCGAAATTTCCACTTGCATTCTACGTTTTAGACCTTTCTGAACAACTTTCGTTCCGATTTCGTCTGTCTGTCGGTCTGTGTGTGTGTGTTTGTCGTGTGTCCGCAAATCCTTGTAACTAGTTTAATTTCCACAATTTTCAATCAATTTTGATGAAATTTTTCAGGAATGTTTGGGTGAGGTCGTTCATGGTTCCGTAGTAATTTCATTGTTCACTCTGCGTATTCACAAACCTAAATTCCATCAAGCATTATTTTCTCAGACCCTTTTCGCCCGATGACTCACAACTTGTAGGATTGTTGGGAGAAGACAATTTTAGCATTCCATATCAATTCCAACGTAATCATTTCTTTAATAGCTCTTGCGCATGTGCAAATGTGATCCTTGAAACAAGCTTAATTTCTATCGTTTTTATCTGAATTCGATTAAATTTCCAGGCAATATGCGGGTTACGCAGTATATGGTCCCCCTAACAGTTTCATTGTTCTTACATTAATACTTTACTCTGCGCATGCGCAAACGTGAATTCCGTCAAGCATCATCTCGCTTAAATTTGGAGATCAGTTGGGAGAAGACGATTTTACCAACCCTTATCAATTTTAACAAGATTGATTGATTGATTTTTTTTTTTTTTTTTTTTTTTTTTTTTTTTTTTTTTTTTATTAGTAGAAGCTGCGCTTGTGCGAATGTGTAATTCTTGAAACGAACCAAATTTCTATAGTTTTCATCCGATTGTGATGCAATTTTCAGGGAATCTGCGGGTTAGGATGTTGATGTTCCCCTACATATTTCATTTTACTCGAATAATTACTTCATCCTGCCCATGCGCAAATATATTGTTCATTTTAACTAGTTAACCGATTTTGAAGTTTCACGCAACATCTTGATTCTCTATTTTCCGCAATGGAATTTTTTAGGATCATTTAAAACTTTCCAATGATCTAGATACATTCATGTTACGGGAACGAGGAAGCCACACCCTTCGCAATTTATTTACTTTATTTATTTACTTTATTACGGGCAAGCCCAGTTTGCATTTCTATACAATAATTCATTCTAACAAAAATGAAATACAATATATAGTGAAACGAAAATATCAGATTCAAAGGACAGCAAGCGTACAATTTTAGTATTCTATTAATCGCCCGACAGAGTTGGAAAACAGTAATATAAAATAATGCATGCTAAAAGGGGATTATTAGTTAGAAATTTCTCTCTCCTCTTTATTCATATAAACGTAATTTCCTGCGGGATTAACGATTCAACGGAAAACGTTTTAATCGCCAGAGCAACAGTTAAAAAACATACATGGACAAATATTACATACTCGGAATCTGAAGATGTAAAACCTTTTTCGGAACCTGTAAACAAAAATCATAGCGTGGAAATAATTTTATCAAATCTGTTTTATCCCTATCCCTTTCATTTTCAGGATATTAGAGAGTTCCTAAAGCGATAGGGAGGTAGAGATGAGGCGCCTTATCGTGAACGGAAAGCACTAGGTACTGCGCATGTGCGGGCAATTTATTTCACCTAAACATAAGACGCTTTATCCCAAACCAACCTATCTCATCTCTTCCTCCATATCGCAAAGTATCCTCGCTCATCGATAACAGTGATATTCATTCATGATTAATGAATTTCTTGATTAATCATTTTATCATCACTCTTTAATCATTTTCTTGTTCATAAATTTTCAAAATCTGCCATTGCGAAACCTTTTTGTGAATAAGAAAAGAACAAGAAACTTAGAAATGCTGGAAACTGAACACACGGAATAGGCGGGAAAATCCCCTAGGTGGTTCAGCGTTACTTGAAGGTAAGTAGCGTCACTCTAAGATTAAATGCTAATTCAACCCTCTTGACTTTATCAGATTACCATCTGCTTTGGCTCGCCCCAGACAATAAAATCCCCAAACACCTTATCGCCATTGACTTATCGTTTAGGAACTCTATTTAAAAGTAAAAAAAAGGAGTTTTTCATTATCTGTGCTACATTCAAAAATAAAATCAAAATAATTCTAAATATGTATCCTTATAAAGGAGCTCCTAAAGCGATAGGGAGATAGAGATGAGGCGCCTTATCGTGAACGGAAAGCGCTACTGCGCATGTGCGGGGATTTGAGGCGCCTATCTCCAATACGACAGATTTATCCCACCCTATACATTAGGCGCCTTATCCCGATCCTACCTATCTCATCTCTTCCTCCTTATCGCAAAGTAACCTTACACACCGATAACAGTGATATTAATTTCTTGGTGGTTTTAATGGCGGTTCTCATTCGAGTTTCGTACCTGTGTTCCCAAATTCCCAGTGGAAGATAAGTAGCTCCACTTTAAGATAAGACCCTAATTCAACCCTCTTGACTTTATCAGGTTTGGGTCCAGTATGTGGCTCCCCCCTGATGAAAAATGCCCTAGCTTCTCGTCCCAATTGACTTTTCGTTTAGGAACTCTCTATTACTTCCACTTCAGAAGTAAAAATTAAGTCATTGCGTCAAAATGCATAACGATTTGTAGGCACAGACGGCAAAATACGGCTTTTCAGCAATTAATTTTCTGGAAACTCTCAAGAATTTCCTTGTAATCTCGCGAGGATCGATCAAAGGGTGCTGATGTTTATTGAGGGATCTTTTAGGGCATAACCCTTTTATTTAATTTAAGAAAAAATGATGAGGTTTTTATAGCTATGCGTGTGGCAACAATCTGCGGGTATACTGATGAACGTGAAACCAAAATTGATTAGGGAGGTGGTCTGAAATTTAAAATTGGAGTGGAAATATTGATTTTGGATAAAAAAATATTTTCATCTCATATAAGTTCGAAAATGCGTTCGCTTATTTGGTTGAGTCGAGAGCATTAATACCCTTGGGATTTCTTGTTAGCTATGGCGCTATAAATGATGAAAAAGTTGAGGGAGACATAAAGAAGGAAGCTTGAAGTAATTGTTATAATCATTGTAATACAATGAATGTTAGGCCCACCTATTTTCATTTTATGTTTATTTTGTAAATGTTAATAATAGATCCCATTCTAAGAAATTTGATGTCATCCGCACTCTCCCACGATGAGTGGTTTTCTTTCTGTTATTTTTCAAAGTTTCCTGCGTTGGTGACCTCAAAGTGTACCTACATGGGGGACCAGTTGGGAATCGGTGCTTTCACGTCATCAGTGCCCAAAACTTTTGAAAACTATTTTAAGAAACTGTTACAAAGGTTACTTCAATTATCTCGATGTCGGGGAGTAAGTAAAGTAAACAATCATTGCAGGTTGAGGCTTTTCGTCCTACTGCCTCGGACGTCGCGGACGTCTTCAGCTGTCCTCCAAATAGAGGATCCGGTGTCAGAGAGTGTCTCACAGGTGCACACGTAGAGTGCGCCATTATAAAGTTCCTGGGGCTCGTGCATTAAGGTATTTAAGGCACCTCTGAAGTCTCTTCTTCAGGATCCTACTGTTTCTGCCTTCGTTTTTTTCAAGCAGGGTGAGCTGAGAAATCTTCTCTTTTTGGATTTTCGGAAGGAGTTATTCGAAAGTCGACATGATTGATGAATGATGAAATTGTCCAATCCAAGTCCTATTTTCAAAGATGAAATCTGAACAGAGCTTGCCACATCGAATGGAAAATATTCATGTTTGACATCATCGATTCACGATGTTTCGATAAAATCCAGTACCAGACCGTGTTGGTAGGTTTTTAGAACCAGGCGACCGATGGTTTTGAAACATCAATTTCGATGCTGCAAACCTTGCGACACTTTTTTAGAAGACTTGGTTGGAATCCAGTACCAAATTATTGATTTCCTCTCTGATATAATTATTTCATGATTGTGTACTTGTACTTTCATCTCCTAAACTTGAATTTGTTTGATGTCGATCTCGGCGGATCGTTCGATAAAAGTCGAGCAGAAAGAAAAATAAGGCAGTTGAATTAACGTGGTTGCCTAGTTTGAGCCAATATTGCTAGGGAACTCTTGTTGATGCTGTGTTGGTTGAGGCGTTCTGTCCCATTTAATGATTCACTAACTTTTCTGAAATTCGTCTACCGCCTCAATGATCAATTCGCATGTAATAAATCAAGTGTGTCTAAACTTCTTCATGCCTAGTTGGAAATTATTTTGACTAGGATAAAGTCTCATAGAACACAACTTTCTCTCTCCCCCACCCCCACTCCCAACCTGCAGCAAAAAACATGTGATGCAGCATCTTTACCGTGATTCAGGGTTAGATGACACCAATTTAAATGAGTTCGCCGTTGAGAAACACTGTAACAGCAGGTTAAAACCCACTCAAGCAGGCAGATAAATTAACATCCACATTAATGTGGTCTTAGGTACCTTCATTAATTCATTTCCTTGGCTCGTAAATGGGTGTTTCGAATGGAATCTGAACTAACAGTAGTGGATATACATATCATTCTGCCCACCTACCTACGTAATATCTAATCTGCAAACTACCGGTTCAGGTAAGGTTATGATACCCAATCATAATCATGTGATTCAAGTCCCAAAGTTCAAAAGTCTATTGTAAGGACCAAGTTGAATGGCAAATTTCGCATTTCAAGCTTTTTTGTGGGTTGTGGAACGAATTCAGTTGTGATTCGTTTCATTCCTATTTCAAAAGTTTTCTGAAACTAAATGCTACATCTGCCTATCCTCCATATAAACGATTTGCAATTCCGAGGAGTTCATCATCATATAGTAGGAAAGGCTGATAAATTATTAAAAATCTTCAGAACTTACTACAATTTCTGGAACAGTGAAAGGTTGCCGACTGAATCGCTGTATTCCTTGTGGCAATGTGTAGCAATGCCTTTCTCTGCGCAATGTTGATTTTTGACATTTTCATGTCTTTCATATGGCACATAACAAAAAAATCGTCACGAAAAAAATTGTCCCAAGTGGCCACAACGATGAAATGACGTTGACCATTCATTGGTAAACACATGAAAATGTCCCAATGCGTTGCAGACTCGTATGCAAGCGTTTGTGTTGGTTTATAGGTAATTTCTAAACTTTACACTCTAGGAAGCTGTAATTTCGTATGTAGCCTCTTTAGGACATTTACTTGACGATGCCCAGGGTCCGGATCAGATGAGTTCCTCTTAAAGCTAATTTCTATGTTTTACACTCTAGGAAGCTGTAATTTCGTATGTAGTCTCTTTAGCACATTTACATGACGATGCCCAGGGTCCGGATCAGCTGAGTGGCTCTTAGAACTTGCATACGAGTCTGCAACACATACTTGTCTTCAACTAAAGACATAAAATGTCCCAATTTATTTTCAGTTATGAACCTTTGTAATTAACCAAGAGAACAATTTTTAGCCCCCCCCCCTCCCTCCCTCTCAATGTTTTTTTTTTCTTTCCTCCGATCTGAGGTTGGAGTCCATGATGGCAATCCGTTTAGTGGCGGAAGGCAAAATGGCTCCCCTTATTATCGTGCTCCTTCCAGTATATCCCCTTTGACCCCATGTTCAATGCCGCTATGACCCTTCTGGTTAAGGTGTTGCTTAAATCATAGAATGAAAGAGAAGATTCTGAAGAACACATTCCCGGCTTGAGTGGTTCAAAAATGCTCAATAGAGCGCAGGACGAATGGAACGATTTCTGCCTATTTATTTATGCCGACTTTTGCCTGGACGTTTATGCTTTTTTTCGTAGGGTGCTTAGAGCTTTCTGAGTTGATTTTTTCTTATGCGGTCCATGCTAACGGGCCGAAACCGGTTTGAAGAATAAAATACGCTTCCTTAAAGGGGACTTAAGGATTAAATTGAAGTGTTTCCATCTCCTCATCTCACACCCTTGCATGGACACATTCGCAGAGATTGCCACATTTAGTTTATGAAATAATAGTTTTTATTTTGCGTAATTACGTAGGTATATATTATCAAGTATTAGGAAATAAAAAAAAAAAAAAAATAAATAAGTGTGTTGATTCTTTCATCTCTTGTGCTTCGTTTCACCTCGTTCAACGGTACTAAATAATATCTAAATTTTGGACGGTAGGTACCTCAGGCTATGACGATCACACTAGCGTTATTCCCGCAGTAAAGTAACTATTTCCCGCCAGCCGCTTGTTTTCCATCTACTTACATAGCCCCACTAGCTTTTATTCCACGAGGTAAAGTAGCTTGTTTTGTGGCTGATCGCCAACTACAACTGTCAGCTCCGGGCGGAAAAAATGCATGATCTTGAGAATGCGCCACAAGAGCAGGAAAAACGCCACAGAAATAGGCAACTGGGCGAAGTACGAAAATGGCCAAACATTTCTAGCTTAAGTGGCGTATTCTCAAGTTCACGGCGTATTCCCGTCTTGTGACCCCATAGTCTGCGTCCATATTTATTTTTACAGTTGACAAGCAGCTGGAAAACAAGTTTTCTTTACTGCGGGGAAAAAAGCGCTACTGTGGCCTGATCATTTGAGAGAAAACAAGCTACTTTACTGTGGGGAAAACGTTAGGCCGTAGTTTGAAGCCTCTCACCAATATACCCACGACAGATTTTATATGTTTCTATTGTGATCGAGGGGGAAAAAATCAGGTCAAGGTCCATTATTCATATGTCTTCTTGAATGACGTCGACCTCTGACCGGATTGTGTCCACATTATTCGATAGGTACCTAGTAGGAAAGGGAAACACCCCCGAATAAAATGAATACATAAATAATAACTAAAAAGGGAGGTCCCCTTTTGAAGAATAATCCTTTGACTCCATCATTCGCTTCTAGAAAACAGGGGGCATCCTCTGGAGAAAAAAAAGAGAGTTGTCCCCTATCCGGGTCCGATTCCCGAAAAATAAGTCACAAAAAGGGAAGGACCTTCGCCTTCACTCATCACATTCATTTCTGATCTTGGGCGGGTAAGCGAAAAAAAGCCGCAGGATCGAAGGGAAGTGAATGGGTTGATAAGAAAGAAAGGGGAGGCGGGAAAAAAGAGCGCGTAAAGGAACTCGGATTGAATGGGCGTTGAGGGAAAAAAGTCTCATTGACGCTCTCCACCGATTGTCATGGCCTTTTACAGAAGATTGGATAATAACGAGACTGTGAAGCGAAATTGCTGCTGAAAGAAAGATGAGCGCGTGGGTACCGCTGTGATGGTGATACGACGTACACATTAGGTACTGTGAAATTCTCAGTAGAATGGGATGACTTATAGAAAATATTGCCAATTCACAACACTTTTGTACTCCTGCCTGCGTTCTAATTGTCATTTATTATTGTTATAATCTTAATTATTAATTAATTTATTAATAACACGTAAAAAAAAGTTCCAGTCATGCAGTAGATCGCATCGTATGACCGAATTCTCGTAGAGTACCTATGATCTATTCCATGTAGAATCAAATTATGTTACCTTGTTTGAAATTGAGCGCTTTGAGTAAAAGTTGATCGTTGACCACCAATTTTATGGCGAAAATGATATTCTACGATTCAAAACGGATTTTGGAATTTAAGCAATTTTTTAATTTTTAATCAGCTTTTCTGCAAATACCTATTAGTGACATTTAAGTACATTTTTCAGCATGATTTTGTGAATAAAAAGTTTAATGTTCTAGTTGATTGTTGATAAACTTCTTCTGACTAATATTCTGCTAAAAAACAGAAGTATAACAATTTGTAGCCCTTTTAAATGCTTTTTGTTACCACATTTTTTCAGATTCGACCAATTTAATGTACAGAAATTGGTGGCCAACAAACTCATCCTTTCATTTGGAATGACATGTACATACGTATATATATTTAGGACTCGGGCTGACGACGTCGGCGATATAATTGTCTTCTAAACATCTTGATGGTTTTGTGTGTAATTAGCGATTTTTTGTAGAAAATGATTGTTGGCAATTGATGCTACGATGTTGGTATTTGGAGGTAAAAGGCGACATTTCAAAGCACTACCAGATTTTGAGTCTCTCTATTAAGTGATCCACATCAAGTTCAAAGTGCCATCTCCAATCTCTACGCCCAAGTAAAGCATCTAAGAAATTTCATTGATACCTCTTCTTCATCTTAAATTTTCTGAGAAAGCTCAGAACGTTCCTAATTGGATAATAAATTATTTGTACTGGTACATCAAGATTGAAATCCCTTGCTAATTGCGAATTCGGATGTACATTACGGATCCACGACGTCATTCAATGCGTTAAGGTTTCGATGATGGATAATTATCTAAATTAGCTCATCTTGCGGTACGATGGAAATAATTATACAGATTCGCTGCCACTGAGACAGAAACACCGGAAATTTCACACTTCCTAAAGTGTTCGGCATTCAGCGGATTTAATCCGGTTCCAAACAGAAATCAACCCCAGGGGGATGTGAGGCGGATAAAGTCGGTTTTAATTGGGTGCGATCAAAGCGGATCACCGCAGCGGAAGAATAAACGACAGCAGCTCTCAGTTTCGGGCGAATTAATCGAACCGACCGGAAAGGAATGAGAATTCTGAACCAAAATGTAGTCTACCACCGTCCATCCGCTTCCCAAGTTTTAGAGCAATTCCTCCGCCGTTTCCTGGTGGTTGGATTCGCTAAAGAGAACTTCAAGGCTCACTGAAGAACAACATCGAACGCACGTTTCAACAGTGGGCTATTTCGTTATATTTGACTTTCTGTCCAAATTGCGTTAGCCCAAGTCCAAATCACTGCGTTATGTGCAAATTTTGATTTTTTTTTTTTTTCATTTTATTTTATTTTTTAATTTAGGTATAGCTCCACACCTTTTCACGGGTGTATTCTTCTTTCTATATTATTATTACTATTAATATTCTACAGGGTAGCCCCAACGTGACCCCCCTCCCCCTACTTTTTTCCACAGATATCGAAGCGAAACTTGTAGAGCGTTTTAGGGGTACCTGATACTGAATGTTGAGCAAATAAAATCACGAAAAAATCCAACAATTTTTGGACAACCCAAAGGGGGGAATTATTATTTGGGTAGGTACTTCGGGAAATAATTTTCAATTTTTCGCCGAGTGACACCTCATTTTATAGATTTTTTAGCGCTAAACACGATGGTGAAACCAGAATTGCGATATCTTAATCCGTTCTCGGATTAGAGCTGATGAACCAAGAAGATGAAATGAATTTTTTCCGAACATAGGCATGTACCATATCAAAAATTGAGTAGGTTGGTAGTCTAAAATTTTTTTCCTGATTTTTATTTGCTTAAAACATAGTATCAGGCACCCCAAAAACACTCTTCAAGTTTCGCTTCGATATCCCGAAAATTCTGGAAAACAGTTATGGGGCGGGGGGGAGGGGGGTGAAAAGATACCGTTACCTACTCTCCCACTAAACTGTTTGGTTCCTATAACTGCCGCTGGTGAGATTTGGCGTTGTCGTTCCTAATTCACGTACCTACTGCTTCTAACTCGTACAAGAGAACCTTCTAGCAGCCAACCCAAAAATCCAAGCACGTTTTATTGGATTTTGTGTACTAACTTTTTCCTTGTTCGAATTTAAATTGGCACAACCTGTTTTGCTGGTTTTTGTTGAAAATGGATATCATTTCGTTGAATGCTACTACGATGACAGATTCATGTAGATATGTAAACAGGGGAATTCCTGACAAGTCCCGAAAAAGGCGAAACTTGGAATTCCTAAACTCTGGGTTTCCAAAATTGTAAATTATCAATTAAAGAAATAGTTTTATAGTATTTTCGTTAAAAAATAATTCAAATAAAAATTTAAAAAAATAAAATAAAGATGAAATAAATTAATCAAAAATATAATAATATATATATATATATAAAAACAAAAAAAAAAAACAGGGTTAACACACAAAAAGTCATTTTCACCATTGTTTTTCAGTCACCATTAGTTTTTGCTTAAATTTTGAAATCGCATTTCTTTCAATAAAAAGAAAGGTTGTCTAATACAGAAATAATAAAATCTTGGTGTTATAATTTTCAACGTTTTTGAATTCTACATATGTTGAAATGTAAACCATCAAATTTTGAGGAGGTTGTGCTGAACAAGTTTTTTCTTGGTCGATTTTAAAGGCTCATTATTATAAACAATTAACAGAAAGGATTAGTCGCAACAGTTTCTTTTCACATTGTTCTGGGGGGTCTAGTTGATGTATTAGCGCCCTCTGTTATCGGCCAAGCCAGTATATTAGGCCGATAACTGGCCTGTCTGTAAAGTTTCAAACGCTGATTTATCGTTTCCAGTTCCCGCCCCTACCGAACCCCTGGCAAGCTGTACTGTTCTGTTCATGTAGGAATTCGTATATCGACGCTGCTTGTTGGCTGTTGAACGAAAACCCGGTCTAACGGCTGGTTTATTTCCTTCTGAAAGATCGTATTGGTGGGCCATTAATAATGCCGCGTTTCGGGGATAAATGATGGTCAGTAATGGATTCATTTAGCTTGGCCTCCACCTGATTGGACATAAACAACACACCTAACACTGGATGAATTCAATACGAGTAGCAGTAGACGAATCCATCTTTTATTTGTTTATTAATACGGGCAAGCCCAATACAACATAAACTTCACAGTTTATGATATGCAAAGAAAACAAAAAGGAGTTGGTACGAGTGAAGTAAATAATGTGCGCACGGAAGAACATGATAGAAAAAGGCTGCAAATTTCCACAGAAAAGTCTTAAAGTTCGGTATTGTATAGCTTTTCAATGCAGAACACCTGTCTATAATTATTTGGTAGGTATCTAAATATATCTGCATAGTTGTAGACGCTAACTGAGGAGAAATTAATCTAATTAAACAACGCACCTACACTTTCCTTATTAGTATTCAACATGAGCTGGCGCTCATGTTGGCATAATCGCAGCGTTCAATCCACTTGTCCTAACACTATCTAGCGTTCATTAATGAAACTTAGCAGTTCACTCGCAAATTCATAGAAGTCACTGCTCCTTAATCCCTTGTAGAGAGGGAAAGGATTAACAAACATACTGCTTTCCGGATGATTTCATTCCATTCTTAGCCATAATATCTATATATGACAACCAAAAAAATATTAGTTACCTACCTTGAAAGTTTTTGAGATCTCGATTTGTAAATATATCATTCCTCAAGTTCTACCTTTTAGGGTAGAGCAAAATTGATGCGGATGTTTCTTGGCACAACCTCGGCCAATGTGATTTTTGATCCGAATTTCTTAATGTTCGATCCAGTAGTTTCAAGAGAAAAGCTTCTTGAAATATAAACCAACAAATTTTGAGGTGGTGGGGGTAAACATTTTTTTTTTCTTGGTCGGTCACAAATTTTTATTATTGAAGATAATGAACCACCAAAATGTTACAAAAAAGGGGGCTCTGCGAGTACTACACCTATCACTTTGTCATCAAATGGAGCACACGAATTAGGATATGTCCATATCCATACAGTCATTTAAGTTGAGCTTTAGTAATCGGGGTATTCTGGAAGACAGGTGATGGTGAAGGTAGTTCAACTGGTCGAAATGGAATCCAAAATAGGTTTCTTGAACGGAAGCTAGAGTGAGGGATCCATAAATTGATTTTCGTCAAGAGTGCTGGAAAGTCCATCTGACCCCGGTTAGGTAATAAAAAAGTACACGTCAGTCGTGTCACGTCAGGCTATTGGATTCAGCAAATTCCAGCTCTCTCCTAGTTGATCAACATCGACATGTTCTTGTGGAGTATGTTGTTTATACGCCACATATCGTAGTAACTTGAGGTGCAGCCTCTCGATCTGGTTCACATGGCACGTATAGTAAGGGAACCATACGATCGACGCATACTCCAAGATGGGAAGCACAAAAGATTTGTAGAGTGTGGTAATTGCTGGTACGTAGTTAAACTCACGTGTATTGTGTTTGATAAACCCCAATACACTCATTGCCTGACTGGAACTGGAAGAGATGTGGTCAGAAAATGAGGAATGGTGGCCATGAAGAATACCCAAAGTTTATTCAGTGAAATATCCCCATTCCGCCCCACCCCTCCCTCAAAATACCCGTTATGGTTCAGATTTGAAAATTTCAAGTAGTTTGTGATTCGAGTTAGAGTATTCCAAACATTTTTAATCAACCAGGTCCTCAGTTTATTAAGTGATGACCAAGATACCTCATCCCCCCCCCCCCACCTCCTTCCTCTAAGAAAACACCCCCTTTGGGTCAGATTTGAAAAATTTCAAGTAGCCTGTGATTTGAGTTAGCGTAATTCAAACATATTCTAGCAATCAGGTCCCCAGTGTGTAATTCAAACATATTTTAGCAATCAGGTTCCCAGTTTATTCAGT
Organism: Adelphocoris suturalis; assembly: GCA_030762985.1. NCBI lineage: Eukaryota > Metazoa > Arthropoda > Insecta > Hemiptera > Miridae > Adelphocoris > Adelphocoris suturalis. The sequence continues at coordinate 70,629,149 of CM061043.1, forward strand.
GATGTCCAAGATAACCCCTTTTAGCCTTCCCCCCCTCCTCCCCGAAACCCTAATGGTCGGGTTTGAAAAAATTTCAAGTACCTACCTAGTCTGCAATTCAAGTAATAACCCGAACATATTTCAACGATCATGTCTCCAGTTTATTTACTGATATCCATGATACCCCATTTCACCCCCCTCCTCTCCCAAAACACCCCTTATGGGTCAGATTTGGAAAATTTTAGGTAAGTAGCTTGTGGTTCAATTTAGAGTAATCCAAACATATTCCCCCACTCAAATCCCCGGTTTGTTCAGCGATGACAAATATACCTACCAACAAATATACCAAATATATCCAAGATACCCCATTTCACCCCCCTCCTCTCCCAAAACACCCCTTATGGGTCAGATTTGGAAAATTTTAGGTAAGTAGCTTGTGGTTCAATTTAGAGTAATCCAAACATATTCCCCCACTCAAATCCCCGGTTTGTTCAGCGATGACAAATATACCCCACCACCCCTCCACCCCTATAACACCCCCTATGGGGAAGGTTTGAAAATTTTCAAGTAGTCTTTGATTTAAGTTGAAATAATCCAAACATATTCGCCTAATCAGATCCCCAGTTCGTTCAATAGTGTCCAAGATGCCCCATTTCACCCCCTCTCCCTCCCCTAAAACACCCCCACTAGCTCAAATTTTAAAAACTTCAAATAGCCTATAATTTAAGTTGCACTGATACAGACTTTTCCCTTACTCATATCAGTTGTTTAATTACCCCTGTAACCGTGAAAAGTGGACAAACATACGGACAAATAGACAGAAACATTTAGTAAATGGTACCAATCGTCTACAAATATTATGACACGGAAAAGAAACGCAACATTTCATGATTCTAATCAATGTACGATAGTCATACTTACGATTTTATTAGTATAGATTGTATCTGTTAAAAGCTTCAAGAGAGGTGCAATATGAAAGGTATCGGATGATTGGGAGGCTAAAACGGCGGTGTAAAGAAATCTGAATGACGTCGTAGGGGCACAACCTCTCCACCGCGTCCGCCCGGGGGAAAACCTCAACAATAAACGTTTTTCCCCCATAATATTTTGGTACGCTCCGATATTGAGAGTATAAGGATGGGGGGGAACAAGTACAAAAGGATGGTAATGAGCTCTAGTTTGAATATCCGATGGAACTTGGAGGGTAGCTTGTCTCAAGGGACCGGGGCCTCCCCATTCAATTGGAAATTGGATTTTTATGAGTGGATTGGAAATTTTACGGATGAGACGGTTTAGAATTATGGGACCCGGGGGATGATTTATGCTGTTCTGTGGGGGTCCCCGAAACATGAGAAGCCCGAGGTAGAGCGCAGCTCGTAAACAAGAACCTTACCAATTTGTTCTTATTCCGGTGCGTTTTTTTTGCAGGTTTTTTTATTTTTATTTTGTGTGTTTCTTATTATAATTCATTTATTAATGACATAATTCTTATTTTTTACGAGTGTTGATGAGGTTGATGGTGCGGGGGACGAATTGTTGAGCGCAAAGGGGTGACGCTAGGGATCAACAAGGAGGAATCATGTCAACTATCGCCCCCTAGCGCTCCTAGCGACGGACCTTGTTAGTTCAAAGCCTCATTGTTCCCTAGAGCGGAGCAGTAGTGGGAAATCCGCAGGAAATTTAATGTATTAGCGAATTTTCGTAGAAAATGAAGCCATTGGAATGCTTCACAAAATTTTTAAAACATTTCTTTGAAATCCGTTTTGAGGCATTCTGAAACGAATACTAGTGTAGAACACTTTTAGATAGATATATAGATAGAGATATAGATAGATATGCGTCATTCCAGACGATAACTCGCCTTAGGATTGGGATAAAAATTCTGTTCTTGCGCCAACAAAATCAAGCCTTCCAAACGAAAGGATGAGTTCGTTGGCCAGCACTTTTTGAGCACATTAAATTGGTCAAATTTCATAAAATGTTCTCAAATAAATCACTAAAAATAGTTAAAACGGCTAAAAATTGTTAAATTTCAATTTTTTGCAGAATATAGCTCAAATACAGTTTATGAAATTTAAAATAGAACATTGAAAAATGCATGTACAAAATTATGCTAGAAAAATGTTCTTAAATTTCATTCAAATTCGCTTAAAAGTCGATAAAAACTGCAAAAAAGCTTAAAATCCAAAACCTTTTTTTGAATAGAAGAATACATTTTGCCATAAAATAAATAGTTAACTTCCATGTACTCAAAAAGCTCAGATTTCAAAACACTTCAACAGATACAGTCATAAGGTTAAGGAAACCCCCAGGTTGCATCTGGCTTGTCCTTATACTTTTGTTGCAATAGCAGTTATTTATTTATTTATTTATTTAATTAAACACGGGCATAGCCCAATAGCATAGTAGTAATAATATAGAAATACAGGAGCGGTAATAGAGGATTTACGTAATAACAGCAGTAACTATAGAATATAAATTCAACAGTAGAAATAAACGGAATTATATAAGTGCCTAAAAAAATAAAACTTTAAGTGATAACAATAGCCACTTCAAAGATAAACAATGGTAACAGGAATTGAGGCAACAATAGATAAATTTAAACACACTAAGCACATCAAGTTCAGTTCAGTTCTGTTCAGTTTCGTGAATTCCACGTAATAGAGCTTGGAAAAACTTGCATTTTTAAAAAACAAACATGTTTCTACTACTATTATATTGTTTTATCGATTTTTTTAGTTTTTGGTGTTCCGTTAGAAAACAATGCATTGTGAGTGTAAATTTAAAAGGAAGCAAGAAAGGCTCAATAGAAACCACCCATACTTTTTGGTATCATTTGAAAGGTGTTTCCTGGAGAATGAGATGAAAAAATGGGGGAAAATCCTTGAACTTTTCCTGCAAAGATGCATGCAACAAAAGATGTTTTTCAGCTAAGGAGAAAAGTTTGAATTTTTCAGAGCCCTGAGAGGTTTGAAAAATGGCGGTAAACGCGCTTCGGCGCTCATATTTGCCAATAGCGATGTTGAAATCAAGTGGGCAGCGAGAAAACCGATTTGAATAAGGTTAAAGGCCACTGCACACCTTCACTACCTCCTTCGTGGGCATGGCTCTCTAAATGGCATGGCATTCTAAATTTACAATCACAATGCATTGGTTTTTAGCGGAACACCAAAAACTAAAAAAATACAATAAAATACAATATAAAAACAGTAGAAACATCTTTGTCTTTTAAAAAATACAAGTTTTTTCAAACTCTATTACGGGCAATTCACGAAAATGCTATTGTAAAAAAGTATAAGAACAAGCCTTTGGAACTTTCTCCTGGGGGTGTCCTTATACTTTTGGTGGGCACTGTAGAATAAGATAATTTACGAAAATTCGCTCATACGATCATGCTTCATGACTGAAACGTTTTATACATTAAGGTGTATAGTAACTTTGTTGATAGCGAGAATTAACACAGTGCGATTTACTCATCTCCAGTAGCGATCTGGGATCGCAACGGAAGGCGGGACATAGTTGAAGAACAAGCAATTTCCTCAAAGTCTGCCAGAGGGATGAGTTACGCCCTAATTTTGGAACAGAAATGGATGTCGAGCTGCCACCCCCTTCATCCACATCCCCTCCTGAGACCAGTGTCTTCGCGATTCATCACTACTAATCAACACCAAACCTTAATTACCTGGCCTTCCGCTCTCTCGTTCTCGCCTCTGGTTTCCATTCGCTTTTGTGAGACCAAGCTGAGGCGCCTGCCGAGTGAAGATAATAATTCCCAACTGTTGAATTAGCGAGTTTGGACCACCTTAAGATAGGATCAACGGGATCACGTTTCCCCTCAAGTTTGTATAGATGCCGTAGGTAAATCTCATTCGAGTTTTCGAAAAGTTTCATCTGCCGACTAAGGCAATCTTCTATTGTCATGGAGAATCTCTTTGATGAATATGGGCAAATCTTAAGATAAGATTCTCTGAAATATATTCTAAAGAAAGTCACTAGTCACACAAAGTCACAAAAAAGTGACCTCTATATTTTCTATATCCCACTAAAACCATCTTTCTAATTACTTATTTAAAAAGAAGAAGTGATATGAAGAATCATCGCAAGCTTGATGAGCCGCTTGTTCCTACCTATGTGCGCATGTTGCGTCTGTTTGATGGTGTTCGGAGTTACTCGAGTTGGGCATCTCGACAGGAGTACTTCTTGTTATCACTACCCGCGTCTTACAACTGGTGGTCATTTTGTTGAGGCGCTTCCTTATATCTCTCTCTCCCTTCCTCCTCCTTATTTAACTCCCTTCATCCCAAAACCGTTGGATTAACCTGGACGTCCTCTCCACTTTTAGTGCTCTCTCAACCATTAAGGGGAGTTTTATTAAAAGAAATGAATGGTACTAAGAAAAAAGTGTTGGATGTTGACAATTTAATAGAAAAACAACAATGATAGATGCACATTAAAAAGTCTAGAAAACGAACTCAAAAATATTAATATTAATCTAGGAACAAGGAGTGCTGGCAAAGTGACATTTAAAATCCTAAGTACACATTTAAAATTTAAGTGGCCTTTAAAACTGAAAACTACTGCATCTCAAGGAATACCGCTGTGTATTTTCAAATCCGTATTCTTTTAAGCAATATATCTGATTTTTGTCTTTTGAGGTTTATCAAAAAAAAAAAAAAAAAAAAAAAACGGACGGTAGACCTACGGTTCTATCAATAATTTAATAATGATTAATTTTACACATTATTAGTTCATTATGGTTACTTAGCAATATTAGTTTATAACTGAGCGTAATAAATCAGCTTTCCTTGACACTACAGAGGCTTAGGGATTATGAGATGCTGTGTTAAATTGAGAGCATTCCAAAAAGTGGCTAACGAGTTTCCTGCTATAAAAATTAAGGGAGTTACACTTCCCTAGTAACGCATTGGTTGTACGTGAAAATCACTAGAAAACCCCACCGCGACGTGACGCTTGTGACGTGACGAAAACAAATGGAAACGTCCTGTTAATCATTATTAAATTCCGACCTCCAATTAGAAACCGTTCCAGAAACAATCCGAAAATTATATACCACCCTCCAAAACAGAACTGATGGACTCGCCAACCCAGAGCTAATGGCCATATCAACACCAAGGACATACTGGAAGAGGCTAAAAAGAAAATGCTTAAGGGACAACCTTTCGTTGGAGTAGAAGCGCACTGGGACCTACTGGCCTCGAGGCTGCCTTTCCTAATGAATCACCCCCTCCCCTCACCACCACTAAAAGTCCCTAGGACCAACGTGGGAATGTAAATAAATAAATAAAATTGTAAATTATTAAATGATAATAATAATTATTGAACGCTTCAGAACCCAATTCAAGAACTTTTCTTATAGGGAATTGTAGCATTGTGTATTAAATTGTATATTATAAAAATTATAAAGCGTGGATGAAATGAATGCATTGTATTATTTGTTACCGTAAATACTTGAAATTCCTCAAAACTAGTGTAAGCTCTTCTACGACCACTCTTGAGAGAGAGAGAGATTTTACACCGATTAATTTTTTCGCTCGCACCTCAAAATTACGTAGGTACCATCAAGGACATATATCAGTATTGTGTTGTGACTAATTCGCGAACTAGTTTTGACGAATTCGAGTTTTTACTGTTGCATAACAAAAAAAAGAAAAAAAAAAAAACTATAAGGAATAAGTCATGCAGCATGGTCGTATGAGCGAATTCACGTAAATGATGTAACATTGTTTTTGGGATTTGTGCACTTTGAGTGCAAAGATACTGCTAACTTTATGGCAAAGAAAAAAATGATAATCTGGAATTCAAAATAGATTTGGATTTTTAGTTTTTTTTTCAGTTTCTATCGCTTTTTAGGCGATTTATAATGCAATTTAATTGTCTTTTTCTACGTCAGTTTGTGCATAAATTTGTTAATTTTCATTGAAATGCTTGATATTTGGGCGCAAGAACGGATTTTTCACACTCACACACAAACTATACTTATATGTAAAAGCGAAAACTTCAGGAATCGTTTCTGAATGCTTCAAAACGGATTTCAAAAATAGAAATTCCGAAAATTTCAATTTAAAAAATTTTGGAACTACCTTCATTATTTCACGAAAATTCCCTGAAAGTACTAACCGTAATCAAATCGTTCTTGCAGGAATCTCATGAACTCTTCTTATTTTAGGAAGTATGATGGATGTTGTTGAAGGATTTGAAATACTTAGGCGTTAACAATTTTTTCAGACTTGTCACCCTAAATAATTGGTCTTCCTATTCAACTTCTTGGATTTATCTTCACCTCTCAGCGTGGCGGCCTGACTTTCGTAATGCTCTTAGTTTCAAGCCATTAGTTTCCTACTTACTCCCCACCTGTCGTCTTTGCTTTTACGAACGCTTTCTCTCACATGTTTCTCCTTGCTCTCTAGAATTGCTCTGCGACCAACTCAAGGGCTTTTGGAAGTGTTTGATCCAGATGTTTGTAACAACTGGATTCCCGGTTGTGTCTCTTTCTACTGTTGTAATTGTCTGAATGCAGTGAATGTTATTAGTCATTTTACATGCAAAGCAGACTAAATTATCTCCTGTTGTACAAAGCATGGGGTTATGTATATTTGGCCTTTAACGTGCTATACTTGAGGGTATTATTGCGTCTGAGTCTACCTATAGGTAGCGTACCGACATGTACGCAGAAAACGGCTAAAAATCTGTTAATATACTTTTTTTACCAGAATATATTACTCAAAAAAGCTTATCAAATTCAAACTAGAACATTTAAGTCCACGCACAAAATTTTGCTAAAACATGTACGTATTTAAATTTCATTAATCGTGCTATAGTCCTATATATATTTAAAAAAAAAAAATTATTTTTTTGTATAGCATTGTATAGTACCTATTGTATAGCAGACATATTTCTTTAAATTTTTTTTTTTTTTTAATTTTTAAAGCCATTTATTATCATTTCTACATTACAAAACAAATGAAGTATTTAATACTTCTCAGGGAAAAATAATTTATGAGTAAAATACAAATGAATAAAGAAACTATACTTGGCCGTTGCTGATCTCCATAATTTAAGAAATTGTCTGGAGATCAGGAGTTGCAGGTTAACAAAATTACAAAATAATTTATAAACAAAAGGCTACATCATTAAAATCTGGTGCTCATAAATGAACATAAATTTACATCTTGTTACATTTTTAAAGAAAGAAAAAAGAACTGTAACGATAAAGAGGAAAGCATTATTAAGCTATTGAAGTAACGTAAGTAAGGGAAAGTCAGTAGGCGAATCATTACGATATTGCTTCATTAGATAATCAGTGATAGATTTTTTAAATTTATTAATTTTTAGATTTTTTTAATTTATTAATTTTTAAAATTAAAATCAATTCAACATAAGTATGATATAATCATGTAACGACTATCCGCTCATACGGTGATGCTGCGTGACTGGAAATTATCAAATAAATTAATTTGTAAAAAAGATTAATTTGATTTTGCAAATTGGCCTATTTTGTTGGCAAAAAGTCGATTTATGTTCAAAAAGATTAATTTTATTTGTTAAAAAAACCTACTTTATCTGCAATAGATAAATAAAAAACTTGGTATTGATTGTTGCAGGCGAGGATAAAAAGACGTGATGGATAGAGGGCGGCGGCAGCGCGGCTTCAAGTTTTCCGCGGGCGACTGGACCTGCAGCAACGGATCGTGCCGGAACGTGAACTTCGCCCGGAGGGACCGGTGCAACCTTTGCAACAAGGAGCGCGACGACCGAGGAGGCGGCGGCGGGTCGTTCGGTGGCGGCGGCAGCTCTTTCCGCGACGAAGGGCGGGGCCGCGGCAGAGGCCGAGGAGGAGGCGGTGGTGGTGGCCGTGGAGGCAGCTCGCTCTTCGCTCCTGACGACTGGGACTGCTCCAAGTGCAACAACGTTAACTGGGCGAGAAGAGACAGGTAAATTAAGGGCACTTGGTACCTCAACAAAAAATTTTCAACCTTTCTTCTTTTTTTGTCCTAAATAAAACTAGATTCATTACTGAACAAGATATTTACGAAACCTGAACAAGCATATAATATTTACAAAATTCAAATGTCTCACAAATTAACTTAGAAGTTACCCGATAGTCCGCTGCCCCTGCTTCTTGAAATTCAAACTGCTAGGGAAAGTCGATAATATCCAAAATGCTAATCCTAATCCAAATCCTAATTTCTTCTTGGAGGAAGATAACCAGCTTGAGTCGCCGGATGAAGTACTAGGAAAAAGAGGGGTTTCTGAGAAAGAAGTTCCAGGAACGGAAGGATCATAGGAAGCCAAAAAAGGATGAGAGCCGGGTGAAAGACTTGAGCTGGATGGTAAGTGGCAAATTTCGGACGCAGGATCAGCTTCACGCAACTTCTTGGAGAAATTCGCGATATGGTTGACCTTCTCGAATATTCTTTTACTTTTCTTCATTGCGTACAACACAAAAACTATGCGGACTAAACGATTTGCGGACAAACCGAACGCAGAAAGATGCACGGACGAGTGGAAACGTAAACAACATAGAAAAACAGAACATTTTATCATTGTTATCATCTTATCATTCTGGTTGGTTGGTTCGTTGTTATTATGCTCTGACTGTGTGAAGTGAAGTTATTGAGGTTACTAACTCATTCACACATATTCAAGTCATATTAGTTCACCAAAACGTCGCAGAAGCGCGAATATCGTTACTTTTTCGTTTTATGGCTCTCATGAAAAGTAGCATATTTTTGCGCATCGGACCCTCAATCTTGGGATCTACTGAACCGAATTCATTTTTCTTTCTTTAGAAAGTTATCTCTTAACCTACTGCATGAATCTGCGGGAATAGTTTATCGAAATAAGTTATTGTAATTACGGGACGGATAATCGAAGTTACCTCAAATACCACCAATATTTCCGACATTGGCTTCGATATTGTAATGCCGCAAATTAATATTTTTTCAATATAATTCCGCAGATCTTTAGATCTTTACAAGATCTATCAGTTAATAAAAAGATCATTGAAATCGGCCAAACGAGTGCCGAGATAATGGGTCACGAATTTTGCCATTTTTAGGGGGGTACCAAGTGCCCTTAAGCTCCGTTCTCAGACTGAGAGCCAGTTTCACCAATCTGAGCTATTAGAGAGTTCCTAGTAGATCCATAAAACACAATAGTTGTGCGGTATTGACAATCCAGCGCTGTAACTTAAAGCTGGTTTCACATGGAGCGAAACGAGTGGAAAGCGGAAGGACGGAAAGCAATCTGATTGGCTGTTGGGACAACAGTTGAGGATGGTGGCTGCCATGTCGGAATGGGCGGACAGCGGACGTCAGTAGAAATTTTATACCGTTTCTGCGTTCCGTTGAGCGGAGTGCAAGCTCATGGGACAGGAATGTTGATAACCGCAAGTAGAGGTTTCAGATCAGAGAGGGTTTCAGTAGGAAGGTTATGATTCCGTTCACCAAGGTGACCGCCTCATATGAACAATCTTTCCGACTCCGCCACCCCTCCACTGGTTTTCCGTCCTTCCATCTTTCCGCTCGTTCCGCTCCATGTGAAACCGGCTTATACGGTGACGCATCTTTCCGTACAGATACGTTACCGGATCAAAATCCGGAAAGAACGTAATGGTCTAAAATAACCTTCTTCCAAGGACTCAAATAACCTTCTAGGGATAATTTCCTCCTTCCATGGATTTAGCGTTACAACTAGATCCGTTAAGGACTTGTCGTGACTTTGAAGTGCGGTAAATGTTTCTCGTTAGTGCATGCTGTATTGAGATCGACGGATCCTAGGATCTCTAATGTCCCGTCAACCTAACCAAACGGTAACGGAAGACCGGCGATTAAGAGCACCATTAAAGAATTATCTTTCACAAGGTTAATTCAGACGTAAAAGTAATCACTCCCATGGCCAGTTATGGTTTGGTTAAGTTAACGATGAAACGTTTCATTTTGTCCACCGATCATGGGAACTTATGTCCAAATTCGACAGAAAAGTGGCTCCCCAGAGCTTGGAATCATAACATAAACAACTTCAACAGCGGTTTCTTATCCAATTCTTATCGCGATTAGGAGTTGATTTTTCTAAGTTGAATTACATTAATTTTGAATATACCTTTAAATGAGGGAGAGAGTAAAAACCACTAGGCATCTACGCTTAAAAATCTTCTTAAATCAGGAACTTGTGAAGTGAAATGAAAAAAATATCTCTACTTGGTGGCCTAAACAGTATATCTTCCGGTGCTGGAGGGTGTCATACCTACATTCCAAGAAATTCATATGTAGGTGGATACTGTTGATGGAAGGGTGGTGACAGAAAACCATGGAAATCTCATCAGATAAGAAGTAAATACATACAAATCTCTACTTCTCAATAGGAAACCTATAAATCGGTTTATCAAACTTGGTTGGGTACCTGCCAAGGTAGTAAGTTACTAATCTATGCTGGATGAGTCAAAGCACTTTGGCAACATCGGTTTTCCTCTAGCTCTACAGAATAATTCTTTTCCTTATGACTCGAGGTCGTTGTCACTTGAATATCATTCAAAATGAGCAAACAAAATAAGTTGTAGAGCCGCCCATAAGAGCTTTGTGATCTCTGATTTCTTGTCCACTTTTTCAACTAACGTACTGCTGGCGTTTCATACTTCATTTATATTAATGAGAATCGAGCTTGTGTACGGGAAATTTGGAATGTTGCATCTTATTGAAAACGAACCCATCGCCTACAAACTCGTCAATAATAGCGGAGGTTATGTTAGTGAACATTCTTTTTCTCTAGTGACTTGTGGCCGTTTTTGAAACAATATTGAACTTAAATGTTTAAAATCATTAGATTATTATATTTTTGGTAATTAAAAATTGAAGGCTCCGTACGCTGATTTAATGATAATCATCCGTTAACCTCTTAATTCCTCGAGGGTCGGGTAATTGGTTAATCAGCTTCGGTAATCAGATCGTTTTGATGGACGATTTGACCAACGACAGCTGTTGGTGAAAGAACAATCGCTCTAACGTCTGATTAAGTTCAAACATAATGCCGCTAATACTTGAATAACTCAAACGGTGAAATTGGCTTCAAGTCGTCCCACGTAGAAGGCAAATCCATGTGATGTGTAATGCGAATTCTGCGATCAAAGCTTTCTTAGTATTGTTGCTGGTGCGGACGTATGAATTCACGCGGGAGAATTACACCGCAAAGCGTAGGTTTGATCGCATGGATTACCTGCATGCACCGCCTGTGGCATCACACGTACGAGTTTGCTGTCTATGTAGGACTTGGTCTCAGTGTATGATCTGCTAGTTTCAAATAGTTCTGCGCAAGTCTTCACATTTTTAGTGTATAATTTATTTTCATTTTTATTTTATCGCAATTACACACATTGAAAATCCTTGCGTAGAAAATATAAATTTGACAAAATAACATTAAAACATTCTGGAAATATAAATAAGTACTAAGATTATTGTGACTTAATTTAAGATAAATCAGAAGAAAGAAATTGGTGAAGAAAATGATTCTTTTTCAAGCGACTGGAGGGAATCGTCGAACAATTCAGTATTGGGATTGACGTCCCGAACCATGTAAAAAAATCAAAATTGGGATTTATGTCTAAAACCATGTTTGACAAGCGGGGAAATCTGCTGAGGGGTCGATCATGAAGATAGTTTGTCAAGGAAAAGGAAATTTCAATAAGGCAGAAGATCGGGTAGAGCTTTCGGGAGTTCGAAGGTTCACTTTATGTTTAGGTTCGCATTATATGCGACAAATTTAGCCTCTGTTTCCCGTGCTGATTCGCGCCTCTGAGAGTTTTCCTCACATTCAATCACAAAATGGATGGGCTCCAATCTCGAACTGGTTTTAAACCACTTAAAAAATTGGCAGAAGTCGCGCCAACCAGTTTGAAACGGTTTGCAAGTCACTGCAAACCGTCTCAGCGAACAAACCTCAGGCGGTCATTCAATAATTTGTACAAGAAATTCAAGTCAGCCGCACACCTTTAGTCGCTCAGAGAATACGACAGGAGGCAGTGGTCCATCAAACTTGGTTTATAATTGTCGAAACATGAAACTCCAAGCTTGAATCCAATATAGCGGAGTGAGGCTAGGAAGGTTGTGTGGTGACTAGAATGGAGAGGAATATTCTAAAATTGGAAGTACAACGTTATTATCAATAAAGAGTTTTTGGTGACTCCAACTTAACGTCGTCACCCGTCACCATAGTCTTGAGGGAGCAAATGAAGATGCTAACCCAAATGGAACTGGGTTGCCTTAATTTTTATGTCACGTTAACGGTGGTTGGGCAAAGCGATATTTTCCTCAAACTGTCTTATTGTTTACTGGTTGTCTAATAAACTTTTTTATTTTGACATAAAACGCCGATTTGCAGTCCTAAATTCGAATTTCATGTTAGTTTCAGTACAAATACTGACTAACTTCTCATTTGTAGTTTTCAATTCGTAAACAGGGCATGGATTTAAAGGTGGTAAGCTTCAAGTGGGGAACACCGCGATTTAGTAGCTACTTATTGATAATTATCATCGTTACGAACTTCATATTTTTGGGTTTCCCGTTGGGTGAATCACAACAGGTATGAGAAAGTGTATGAACCAGGAATTTTCTGATAATCGTCTCTGGAGGTATCACTTCACGCAATGTTCACAAGAAAACAGCTGAGAGATTAGACAAACTAAGAACTATACTGCGAAAAATTAGTGTATTAAAACTCAGGTTTCTCATTTAAAATAGTATTATGAAATAATAATAAAAACAAGACTCTAATCGACCAAATAGAGCCTGGTGCAAAAGAAGGGATTTTTTCCTCTCGAACGAGTTGAAGGCTATAGTAAAGGCTGGACGGCAAAGGCGGACTTCAGATAGCTGATTCGGTTTCTACGTAACTTGAAACGTAAAATAACCCAAGTTTTAGGGGTGATCTAAAAACTGCCCAGTATATCAACATAATTGATGGGACATTTGAAAAAAAAAAAAAAAAAAAAAAAAGCCAATATTCGCCTAGTTTTCGTGTAATTTTGAGGCGACCAGTGGTGTGTAGTTTTGAATTTACAGGAAGGTTAGACTGGTGTCCTGTGCCTTTAGATCTCCAAACGAGTGACGGAAAATGAGCCATTCTCACGTACAACGTAGCTAACGTCCCTTCAAGGTCACGCACTCTTGGGAACGTTAAGGTGATGTTAAGGGCACGTTAGTGGTCAACATAAACTCTAATATAATTTAATTTGCCATAGAATTCATTTAATATCAGACCTGCGTGAACCTTTTTGTGATAATAACACTTAAACTCACGCATTTTTAGTTTGTTTGTTACGCTTAAATGTATGTGTGTTATGGGGTAAAACTAGTTAATTAAAGTGTAAATCTCGATTATAGCGTAGCTGGAGTGATATGCAAGCGTTACCATTTGATCCAGTGTGAAAAAATACGTAGAAACCGACCCCATACTCGAAGGTTAATAGAGGGTCATTTTTCGAGAAAACCAACAATTTCATTGAAAACCCCACAGATGAAGTAGTTTTCACGAGATTTGCCTGTTTCCAGGATTTTTTTGGAAGAGTAGTAAAGTTTTAGAGGTTTTCAGAAATTTAATTTTTTCAAAATTGTCAGTTTGGGCTGATTTGAAGGTCTTTGAATGGAACTTTTTAAGAGCCCAAGTACACTATTCTTATAGGAAATTCAACGTTGATTTCGAAAATGAGGTCAAAAGTTGAAATTAAATTAGGCAAAGTGGATAAATTAGAGTCTAAAAGGAAAAAATACGGTTTTCCTGAAAAATCTTTAAAAATTCATATCTCCAGTACGGATTGAGATAAAAATATGCGGTTGGCGGCATTTGACTACATTTCTGATGCAGACTTACGCAAAAAAATTTCGACAGCTTATCCGTTTCGACCCTGTATAATTTTTGGCTTTTATTGTGTCTCTTGTCTCCAATTTCTGGTCGTTATGTTCTCAGGTGTTTCCGCTGTGACACTCCCAAAGGGATGGGCGGCGGTGGCGGCGGCGGCGGCGACAGGGGCCGCAGCTTCAATGACGACGAGATCGGATACATGGCCGACCGCAACGGCCCCTTCGACGACGACTACGACGACTTCAAGCGTCGGCCCAGCGAAAAGCCGTTCGGGCAGCGGCCGCTCTTCCAGGAGGACGAGTGCGGCCCCATGGACTATCCTTCTATGAGGAACGGCTCTCGGTTCGAGGGGCAACGAGGCGGTAGAGGAGGCGGAGGTGGCGGCGGCGGCGGAGGGTTCCGAGGGCGCGGAGGTGGGCGGGGTCGCGGCGGAGGGGGCGGGGGCGGTGGATTCCGCGGGCGCGGAGGCGGTTTCCGTGGACGGGACCGGTCCCGCTCCCCGATCAACAACCGATTCTGACTCAACAACCTATAAAATTAACTCTTCTTTTATTACTACGTATTTTATGTGTTAAGCCACAAGTCGCATTGCCGTTGATGGCCTTAGGGGTTTGTCGAGTTCCACAGCATTATTTTAAATTATTGATTTCGATGGTTGAACTGCTGATTTCTTACTTGTGTAATAAAATAGATGGTATGTTTGTACATGTTTCTTGGATAAAACAGATTCAGCGAATTAATATGAGTGATTATTATATTCTACCTGTCCCACATCCTTCCACCTCTTCGATCATTGACATGGTTTCAATTAAGGATAGTGGATACGCGAAAATGAAAAGTTGTTTATTATTTAATGAAAAGCCCAATTTTCTATAACATTTTTGAAGTAAAAAAAAATTGTCATTTGAGTTCAGCTCTAATGCGAACCAGCTTTGTTGTAGGATGGAGCGTCCGTGTTGCCAGATGGAAAAATTTAAAGTTCGTACCAAGTAAGCAAAAAGTTCGTACCGAGTAAGCCAAAGTTCGTACAAAGTAGAGATGAGTCGATACCAAAATTTATCGATTCCCGATACCGATGCCTAAAAAATCGATTCCCGATTCTCGATACCGATACCATCGGCGCATAATACCTAACTTACATGTAGGTGAAACACCAAAATTCCTCTTGAACTAGTAATATATTCAAATTTTTATTCTCTCAAATTCAGATTAATTCTTATTACAAATTCTAAATTTCAGATTTATATTGTCATTCAAGGCTTTAGTTAATTTGATTTGTGCAAATACAAAATTTGATATTTTTTGTTATCTATCAAGTATCAATTAATAGGCAACTTTTATTGCCTAGGATTGATTTCTTTCTGAATAAAACAAGTTAAGCAGACTGACTTGGTTTTTTAGTTTTTCGTCGGTAACTGTAAGGTATTTCCAAATAAGACTGGCTCTAGGCTTTTATACTTGGAAAACATAGCTTTGTCTAATGCTTCTGTTGTCACAAACAAAATAACACAAGCCTACTTGTAAACAAAGTTATAATTGTAAGTTGTATTTTGGACAGTTCATGTTTCGCAACTGCTAACTTCACATAACCGATGCACGGTACAACCATCTTCGTTGTTAGATGGTTGCAATAGTACCGTAGTGTAATAAAACGCCCGTCACCCGGGCGGTATCGGCTTTAGGCGATCGATTCTCGATACCGATACCAATGCCTAAGAATCGATGGTATCGAGAATCGGTATCGGGAATCGACTCATCCCTAGTACAAAGTAAACAAAAATATCGTATAAAAAAAAGTTTGCGTAAGATTGTATAGTGGAAACCCGGAGCTCTTCTATTTTTTCAGCATTTTTATCACATTTTTGTACGAATAGCTGCAAAAATTGTAACACACATTTCCAGATACTATTTGGAGTAAGACCTGTTTTAATTAGGTCAATTAATAGAAAACACCCTGTAAATACGGATTGATCGCATATCCTGCTGTACATTCCTGTTGTATTTATTTACCTACATTTTCTCCCCAAAATATCAAATACCTATCTAATTGCCCTATAATATAATATATACTTGTATATTTTAATTGCTTTATCATGTTCTATCTTTTCATTTCTTCCAAAACTATTTTATATTAATTTTTCTGAAAGGATAGATTTTGTACCTATGCTTTCGCGAATTGTATAAAAGGAGGCTATTGCATGCAATGGCTCCAAAACTTTTAAACGATTTCTGAAGTTGGCGAGAAATAATTGAATCACTCTGATCAGCTTCGAAACCTTGGAGGCTAATTTCTTTCCTATTCGACCCTCGGTGCTGAAGTATAATGGAGCTTCTTTGGTTCACCTCGAAAAAAATAAATTGCGACGTGCTGAGAGCACAGGTGTCTGGAAGGCAATGAAGGTTTTCTCACGATCACGATCTGCCATATTGACGGGGAATCGTCATAAACATCTCCAGGAAATAGAAACACCTTACCCCTAAATCATACCTGTTCCTAAACGTGATTTTTTCGTGAGTCCGTAATTATAAATTTCATGGTTGAATAAGCATAGTGAACATTTTTCTTCATGGCTCAAATTGGGAGATTTCGAACAAGACAACATTTTTAGGCTCAAAAATAGTGGAAATTGTTGCCAAAAAAATTCTCTTTCCGAATAACATATTGTGAAGTATTAATTTTGCCATTATATATGTGCAGAACCACAAAATATTTACTCAGACTCGCTTTGCTTAAAAAGCGGATTTTATTCAAAAATTCCAAATA
The DNA here is from genome assembly GCA_030762985.1 of Adelphocoris suturalis. Taxonomy (NCBI): domain Eukaryota; kingdom Metazoa; phylum Arthropoda; class Insecta; order Hemiptera; family Miridae; genus Adelphocoris; species Adelphocoris suturalis. The sequence continues at coordinate 70,645,764 of CM061043.1, forward strand.
TCCGGAGTTCGGAATGGTCGAGAATGTCAAGAAATATTCTCTCAGAAGTTCAGAAACTGGGAAATTCAATTACAAAGTTCTGTTTTACAAACAAGAAAAAGGCGCTGGATATAAATCCCTGAAATTTTAACATAATTCAGGGATATGTTTGTATGGAAACAGACGGAAAAAATCACGTTTAGCCCTTCTTTGGTCGCTTCGGGTCTATATGACCCAATCCTCTACATTTCTGTGAACCCCAAAAATGTTTGTCATACTTTACTTCTAGGGTGCAGGTGGCTACGCGTCAGTATGATTTTTGACCTGGTGCGAGGTGTCTGTGAGTTTTTTTCCGCATTTTGACACGATGCGACCATTCAAGTTTGTATTTTCTTTCTGAAAATGAACAGAATGATTTCTGAAAATATTTACAATAATGAGCGATGAAATGCGTTTTACCGACCAAGACATCTTGAAAGAGTTGGAGAGACAAAACCAAGAGGTCCATATTGGTTCAGAAGATGACTCTGGCAGCGAACCCGACCAGGAAAAATAAGTGAGCATGAGACGGAGAGTGAGTATGTGGCTATGGAAGAAAACTATAATTCAGATTCCTCTTCAGACACTGCTGTCGTTTTTTTCCCTTGTTTTCGGTGATGATTAACTAATTAATTTAGTACAATTCTCTCCATGTTACCAGTTGGTTGTTTGATAATAAACATTCATGTAGTTATCTTTCCTATAGTTGTTTCTGACTTCTTCCTCCTTCTTCCTTCATTAATTTAATAATTATATATACTAGATGCAAACCTAAGACACCTAATAAGGTTCGAAATGTTGGAATTTACTGTACTGGACTTCGGTGTTTAGAATACACTTTTATTCGTTTTACCAAGTTCATTCAGCCTGCCATATGTATTTTATGGAGAAAATTGCCAGGTTTACAAAAGAACCCATACCCATTGCAGATTTTAATATTTTAAGAAACTTCTATTCAGGGATTTAAATTTATAGCATGTGGAACAACAAAGAAAATATGGGGTTTTGGGGAAACCGAATTTTCTAGGAGTAAAATGTTGGCAAACCAGCCATTGCGAAATTTAGCAAAATTGGTAGATTATCTTATTTTGCGTGGAAATGGTCCTTAAAACATAATATTCCAACATGTTGGGTAAAGGCACCAGTAGTAGCCACCCCAGCCAGTAGTAGCCACCCATAAACTTTGAATTTGAAAAATAAGCATTTGGCGCGACGTCGAGATTTGAAATTGGCGCCATTTCAAAGCAGAAGATATCAGCTGTGTATTCCTACCGTTCCCGCCAATATTTAGTCACCAGTGAGAGCAGCAGCGTGTGGGACAAGTCAGATGGACTGTCAGTTGATCAGATGAGCTCGTCCCCTACGGTTTTGATTAAGAAAGTACGTTCTCTTTTTCCTCAATATCTCACCTTATTCTGGGCATTTTTGGTTTTTGTTGTTTTATTTACGTTCTTTGGTTATTTCTTGTTGTAACACAAGCTTTTCCCTTTAGGATTTCAAAAAATCAGGATCTTATTTGGGGGTGGCTACTACCAATCCTTAAACACGTAGTGAATTTCTATAGTAGCCATGACGTGGCTACTACTGGGGTTTCATTGGTTTCTTCATCTTCAACATAATTGAGCTAATTTTTTCATCAAGATCACAGTGATATACTTAGTTTTTCTGACATGTGAGTGGTTCTAGTAGTAGCCAGGGGGTGGCTACTATTAGGTAACGATGGTGGCTTCTATTGGATATTATGAGTTCTAGTAGAAGCCACCTCCCCTGCCTAATAGTAGCTATCCCCGTAAACTTCTTATGATTTCTGCAATAGTCCTGAATATGGGCATGGAGATGGTTAAATTCGAGGAAGATAACGAGTCTCTATTAGAAGAGCAGCAAGTGGCATTGATGGCAACCACAGGTGATGAGTTTCCTCCTTCTAACACCCCAATGATGATCATGAATTTGGAAGCAGAAACGGTAGAAGCTGGCACCAGCAATGCGATCACTGAGAAGGAGTGACTCCATTCAATCTCTTGCCCAGCCCATTTAAGAAATGCCTAGTATGGCCACAGGAAAAAATAAATGACAAGAAAAAACTATAGAAACAGAAAATCCCAAGAATAGTTTCTCCTAAAAGCTATCAAGTTTCTTTGAACAAAAAACAGGATGCAGAGCTTCAACAAGAACAGCAGAACAAAGAAAGAGCGGAAGAGAGAGCCCGAAAGAAAGAAGAAAAAGAGATGGTGGCATGGAAAAAAAGGAAATGAAAGCAAGTGCTAAAAAAGTAGTCAAAAAAACAAACACGAAGTGTACGAACAACAATAAAATCAAAGGCACGAAGAAAGAAGAAGACTGATTCTACATCGGAAGACGATTGTAAAATCGATTACTGGACGCCTTCAGAAAGCGAGGATCAGGAGATGCCTTCGGATGCTAACAGTGATGAAGAATGGCCTTTGAGTTCATTTGAAGCCAAAACAGTCCAGTCGACCAGCCACGATGATAACATTCATGGTGGGACGTCGAGGGGTAGTTCAAATGAACAGGGTGGCTCCTGTGTAAATGGAGTACCTACATGATATAGTTGAACTCAATAGATGATCAAGAGCTGTTGCGCCAAGCAGATGATTTCTGCCTTACCTTTGGTGATGCATTGGGTGAGCAGGAAGAGGAAAAAAAAAGTTATCGTTTGTTACTGATGATGGCCTAACCGTCGAAATCGATTTAACGGTGTAACTCTTTATTTTTCGTGGAAATAGACAACGTTTTTCACTAACTTCCGTTTTGAAATGGGTTTCCACAACTTCGTCTCGAGTGATTTAGTTCGTATGCAGGAAGAGGAATATGAACATTCTTTAGGAAAGGAACTCCTGCAAAGCACTGAACATCCCCAAGATGAATATGTTACCCGGGAACCTTTAGAAGAACTTGGGAGAACATCCAGGGTCGATGTAGCTGGAATTGTTGAGTTACCTTCAAATGATCTCAAGCCTGAATTGCCAAACAGTTGCGCCCGAACAGTGGTACGATGAACATCAGTTCCCGTAGCAGTGAGTCGAGTTGATTATTTATCCTTTATAGGAGCAGTTTCTGTCTTTATTCACCCGATTATTTTGTTTTGATTTCGTCCTATATTTTCGGATTATAATATAAACTCCGAGATAGTGAGGACTCTCACTGTCCTTTGGAATGGCCCCTGATCCTTCTGATGCACGAACATCCGCAAAAAAGAGAAAGGTAAACAGTGACTCACCGTTTACCACAGTTAATCCCTTCCAACCGCTTGCTAACCTTCAAGATAACGCTATGATAACTGAACCTATTATCGATAAACCTGTGAAACCGCCTCCCATCTTCATAAACAATGTGAATAATATAAATTCTTTCTTGAAAGAATGCACGAGATTAGAAATAAAAAATTTCCGCCATCACACCACGGATGGAAAAGTTAAACTTAGTTTTGAAACGATTGAAGACTATAGAAAAATAGTTGCTTATCTACAAACTAATAAGGCGGAGTTCCATACGTTTCAACTAAAAAATGAAAGGTACTTTCGCGTCGTCTTCAGAGGGCTACACCCGAGCTGTGACACTAGTGAAACGATGACAGAGCTGAAAACGTCTGGATATGAACCAGTTCATATGATACCAGTCCACCATCCAGTAACCAAACAACCTCTGCCTCTGTTCCTTGTCGATTTCAAACCGGATCCGAAAAATAATAAAATATATACGCTTGATAAATTATATTACTCAAAAATAAAAGTTGAACCTCCAAAGCCCCGACGAACAATCATACAATGTATGAAGTGCCAAGATTACGGGCACTCAAAAAATTATTGTTATCGCTCCCCCCGATGTGTGAAATGTGATCAATTCCACTCCTCTGATGCATGTACGAAACCAGTAGATGCCCCTCCGATGTGCGTAAACTGTAAAGGACCACACACGGCAAACTATAAAGGATGTCCTATGCACAAAAAGCTCCAGCAAGACCCAAGAAGTGCTCAATCAATTCGAAAAAATATAATCTCGCAACCCTCTCGACCAGAGGTCACCCAGGCTACTCCATGCAGCAACCAGGATGCCCCATCATCACATAAAACCTATGCAAATGTAACATCTGGCACCGACTCAACAATAGATAACTTGATGAAAAAAATAGACTCGCTACTATCACTGCTACAACCACTTGTGCAAACCTTACTACATGTCTTACCCTCACTCATCGCTAACAAACCATGAATTCCCATAAAAATGCTTCTCTTAATGCCTGCACTTGGAACTCGCAGGGCCTTAATAACAAATACCATGACTTAAAACTGTTTCTAAAGATATACAATATAGACATAATTCTTATAACAGAAACTAAACTATCTTCCAACATTAATATTCACATACCTGGATACAAAACTTACCGCTCAGATCACCCGAGTGGGCATCGTAAAGGTGGCTCTGCACTATTAGTAAAATGCACAATCACACATGACGAACTTCCAATTATACAAGAGGAGGAATTCCAAGTAACTCGCATTAGCATACCATGTACAAATGGACAGATACAAGTTGGGTCATTTTACTCTGCCCCTGAAAACAGATTGACCCAATCAGATTTCTGGGGAATAGTGCATGAGATGAAATCTGACTTCTTGCTGGGTGGAGACTTTAACTCCAAGCACCCAAGATGGGGATCCCGAATCGCCAATCCCAGGGGAAAAGTTCTTCACGATACTGTAGTGGCTTTACAACTGGACGTTATGCACCCTAATGAGCCCACTTACTATCCTCACGACTCTACCCGTTCTCCTGATATATTGGATTTTTACCTGGGAAAAAAAATCGAGTCATATTGTACTACTCCAGTAGTGCTAAAAGAAATGCATTCTGACCATTTCCCAGTTCTGATTTCTCTCTGCACTGGAGGACAGCAACAGCGCGTCCAGGGCCTGATCAATTACCCAATCAACTGGCAAATGTATAAAAACATAATACAAGAAGGGACTGAACTTCACGTCCCTCTCAAAACCCCAGCGGACATTGACGCAGCAGTTGCCTCTTTCACCAATCTTGTCCAAACGGCAGCGAATGAAGCTTCTTCACCTACCAGACCTATCACCTTTCGTACTTTTTCTCCTTCGCCTCACATACAGTCATTGTTAACATTTAAACAATCAGTCCGCAAGCAATGGCTAAGAACAAAACATCCACTCGACAAGCAGCAGTTTAACAAAGCGACCAAGGAGCTTACAATGGCACTGAAAGAGGAACAAACTCTAGCAGATCATAACTCTATCAAAGCACTCGATACCAAAGACGGTTCCCTATGGAAAAAAAACCAAAATGGTAACAAAAGAGCCCATTTTGATTCCACCCCTGAAAGTCGGCTCTGATTGGTGTGCAACCTCTCAAGAAAAATCTAATCTGTTCGCTGATATTCTCACCCAACAGTTTTCACCACACCCGGATACAAACCCTACATTCACTCTCCACGTTCAGGAACAATTGCAGTCACCCCTTATCCTTCACCCGTTCAAAGATTATTTCACACCGGGACAAGTTAGAAATGCAATAAAGCGCTCCCCAACGAAAAAGGCACCGGGGCATGATCTCATCACTCAACCTCTCCTCTCTGCCTTACCACGTAAAGGAGTTGTCATGATAACCCAAATATTTAATGCTATTTTAAGAACTACTCACTTTCCCAATAAGTGGAAGCATGCTTGTGTGATAATGGTGAAAAAAAACCAGATAAGGACGCCAACAATCCTGCTAGCTACAGACCCATAAGTCTCCTTCCATTATTCTCAAAAATCCTCGAAAGATTATTACTCCCCAAATACTTCCATTTCTCTCTCCTTTCCTTCCCGACACGCAGCTGGGTTTCAGGCAATTCCACTCCTGTCCACAACAACTCCATCGAGTTATAGAAGACATCCTGACCACCTACGAGGAAAAAAAAAGTCTGCCTTGGTGTATTTTTGGACACAGAGAAGGCCTTCGACAAGGTGTGGCATACAGGATTACTTTCCAAGATAAAACCACACCTTCCGGACACCTACTACAGGCTGATCCTGTCCTATCTTTCGCAACGCACGTTTTCCGTGAGATGTGGCAGCGCAGTGTCTCCTTCAAAAGCAATCAGGGCAGGAGTACCTCAGGGCAGTGTCCTGGGGCCATTCTTGTATCTCCTATATGCAAGTGACTTCCCGGCGACGGAAGGGATAACATTAGCCCAGTTTGCGGATGACGTTGCTGCTCTCTGTAGTTCCCACTCGTGTGAAGAGGCAGAAAATAATATGCAGCGATTTCTTGACGAGGTAGGTCCATGGTGTAACAAATGGAGAATATCCATGAATTCCACCAAGTCTACACTCGTCACGTTTACCTATCTCAAAAATGTAAGAGTCCCTCATGTCAGACTGAATGGCATTCCGATTCCAAACTCAGATCGAGTGAGATATCTGGGGCTCATTCTTGACTCGAAGCTTACCTGGGCGCACCACATCCAAGGTCTGGTGAATAGATGTCGAAACAGAATTCATCAACTAAAGTTTCTCATGAGCGTCCAATCTGCACTGCCACTCCACACTAAACGGTTGCTTTACAACATGCTAATTCGACCAATATGGCAGTATGCTTGCGGGATATGGGGTTCAGCAGCCAAAACCCATGTACAGAAAGTACAAACAATTCAAAACCGAGTACTGCGTATAGCGACTGGAGCTCCATGGTTTGTGCGAAACTCAACACTGCACTATGATGTGAATCTCTCCACGGTTTCTGAAGTTATCAAGGAAACATACAAACGTCTGAACACTTCCATGACCAATCACCCAAATGCCTTGATTCGCGAAATCACTGAACGCCCACCACCATTACCACCCGAAAGGAGGCTTAAGAAAAAACGACCACAAGATTTATTAATTACACCCGATCCGAATCAGTGAAATACTCAAAATTTAAATGTTCACTATTATTTAATATTGTTATATCCTAATATTCTAAAATCATATCACAAATGTATGTAATTTTTAAGATTGTTTTCCCATGTTGTTTGTTTATATTTTCTCTTGTGAAATTGTTATTGTTATACTAATCACTAATCTCTGGTTGTAGGACGATCGCTGGATCGTACCTAACCTCATGTAGCATGTAAATTAAGGCTAAGCCTTACTATATTATCAATATTATACTAACTGTGATATCCTACGGATAATAAAGTTGACAATTAAAAAAAAATAAAAAAAATAAAAATGAATTGCCAATAAAACGAAAAGAATCGAACTGAGATTGCTATTGATCTTAATGACAACCCTACCGAAGAAAATATGGATCATTTAGCCATTGAACAGGGTGATTACCTATATTGTAGCTGTGATACAAGGCGCCAAAAAGCTTCAAAAATTTGTGTGTAAAGTGATAGATATTGACAATAATGGACCTGTTGTTGTTCCTCTTGTACCCTGCAATAGAATGCGAACTCTATTCAAGCTCAACAAGAAAACCAACTGTGTAACTATCAATATTGAGCAGGTGGAAATCAAGTTATCCACACCCACTGAATGTGGAGAAGGAAATTTTTTTTTTTTTTTTCCGAGAGTGAACATAGACTGAAAAACAGATTACCAAACTTGAAAATACATTTTACTAGACATTTTACAATAATTTTTAAACGGTTTTAAGTTCCTGGGGAAGCAACCTGTGATTTTTTCTAATCCTTAATGAAAATGAATGGGTCCTGTAGATTGAAGTCAGAATCATTTTTAACAGGATTGAAGTCGGTGAGCCAGGATCGGTATTCCTATACTACTTACCTACATACCTATAACTTTGTTCGTATAACTTCGTGTCTCTGTTCGTAGGAAATCAACCTACTCCTAGCTAATTGTTAATAGCAAGCTTTAATTCCTGGGTAAAACGACACCCAATGTGATTTTTTGTGGTTTCTAAGTCATTAGAATCTCTTGACTAAAAACAGTCAATAAAAAAAACTTGCTTTTTCAACTTGTAGTAAATTGTTTACTTATATTTACCTCTCTCTACCTGTATCTGGAATCGATTCTTACCTGCGCTGTCCTGTAGAACTGTCTACTGAAGTCCAAGAAGGAATCTTACCTATACTATCCTCAATTTCATAATTTATTCTTAAGATAATACTGAGTTTCCCAAGGAACTTCTGATGGTGGCTACTACTGGTTCCTTACAGTGGCTACTACTGAAACTTTCGGGTATACTACTGGCGAAAGATCTCAGTTTGCTTTTCTACGATTTTCGGAAAACTCCTCAATGCAATACATTTCTTGAAACGTCCATTTGATAGAATAGATGTTGGAGGAAAGAATAAACTCAAGATTGGAAGGAAAAACGGAAAAATAACGAAATGAAGTCGTAAATACCTAAGCTGGGCAGCTTAAGGGTGGCTACTACTGGTGCCTTTACCCTTATACTTTTTAATCACACCTTGGTAGTTCCAGATACTCAATACTAACGAAGTTTGTTAATAGATAATCCTAAATTGAAACTGCAGCAATTTAAAAATTCGGGTCACTATGACCCAAGGCGACTGTATTAGAGAGAATTATCAACGCGACCAAAGAATGGTTAGGAACAGGTACGATTTCGGGGGTAAGGTTTTTCTACTTCCTGGAGATGTTTTTGACTATTCGCCGTCAATATGGCAGATTGTGTTCGTGAGAAAACCTTCATTGCCTTCCAGACACCTGTGAGGGGCCTCTGAAGCCAATTTCTTTCTGCTTCGACCTGCCTTTTAGCGAATTTTTGAAGAAAATTAAGCTATTGCTCTCGCCTCAAAATTTGTAGAATGTGAATTTTTGAAAAAATTTTATGCAGAAATCCGTTTCAGGCTATTCTGAATCATATTCTGAAGTTTAACGCATTTTTTTATGTATGTATGTATGTATGTATGTATATATGTATGTATGTATGGGTTGCTGGGGTAGGGTAACTGTCGGTGTTTTTATCTCTTCGGAGCTCCTTCATATCCCTACCCAAGTCATGGTCATGCGTCCCCGTCGCGCAACCCGGGCACCCTCTGGGTGAACAGAGGGTGGCAGAATGACCCGCTGGCGATTAGGGGGGAGGCTCGTGTCAACGAGTCTCCTGTCCCTTTTAAATGTGTCTCCCCGTTATGGATTTAAACTACGCCGAGCCTCATAACCCCCGCGGGCCCATTGGCTCCCGGGGTTCTAGGGGAGGCGCTCGGGGGCGCCCCAGGCAGGGGCGTCGGCCATCCTCTCCCTCTTCTTCATCCTCTTCTTCCTATCCCTCATCCTCTTCCACGACCCCTGTAAATGCCCACCAGTGTGCCCACTGTGAGAGAGCCTTCAGCTCCAAGCGTGGCCTCAGTGCCCACGTCTGGCAGAAGCATCCTGTGCAGGCCAACGCTGCAATTGATATAGAGCGAGAGCGGCCGAGGTATGCTTCTGAGGATTTGCGGCGTATGGCAGCAGAGGAGGCAGAGGCTGTGCGTAATGGGTACGAAATATTAATGTATTCCTTCAAGCCCGTTTTCCCATGCGCACGCTTTCTGCCATCCAATCTCTTCGCCTGAGGCCCCACTACAAGCAGCTTGTCCAGGATGCGATCCTGGCAAATAGCCGTGGGGCCTCTCCCGCATCTCCTACAGGCGTGGGGCAACAGCCCGCCGTTCAGCAATCCTCCCCCGGGACCTCCGGTCTTCTTGAAGACTTGAAGACTGAAGTGTTGAGGCTCGGGGAGCAGGTAGGCCGTATTAATGGTTATGAGAGTGCCTACCTGCAGGACCTGGCGAGGCGGGCTGTTGAGAGGCATGAAGGCTTGGAGGACGAGGTTGCAGCCTATATACAGAGGATCTTCCCAGGGGTTGAGGAAGTGACCGTGACGGGGCATCAGGGAGCCGTTCCTCCTACTTTGGTGCCTCGTGGAGGTCGCAGAGCAGCAAAACAAGCGAGAAGGCGGGAATATCAGCGGGTCCAGAAGTTGTGGAGGAAGCATCCGGCTCGTGTGGCTGCAGAGGTACTGGAAGGAGCTGGGGATGAGCAAGTTTTACCCCCTCTCCAGGAGTTTGTGGACTATTGGGAGCCACTCTTGAGTGCTCCTAGCCACAACCCTGGTGAGCCGGTGGTACCCCCAGCTTCCACCAGGGATTCCTTGCGCAGCATCATGTGCACACCGGTGCTTCATGACGAGGCACATAAGTGCCGTGTCAAGAACTCCACCTCTGCTGGACCTGATGGTGTTTCTGCCCGACGTTGGAACAAGACACCAAATACAGTCAAGCTGCTCATCCTCAACCTGCTGCTTCTATCAGGAAGACCCCCGAAAGCGTTGACCCGCGCCAGGACAGTTTTCATCCCAAAAAAGGGTTAAGTGGGCCTGGAGGTTACCGCCCAATATCTATTTCGTCGGTGATCTTCCGCCACTTCCAAAAGGTTCTGGCATCTCGCCTCCAAGTGGCTGGTGTCATAGGTGACGTCCAGAGAGCATTTCGGCCAGCTGATGGCACAGCGGAGAACCTAACAGTTCTCCAAACTGTCATTTCGCTGGCCCGTATCAAGAAACGGCAGCTCCATCTTGCCGCTCTGGACGTCGCTAAGGCCTTTGACACAGTTAGCCACTTTGCCCTGACCGATTGTCTTCGTGGTGTCGGGGCACCTACTCGTTTAATTGAGTATGTTGCTCGCCTGTACCACGAAGGCGTGACGGTCCTCGAGGCACGAGGTGAGATGTCAGGGGATGTTGTCATTGGGCGCGGGGTACGCCAGGGGGATCCTCTGTCGCCACTCCTCTTTAAACCTGGTCGTGGACACGGCCTTGGGTAAGCTGCCAGCTGAAATAGGGTTCGATCTCGCCCCTGGGGTGCGAGTAGGTGCACTGGCTTTTGCCGATGATGTAATTCTACTCGCCGAAACCCGTGAGGGCTTGCAGGTCGCCCTCAATGCCTTTGCTGAGCAGCTAGCCAGGTGTGGTTTGGTGGTTAACCCAGATAAGTGTGGGTCAGTCTCCTTGGTCCCGTCGGGTCGCCAGCATCAGGTGAAGGTGGTGGATGAGGGGTGTTTTGTCATAGGACAGTCACCCATCCCCACCCGATCCGTGCTGGAGGTTTGGCGGTACCTTGGAGTTGACTTCATGGGTGTGGCCACCATTGCTGCAAGCCGTGTGGACCTTGGTGGGGCACTAGCTCGTATCACCAAGGCTCCATTGAAGCCACAGCAGAAGCTGCGCCTCCTTCGCACGTACTTACTGCCAAAGCTAACCTATGGGCTAGTCTTTGGTAGGCTTACTGCGGGGAGGCTGCTAGAGTTAGATCGCGAAGTTCGCTCTGCTGTGCGCTCTTGGCTAGGCTTTCCACCTGGTGTCCCAAGTGCCTATATCCACGCACCAGTCAAGGCCGGTGGGCTCGGTATTGTCTCTCTTTCGGCCAGCATCCCATCTTTACGCCGCCAGCGCCTGCTTGCCCTTAGGGGCTCGAGCTGGGAGGTCGCCCGCACTGCTGCTGACCTGGACTTCGTCAGGCAGCAGTTGTTGTGGTGCGACCGAGCAACACCAACTGCTCCAAAACCCAGCTCATCTGCTGAGTTCGCTGCTGCACTACATGATTCAGTAGATGGTAAAGAACTCCGACAGTGCTCTGAATCCCTCATTTCTTCCCAGTGGGTGGAATGGGCTTCAGAGGGCATTGGGGCCCGCGACTATCGCCATTTTCATGCCGTCCGAGTGGCTACACTAGCCACCTCGGTGAGGTGTTCACGGAGTAGTCGTGGGACAGTAGACACCCTTTGCCGTGCCTGTCGGGGTAAAAATGAGAATCTCTATCATGTGGTGCAGCAGTGTCCTCGTACTCACGGTGGCCGCATACTCCGTCACGATGCGGTCGCCAAGCAGATAGCAGGCGCTTTGTCATATAGCGGTTGGGATGTTGAAAGAGAGAGACTATAACATATGCCGAATGACCGGGGAAAGAAGCCGGATATCGTTGCCGTCAAGCCCGATGGGTCTGCCATAATCCTGGATGTCCAGGTTGTCAGTGGCAGCATGGACATGGAGCAGACCTGGCGGGCTAAAATAAATAAGTACGACAGAAATGACCTGCGGCAAGCGATTTCCGAGCTAAAAGGAGTGGCGACCAATAACATCAAGGTCATGGCTGCGACCTTGTCATGGCGCGGGGTGTGGTGCGGGAAAAGCGCCACGGAGTTACTCGAGTTGGGCATCTCGGCGGGAGTACTCCGTGGTATCACCACCCGCGTACTGAGGGGTTCTTACTTGAACTGGTGGTCGTTTTATAGGGGCACTTCCTTTCATCCCATTCTTCCTCCTCGTCCTGAAACCTCCCATATCCCTAGAGCCGGCGTCGGGTAAACCTGGGCGTCCTCCCCACTTTTTAATTTTATTTGTTTATTTTACAATTTAATGGTGTGCCCCCTCCGCCTTTGAGGGGAGTTTTGTAAAAAAAAAAAAAAAAAAAAAAAAATATGTATGTATGTATGTATATATGTGTCATTCCAGACGATAACTGTCCGTAGAATTGTGCTAGAAACTTCAAACAAATTTTAAAATGTTAAGGACACAAAACGAAAGTTCAAGTTCGTTGGCCAGCATGATCGGATTACATCTTCGGGTTGAAATTTTCAAAAATGTAGTCAAAAATTTCAAAATAGCCTGTTTTTTTGCGATTTGTTGTGCGAAATAATTTTTTCAGCATACTAACATGTGGTATATTCGGAATCAGCGTAAAATTTCCTATAAGAATATGTATCAAGTTTTCAAAAATTTCAAAGTTGAAAAATCAGTCAAAAATCGAAATAATGCCGTTCGTTAGTTGTAAAAATCGGTAATATTTGCATGAAATATTGTCCAAATTCAGATTGTCTTTAAATCTACAAGATTAGTTTAATAATAATAAAGTATGAGTACCTCCTAATTATTTTTAATGATTTGATTCCATGTTTGTCTATCAGAATCATGAACTAAAATTTCTTTACACGATCAATAGCGACTGAAATGTCGAAGATTTCTTCAAAAATTCGCTCATGGGGTCATGCTGCATGACTGAACTTTTTTAAAACATATTTTCTAAAATTTTCGACATTTACTGTAAAGCGTATAATTGTGGAGTCCTGGATCTGTAAATGTGTGAACCCTTTTGGTAGGCACGATGCGCCAAGTTTTGCTCATATCCTATAGAAAGGGCTTAATAATTATACACTAATGAGCTGCGTATCAGGGCTATCTAATACAGAGATAATAAACCTTAGTGTAATAATTTGCAGTGTTTTACGTAGGTACTGTGAAGGGTGGGACAAAAAATGTCTCGGTGGTCGTGTTTGCCCAAAATCATTTCCCAGCTTTTTTCGCCTGTTTTTTTAAACTTCACAGATTTCCCGATTTGTCACATTGGGAGGGAAAGCGTTCAACTAATGCTAACGATTCAGACCATATGCACCTGCATGATTTTCGACCCAAGCTTCATAATCGTTGGTCCAGTTGCTTGGGAAAAAATGCCAAGTTGACGGAATTTTTTAATTCTGCGAACTTGAAACGTAAATCAATAAATAAACGGAGGATTAATCTTTGTTTTTTTTCGGTCGATTACGTAAGTTTCATTATTGATTAATAATCCTAAATCAGTTCCATGTTAGATACCTATATTTCATTGGTGATTTTATCTTTTTGAATAGGTACATTCGCCATCTGTTTTATTCTAGTAATGTCTATCTACTGATAGGTACTATGAAAGGTATGCTATTTCTGTGGAAAAATGGAAAATAAAGAATTTGAATTTTGTATATCAAGTACCTACCTCATGTATGGACTCCAAGTCTGGGATTAAAGCTGATAAAGGACTTATAACACTTATAATACTTTTAAGGACTTATAAGGAATTATAATACTTTTTTCATGGATTCGGACTTGGAATGGTCTGAAAAGGCGTTGTATGTGGTAATTTTTTTCTCATGGTTGCTTGCCTCTCCCCTGGATTAATTCCAGTAGGTCGTCCCTCTGTAGACGTAGCCTAGCTTCAAGGGCCGTCCCAACAAAAAGGCCCCGGTTGGAAAGAAGGGTAAATGTTCCATATTCCTAATGCTAAACCAATATTTTTTTGGTCGACTTGATACGTTGGTAACAAACGAGGCTAAATTGCAAGTTCTGACAATTTGTCAGAATTCGTCAATTTTACTTTTACATTGATTGGGAAAGAAAATCAGATTTTGATGTTGAAGGACAGAAACATTCAATAAAATCTAAAGTTTTTGTGAAAAATAATCCTCCATGGAAATACAAGTTGGGGGAGTTTTTATACGTAGTTTTCTCGCTGAACCAATTGAACACTTCTAGATCTCTCCAACTTCGTTATAACGAAGTCTAACAAGTTTTACTCTTAGACACACATACACACTTGAGCATAACAATAAACTATACATTTCTGAGTTAAACTGTAAAATTTGGTTATAATGGTGTTAGGGGATATGAAAGTGTTGACATGCGATTCAGCGGCGTGAAAGGATATATGAAACCGACCCCAAACTTATATCTCCATAGCGGGTATAATTTTTCAAGAAAACCCTCGATTTCATTGTAAAAACTATGTTTGTCAACATTGAAACATAATTTTCTCTCCTAGTTAAAAGTAAAAGTAAGATTAACTATATTGTAGGAAAGTCACGATTCCTCCGTTTTTGAGCCCCAAAATGGCTGAAAAAAAAGAAAAAAAAAAGTTTCTTTGGCATCAGGGAGATAGAAATTCTACCGCGCTTTACAACGGTGTCCTTATTGCTGATTTTACAGTGACTCTATAGGAAGTTGTGACCGTTGTGTCCTAATGTACAGAACGCGTAAAAAAAAACAAAATAAAATCCTACTTAAAAACAAAGTTAAACTCTTCATGCAAAGTAAGACTTTTCGCAAACTACAATTGAAATAAGGGAAAATTTTCACCAGCTTAATAAATCGAGTATTACAACTAGCTAATCCACATAAATCAAAATTATAAGGTTTTGATTCATGATCTAGAGATAGCTCTCGCAGTGTTGCCAGACGTCCCTTTTTGGATATCCCCAAGACCATGTTGGAGGGGGGGGGGGGGGGCATTGAAAAATACCCCTTTCCATGACTCCTCACTCTTTCCTATAATTTTCTCTGGTTGAGCTACATGCTTCGATGAAATTTAGGTTCGTACATCAGGTGTTGAGAGACTTGTTTTTGTTTCCTTGGTTTTTTTTCGAGGGTTGTTTAGTGCGAGAGATCAAGGATAAGCCATGGAAGAAGAGAAATAAAACGGCAATTAAATTTGCAATATAACTGCCTGTAGTTCCGTCTCTTTCACATCTTGAACACTTTTCATATTATTGAAAGAATAATCTTCATCAAGTGGCAGGTCTTCCTTGTAGAATTTCTGAAGAGAGATTATTTTTTATATTTTGGACAATTTACTAATAAAATCTGGTAAAACAGATAATTTACTTTCAATCTCTAACTTACTAACTTGATGGTGGTCGTAAAAGAATTCAGAAACAATGCAAAAAAAAGCTACATTTGTTTCCTAACATTTTTTGTTGTTACTCCATGGCACGTTTAAAAACTTTGTTATTCAGCACTATAAAAAAATAAAGTATCGCGAGACCTGAATCAACGATCTCGGAAACTTGATATAATTTACTTTCTTCGGTTATTCCATACATCAATCACCTTCTAAAATCACTTATTCAAATTCAGCTACAAATTTATGCATGTGAGAATTGTGTAATTAGCCAAAAAACATCTACCCCAAAATGTACCCCTTTTAGAATAGTGATCCTCAGTCCCCCCCCCCCCCTTTTATACCCCTTTTTAAGATCTGTAATTCCCCCTTTTTTGTTGGACGGGTCTGGCAATACAGAGCCCTCGACCCAACAAAACCAAATCTCGGCTATTATGTATTTCCCAAATATCTTTCTTAAGCACAGGGTTAACGTTAATTCCGACCTTACCAAGTAGGTACCATTAATCTCATGGTTCATTGTATCTACTTACTTTCTTTATAAATAAACCAAAATCGATTGATCTTTTTCCGTCTTTTGTGCTTGTCCATATAGTAGTTCGGTTGGAGAATGACTTTTGTCAAATATGGTCTTACTAAAAGAAAGAAAATGTGGGATAAGAGGAAATGTGCCAATTCTGTTGGTCCGACAGGACAATCGAGTAAACGACCCTGCGGCTGTCCCTTTATCTCGTTATCTAGGGGCGCGGACGTGGCAAAAGGACCACTCGCTACCGTCTTGACCTGACAATGGATCCTCGAAGTGCGAAAAGCTTCATAATTTCCTGTCAGGAAGAAGGGGACGAACAACCGAACACGGCTGCCCTCAAGAGACCCGGCCTTTATTTCATTTGACGGAACGGGGAAACGAGTAGTGGGTAGGTTGGTCGGTAAGTTTTATGTGATGTATTACATATTACATGAGTATATATATTTTGTTTTAGACGTTATATAGGTGGTGGAGAAAATAGGGAAAAAAGTTTAGCTCAAAAAATTAATAGAATATTTCGAGGAGAGTCTTCAGAAAACCTGATCTTGTGCAGGGGGTGCCAACTGATCGGTTCTAGCCGAATCGCTATTTTTGTAGAACGACTTGAAGCAGTTACTTGTTACCGTTCTTTGTATATGAGGAAGAGGAACAGCAGGTTCCCACTAGATATTTTTGCATATATTATATTGGAGTTGTTATTTTTCTAATTAGGGTCTTCCAGGGTCGTACGGTAAAGCATTGGGCCCCCGTACAGAGGGTCTTGAATTCAATTAACCAAGGCCGCTTTATTTATTTTTTCTCGGTCTTTAAAACGTATTTTGGGATCTAATCCTTCAGCTAGTCTATATTTTACTGAAAAGGTTTTGGTTAATGAAATGATGTCCTTAGAATGGCCTGGTATCTAAATTTTTGCGTACAAAGATGCATATAAGTGTTCGGTACGGTAAACACTTTATTTTCTAATAACATATATCTAATCATATCTATAATAATATCTATAAACAATTTATTTCATGATAACCTACTATGTACAATACTTTATTTTCCAATAACCTAATATCTAATAATATCTATAATCTATAATACTTCATTTTCTATTAACTGAAATCTATAATCTATATCTAAATCTATTATATCTAAATCTATAATCTATAATACTTCATTTTCTATTAACTTAAATCTATAATCTACCTAATAATATCTAATAACCTTATACAGATAAGAGCTGTTACGTTGAGCAGGAGAAGGAACATGAAAGAAGATGAAATTCGGCTAGACCCGCTCGGTTGGTACCCCCTGCACAAGATCAGATTTTCTGGAGATTCCTAATATTCCGTTCAGCTTCATCAGCCCGAGTAAAGAGGATCGAGTCGGGAAAACCATTGATCTTGAGCAGGGGGTGCTAATTAAATATCGCGGTTCCTCCGGAATACCTATTTCTGCTTATTATTTTTATATGGTTGCTCTTCTTACTCCGTATACAATCCGTATACATTCGTGTCAGATGAGTGGACTTCAGAATTGTCAGTTTGTCCCATTCCATTGCTCGGTGTTTTGTCCTTATAGCTAACTTCCCCAATACCCAAACAACTCCTTCAATTTTCATTAATTTTGTGAATTTTGGAAAACTCCTCATTTTGTTGCCATCACAAGTGGGCAAAATATGAAATAAACATGCGGGTGTCCCTCAATGGATGTTTTGAAATGAACTTAATACGAATCATCGATGTCATTGTGATATGGGCATGAAATGTTTAAATGCCTCAGACAGAGTTTGAACTCATGTCCTTACTACTAAGTCCCTTTAGTTGCAACACTCTAACGGGTTGAGTTATGGGACCGATTTATCTACCTTTTCAACTGTGGATTATTTTCCTTGATCATAACATTTCCCCGGTGTCAAATACCAGCCGTCTCTGCTGGTTTGGGGTCGGACGAACGAAGAAGTGAAACCGTAGGCCACTGGCTCAGCATATGCTCGCTGGAAGATGTCCAGAAGTCGAGCGGCGTCATTGTCACAGTGTATTTTGACTCAAGTGAGTGATGAAGTGAAAGATGCTATGTCAGGGAATATGATGTTTACAGTCTTTTGGCTTGAGAGGGATTTAATTAATTATTGTTTAGTAAATTCGGGTCTTACCTACTGCGCCAACTGTTATGGTCCAAAAATATTTGATACCTCAGGTAGAGTTTGAAATTTTTTCCTTACTACTAAGGGGAAATTTCTGTTTAGTTTCAACACTCCAACGGGTTGATCTATGAGGCCGATTTATCAAACCTCTTCTCCTGTTGGTTATTTTTCTTGATCATAACAATAGTAAGGGATATCCGTCTATGCTCGATATTATCAGACCTCTCAACATCGATAGATAAAATATTGAACTTTCCAGATTGTGTAAAATTTCAATTTCCATCGACCCACGAGCCAATTCTAAAAGAAAGGATGGGTTCGTTGGGCAGCACTTTTTGAGCGATATGATTTTGTAATCATATTTGAAAACATGTGATGCGGAAAAATGACTGAAAATGGCAAAAAAACCAATAAACGTTACAAAGTTTTTGGGGAATTTCCAGTCTAAGATTTAGAGCTCCCCCCCCCCCCCCCCCCCACTTTTTGTTGGTGCAACGGCCCTGATAACTACATACAAACGTTTTGCTGCCCCCTAAAATCTGCAGCCCGGGGTCACTTGCCCCCTTGTAAACCCCCCCCCCCCCCCCCCCTCCTTCAGTAGTTGCGAGCCTGCTGTTGTATCCACGTTTGTGTAGCATTTCCAGACCAAATACAACCTTTTCCAAACCAAATTAGACTTTTTCTAAAATACATTAAACCTTTTCCAAACCTAATTCAACTTTTTCCAAACCTCATTTGGTTAAGAAAAAGTTTAATTTGGTTCGGAAAAGGTTTCATTCGGTTTGGAAAAAGTTTAATTTGGTTTGGAAAAGGTTTAATTTGGTTTGGAAAAAGTTTAATTTGGTCTGGGAAAAGGTAGTACCTATTGGTCTGGAAATGCTATGAATTGGTTCGTGTTCATCTCACAAATCCTCCCTTTCTCCCAAATTGCACAGAGAGAACTTGTGGCACCTCTTGTTGCTCATAGGAGATCCATTTAGGCTAAGCAGATCCCCCATAAGTTTAAAAACCCATCGCACAGGGAGGATCGGTACCTAACATTTCTTAGGAGTCTGTCTAACACTAGGCGAATACAGGAGAAAACTCTATTAAAAAAATACTCGCAGCCATGAGGAGATTTTGTATGTTAATTGAATATTCGTGATGAATAGAATAAGAGGGGCAGGTATTGTTTATTAGCTTGGAGTTACAGTCAGTTTTTAGTTTCTGAGGTCAATTACGATTAGAGTTGACTTTATTTTATCCTTCATTTTTTTCTGGTGTCACTTTTTCATCCCGAGTAACCCCCTGCATCCCTACTAGGTGAACCTACGAGTCTAACGGACTATTTGTTGGAAACTTGTTAACTTAGGGGACTTGTTTTTCCCCTCGTTTCTCTTCTTTGTTTGCTTCATGTATTCTATTATATTTTGATTTCAATTATCAAGACATCTTTCTCAATGTTATCAGTGTATACTTAAAAGTTCTATTTGGTGGGGTTAAAATATTTGTGTACAATAAATAGTAACGGCGATCTTCGAGCGGACGAATTACATTGCTCTACTATGGGCTTTTATAAAGGATATACCTAGTTTATTTAATTTTTGTTCAATAAAGCTTTCTTCTTTTTCTCCATCTTCTTACAAAGTTAACGCTATTTTCGATGCTACAATGAAAGGTTTCATATCTATAACTTACGTACTAGTAAATTGCTATGACAAGGATAATAACTGGTCAGCTGAAATGTATCTATCCTTGAAATGTAGCTTGTCTGCGTGGTGAGTTTATATAGAAATACAAGTTTTTTTTTCGCTCGTATACTTATATATTTAGAATTATTGCTTACTCACCTTGTATGTTTCTCTAGACCCTCACACCTTCTGATTCTGGAAAAAAGTACAACATTGATTATCCGACATGTCTCAATCATTTATCAATCTTAATTTAAAGTTTTTCACGTAAGACACAGTACCATAACTAACTAATAAATATACCACCATAACTAAATACGTAATCAAGAATGTACTCTCCTCTGGAGCATTGATTAAAATTTTGTCTATCATGCATAATACCTCACACCTCAGTATAATAGGTTCTTAATACTTAAATTTGTCATGTTGATTTTTTGATCTTACGTGATAGGTACCTAAATACAAAAATATTGAATAGATTGTTGTAATCTAAGGGTTTACTTATTTATCTGTTGTTTGATCACAATTTTCAAAATATTTTCTATTTGTGGCTATTTAGCATGATGCTTTTCAAATACGAAACCTAACATCATGGACATTTTAGCATCTAGGTATAAAATATATACCCCAAATTCCATGAACACATGATGCAGTTAGGTATGTTATATTAACATTCCCAAATTTTATCTACAAGAATGACGAATCTTTAGATCATTATTGATACTTATATACATGATTAAGCGTGGTACTTAGTCCTTTTCATTTTGGGAGGTAGGTATGCCGAAAACGAATAAAGATGCCACCGGGGGACACGAAATTTCCAACCTATTCCCCTAGCCTCAAGTATAAACAGTACTCAGTCATGCAGCATAACTGAAGAGCGAATTTTCAAAGACAAGTCGTGAATAGCATTTGTCACCTAAAAGTAGATTTTTCTCAATTATTATGAATCTTGGAGATCTGGGAGTGGTTGCAATCGACTCAGCACTGAAAAATACTTCGACTGTGACACCCACATGCCCTTTTGTAAAAAACCTACTTTTTGAATAATTTTTTGAGCCATTAAATTGTAAAGTTGAGCATGAAATTATGGAGCGGTCGCACTGGCCAACAAACTGACCTGTCTTTTGCCAAGACGGATTTTTCTGCGTTGGATCGAATTTTTACGCCGTTTTTAAGGGGCGTTATCGTCTGGAAATACACTCTATAAATGAATAAATAAATATATATATATATATATATATATATATATATATATATATATATATATATATAGATAACTCAAAAGAACGTTCAGGCTAATCCAATTTCATTCATCCGAATCAGATCACCAGTTCCTTCGGTGATGACCAAATTATTCCATTCAACCACCCCCTCCCTTTTTTTCCTTACCACAAACACCTCCCTCTGGTTGAGGCTAGAAGTAAATTAAATAGCCTGTGATAGAGGTTGACGTAATCTAAACATATTCGCCCAATCAGATCCCCAGTTTGTTCATTGATGTCAAATATACACCTTTCCAAACCCCCTCCCCCAAAAACCACCCCTATGGGTCGGAATTGAAAAGTTATAAGTAGGCTGTGGTTTTTTAGTGCTATCCAAACATATTTTATCAATCAGGTCCTCAGTTTATTCAGTTATGTTCAAGATACCCCCATTCCACACTCGCCCCTCCCACAACATACCCGTTATGGTTCAGATTTGGTAATTTCAAGGAGTTTGTGAATCAAGTTGGAGTATTTCAAACATATTTAATCAAACAGATCCTCAAATTATTCATTGATGTCCAAGATACCTCATTTCACCCCCCACCCTCCTTTAAAAAACACCCCCTTTGTGTCAGATACGAAAAATTTCAAGTAGTCTGTGATTTGAGTTGGTGTAATTCAAACATATTTTAGCAATCGGGTCCCCAGTTGATTCAGTAATGTCCATGATACCCCCCTCTTCCCCCCCCTCTCCAAACACCCCCTATGTGTTAGACTGGAAAACATGAAGTAGTCTGCGATTCAAGTAAGAGTATTTCAAACATTTCTTACCATTCAGCTCCAGTTTATTTTGTGATGTCCAAGATATCGGGTTTGAAAATTTCAAGTACCTAGTCTGCGATTCAACCTGGAGTAACTCGAACATATTTCAACAATCACGTCTCCAGTTTATTCACTAAATGCCCATGATACCCCATTTCACCCCCCTCTTTTCCCAAAACACCCCTTATGGGTCAGATTTGGAAAATTTTTCGGAAGTAGCTTGTGGTTCAAGTTAGAGTAATCCAAACATATTCCCCCACTCAAATCCCCGTTTTTTTCAGTGATGACAAAGATCTCCTCTCCCCTCCTCCTCCTCACCTAAAACATCCCCTATGGGGCAGATTTGATGAATTTCAAGTAGTCTGTGATTTAAGTTAATCCAAGCATATTCGACCAATCAGATCTCCAATTCATTCAATTGTGTCCAAGATACCTCATTTTACCCCCTCCTCCTCCCCTAAAACACCCCCTCTGGTTCAAATTTAAAAAACTTCATATAGTTGTAAGTTGGACTGATACAGACATTTCCAAGCACTCATATCAGTTGAGGAGGATCCCTGTATGTCCCATGATACCTGCGCTTTCTAGCGGTTATAATGAGAAAGTTCTACCTCCCGCTCCGCATTTCCTACTGAATGGCGAAGTAGGTTTGTGAAGCTCATAGGTTAGGATAACGGTCTTGTGAGACGAAGGTCGTGGGTTCAAATCCCGATGACTGGTCATATTTTTTTGCTCGTACAACTCCCGAAATATACTTCTAAAACGTCATTCTGACTTGCATGTCCAACTAATTTGAATTTTCACTAAGGGATTGACTACTTGATGTTATGTATTTTTGAGATGCGAGCTTGCGAGCATCCAGATCACTAAACTATACACTTTATTCTTACCTATATGTCCACTAATCTGCATTTTTACTAAGGGATTGACTACTTGATGTTACGTCTTTTTGAGATGCGAGCCTGCGAGCATCCAGACCACCAAACTATACACATCATTCTGATCTACATGTCCACTAATCTGAATTTTTACTAAGGGATTGACTACTTGATGTTATGTCTTTTTGAGATGCGAGCTCGCGAGCATCCACACCACCAAACTACACACATCATTCTGATCTACATGCCCAACTAATCTTCGTTTTTACTAAGGGATTGACTAGTACAAGATGACACGATGGGGATAAAAGTAAATAGTAGAGACAGAAGGAGTGATACCCGAGAAGAAGAAAGCGCTAGGAAGCGCTGGTATCATGAGACATACCGGGCAGGGGCTAGATCCTCCTTATCAGTTGACCAATGACCCCTGTAACCGTGAAAAGCGGACAAACATACGGACAGACAGGCAGAGAAAAATTGAGGAAATGGTACCAATCGTCTACAAATAGCATGAAACGGGAAAGAAATACAAAATTTCATGATTCTAATCAATGTACAGGCAGACATACTTTCGATTTTATAATTTAATAATGATTAACAGGACGTTTCCATTTGTTTTCGTCACGTCACGAGCGTCACGAGGGTTTTCATTGATTTTCACGTACAACCAATGCGTTACTTGGGAAGTGTAACTCCCTTAGTTTTCATAGCAGGAAAATCGTTAGCCACTTTTTGGAATGCTGTCATTTTATCACAGCATCTCATAATCCCTAAGCCTCTGTAGTGTCAAGGAAAGCTGATTTATTACGCTCAGTTATAAACTAATATTGCTAAGTCACCATAATGAACTAATAATGTGTAAAATTAATCATTATTAAATGATCTGACTGTAGAACCGTAGGTCTACCGTCCGTTTTTTTTAGCATGAATATGCTTTAGCCGTGACCTAACTACCGAAAAATGTCCCACGAGAGTGCAACGAAAGTAGCGCCAATAATTGTGATGATTTCCGCTTACAACCGAGTCGTTGCTAGGGATGTGATACTTCGTCGTTTTTCATCCCACAAAATTCGTTGACCATTCGTTCGAAAGCTCTCGATTTATCCAACCATACTATATTAACTACTGCGAAGTGCGTGGCCAACAAGCTGAGTTATGAGCATGGTTATATGAATAATTGTTTACACACAGGTGATCATTCTCAATTATTGATATTGTGAACATGATTGCAACCGCTTTTTAATTTCTGATGATTTCATTGAGCTGGTGTTTCGATTATGTGATTCATAGCAGGTGATCCGAATATTGCGAGAACGGTTAGATTTGTGAAGCGGTGGTTAAATTATTTTAATAGGTAATTTCTATACTTTACACTATAGGAAGCTGTAATTTCGTATGTAGCCTCTTTAGCCTCTTTCTATAATAAAGTGAATGTTTACTCGCGAGTTTCTATTAGGAGATCATCATCTCACAAGAGCTCAATCGTCGTGATCATTTCTATAATAAAGTGAATGTTTACTCGCGAGTTTCTATTAGGAGATCATCATCTCACAAGAGCTCAATGGTCGTGATCATTTCTATAATAAAGTGAGAGCGAGGAGCTAAAACATGATTCCATGTTTTAGGATTGATGGCAGAATGATAAACAGAGTTCAGAGGCCGATGGGGGGTCGGGTTCAGAGAATCGACGAGGAGTGATTCGTGTACGGCTAAAGCATATTCATGTTTTTTAATTTTAGCCGTCAGGCTCAAAGGAACTGTGGCTTTTTTTAATATAGATATATACATACGACTGTTAAAATCAAGGATTGGGTTCTTTGATGTATGAAACGGATTTTTAGGGATCCCCCAGCCCCCCCCTCTTAAACCCTTTAAAAATTTGAAGCCCTCTAACTGGCTTATTTTTTTTCTTCGAAATGTGCGAAAACCACCACTTATTTTCTAACTGAGCCACCTTAGTAGATTAGTTAGGATCTAATAATTTTGGTTTGTTATTTTCTATGATGAAACTTTGTAATCGACCAAGGAAAAACAAGTTCAACCCCCTCCCTCATAGTTTGTGGGTTAAAAAATTTGAAAAACCGTAACCCTCCAATCTCGCTTTTCACTTAGAAGCAAATGCTTTATGTTGAGTAGAAGTCTCAATTTTGTTCTTTGTGGGTCTGAAAAAACTAGGTAATGTAGTTCGAATTATGTCTTTATTTGTGGTTACGAGGGATGTTCTCCTACTACGGCGACATCTTTAGTATGTATGAAGTCCATATTCCGGTTCTTCTGGGCCTCTTCTGATAGGGAACCAAAAGGTTAACTTTTAACTAATAGGTGAAATTGTATTAAACTGTGGAGGAATACAAAAAACTTCGCAATTATTTGAGATACATTACTGAGATTTAGCAAATTTTGGTGAACATATTGCTGAAACGAAACTTCGCGTCGAATTAATAATTCGCACAGTTCGCAAACTGTAAAATAGGTAACCTTTTTAATTGGGTTCTGCGAGACTGAGGAGTTAATTACCTACCACTTTTGAGCATCACATGACAATTACGCCAACTTTTGAGGGAATTCGTTGCTGAAATTCACAGCGCACTTATATTTAAAACAATTATCAAGTGTGGGTTGGCAATGGTATTAATTGGCATTGACCGTTACAGCCGCGGATCTAGTATCTCTGGTAAAAGCACCTTCACTTAACTTAATGTTATACACAAAAATTATCTCCAGCTTAGATTTCCAAAAGCTTTGGTCTCTTTCTATTTCTTCCACGTGCATATCTTTAATTAATTAGCGTTAATGAATTCAATTTTTTTTCGTAGGTGGTCCTAGCTATTCGATGTCCGTGAAGATAGCTGATAATGCAGACTGTAAATGTAGGTAAAATAAATTCAATCTTCTTCTTCTCGATCTCAGATTCAAGAGAATCGTTGACATTGAAATACTAAAGAGGCTTTAGCGTGACGATAGCATTTGGTTATTCGTGTACATACGTATAGAAATACAAGAAGAGCTGTGTAAGAAAATAAGAGAAGAGATCTGTAGTTGCTTGCTCTAGACGCTGCTTTACGCGTTAACGGGGGAAAATCGTACAGGAAGAACAAAAACTCCCTATTACCAACAACACGGGGGTAACCCCTGCCACCCGGCCTAAATACCTGGCCTTAGAGGTCCCGGATTCGAATCCCAGCAGCCTCAGTGTTTTATTACTAGCAGGAAAGGATGGGATAGTGATGGGACCAGTTGAGCAGGTAGTAGACTAAACTGTCCGAATTCACGAAGGCACTGTTTTACTCCAGTGCCGCTTCATGTTGCCAAACTCGAATACTGAAAATTCCATGTGAGTGCTCCATAATCAGATGTCGCGTTATGGTTTAAAACATGCTCTTACCCCCCTCCCGCCATCCAGCCCATGGTTCGCGTGGGAGTAGTATTTTTATATTTTTTTATTGCTTATGCACCCTTTCCGAGAAATCCGAGAAGATCTCCCCTCTCGTTGACGTATAATGAGGACAACATACCTATCCTTATTTGGACTGTCCAAATTATACCAAGACTTTACAAAAAAAGCCTTTCTGTCTTTAAATTGGTAAAACAAAATTCAAGTACAGAAAGGCCTTTTTTTGTAGAGTTTTTGTAAACGGCTCAATACATAAAAATCGTTTTGGTATACTTGGATTTGTAATCCTCCAGATCAAACCTCAACCTCGTTTGAAGCGTAAAGTAGTTCCGCGTATCAGGGTTTTTCTTACCTAAGGACTTGTTTACCAGGGGAAGGTCGTTAGGAAAGTCCGAACAGAAGACGGAGGATGTTCGGAGGCATTTACTGTAGCCTAAATGTTGATATGGAACTTCGTGATAATTTTGCTAAAACCCGCATCTAAATCGGTGACTCGACCATACAGTAACAGGCGTACTCTTTTTTAAATCTAGGAGAATTATTAGTATTTTTGTTTTCTTTCAGCATAAGTTTTACATACGTTCTTCTCTCACTCTTTCGATACGAAAAAAGTCGCTTATCATTACACATTCCTTTGAATGTGGATTTTATGGCTACCACCCATAACGATTGGGATCCATGGTAATTTTTTGTGCAGCTAATGCAAGTTTCGGGGTAAGGTTCCCATACACCTACTGAGGATTTGTAGTACCTAAATTAACGAAGTTCTAGGTAAAGTTCATCCATTTTATCATCTGTCAACAGAGCAGGTGCCGCTCTCACCTTCGTGAAAATTATGGATCCAAGTGTTGTGCATAATGTGCCTACGGATTCTTATCTTGGCGAGCAGCACACCCACTGCCAATCGATTAAAGAATTTCTGTTTAAGTGAACGCCGCACGTTGAGTTATCAGCTAACGACCTTAACGAGCATCGTATTTCCGACCCCGTGCGCTCCCCATAACTTACGGGATGTGCCAAGGGCAGCCCATATTCGGGAAACATGATTTGGTTAATATTCGAAGTGCGCAACCTCTGATGGGCAACGACCCACATTGACTGGTCATCATCTATAGATCTCCGACGGTTTACGGTGTGTACTAACGGTTTTAATATGCCCTTTCAGCTGCGAATAAGCTAGTTATAATAGCTAACAATCCAAGAAATCTTACATAAATAGTGCAGTACCATAACTGAGGTTTGAGAAATGGTCTATGTAGTTTTATGTTATCCTTTTACCTTCTTTTGATACATTTAGCTGTTTTTTCATCAGCAATATGATTTTAACTCGTGACAGATTTCAGTCTTCAAAAACGCGGCAGGCCGCTCGTACTTTCTCTTTTATGAGAGAAGAGTTATGAGCATTGAAAATGTCTCAGTAATTTCAATGTTTTAAATAAAATAACAATTGGAAAATATAAAATAATTATTGACACACAATTACTGAATTTGCTGTAAGCCAGTCTTGATGATGCCCAATTCTTCCACGAATATGAATTCACAGTCCTTTTTATAATAACTGGTATTGCGAATTATCCATTGACATCATATTGACAAAATGTGATTTTTATGTGCTTCGTCAGCATTCATGTTTTGTAGTTTTCCATCAGTGCTTCACATGAAACTTAGTAGTGACAACTCGTACTGATTTCTCCAACCAAACATCATATGATTTCATTGCTAGTGTACACAATCATAACAACACCTAACTTGTTTATGGGTTGCTCAGTAATTTCATTGCTAGTATACACAATCATAACAACACCTAACTTGTTGCGTGACGTTTTTTTTTTTTTTGGGTAACAAAATTTCCAGTTGACCCGTCGACCAGGACATTTTCAATGTCAAAATGATGCACAGCACATTACACACATTACAGGATTTTCAATTCTTCACTAATCAACCACAAATTTTGCGATCCTAGCTCTCCATTTAAGAAGTTTTGTTCTTGGTTCGGTAGTCGATCAAAATGAGAGCTCTTAACTTTTTTCGCAAGCTTGATGTTTGTTTTGCATGCAAATCATTTGAAAATTTACATTTTTAGGACGTCCCTCTGGAGCTAGGCTTTGTCAATAGAGTAACGACCGATTGGAATCGACCCAGGGGGTGTGGGAAAACCCAAGCATGAGAAAAAAAAAATTACCGCAGGTATTCAAATCCGTTACAGACCATTCTAAGACTGAATCCGTGAATATAACCATTGGTGTATGTCTGTGTGACAAATTTTGTCGACGCTGCCCAGCCTACAATATTCTCAACCGATTTTCGAGTTTCTCTCTTTGTTCGATCCCGATTTTAGACTAGTTGTGCAACAAACCCTGGAAATTTTGAATTTCATGCTAGAAGAGAGGGAATGGAAGGGACAAAGCAGAAAAACGTATTTTTTCGACCAATTTTGTCGACGCCACCCTGGCTACAATTCTCAATCGATTTTCGTGATTCTAATTTGTTCGATTCCAATTAGAGTCTAGTTGTGTTTCAAACCTAGGGTATTTCGGATTCGCTGTCAAGGGAGGGGTGAAGGGGATAATTACCAAATCTCGACGGGTTTCCTTGATTCTTACTTTGTTTCATTGCGAATCCGATTGGTCGATAGTTTGGAAACATATCAGGAATTTCAAATTTCATCATGGGAAGGGGTGAATGGAGGGGGTTTGACTGATAAATCATGATGTTTCAAGTATTCTCGTCTGATTTTCTTGATTTTTTTCCAAATATGAATTAGGACTAGTTTTGGAACGTATATTAAGAGTTTCAAATTTCATTACGGAAGGGGGTGAATGGAGGGGATAATAGTAATAAATCGTGATGTTTTAACTATTCCCGTCAGATTTTCTTGATTCTTTTTTTTTTGGTCAATTATGAATTTTGTCTAGTTTTGGGAAATATGTCAAGAGTTTCAAATTTCATGATGGAAGGTGGTGAATGGAGGGGGTAATAGAAATAAACGTGATATTTTTACTATATTCATCTGATTTCCGTGACAGTTTTATCATTTGTTCGAGCCAGATTATAATCCAGTGATACTGTACAGTTGTACGCTGTACAAAGGCGGATATTGAGGGTTTTAATGAAGAAACGTTGACTTGTGTTTCACGGTAATATAATTCTCGAAAATCATCGGTTAATTCAATACACAATCGTTAATCAAGATAAAGTCAGTGTCCATGCGAAGTTCAAATACAATATATGTAGGTTCGCGTTTTAAAACAAACGTAGGAAAACTATATCAAGTCGGAGTAGGTTGTTCACGGTATGAAATAGTAAGAACGAATGAAACTTAGGGTAACATAACTCATAGGACTTGGAGGCTTCAAGGAGGGGAAGGATATTGGGGAAAACCCCAGGAGAATTCAGTGGGGAAAAATCCTTCCACATTGTGGCGGATTAACGGTACCGAGGTAGGTGCATTGTTTGCTTGTCAAGACCATATAAAGTTTGAAAGGTAGGCACAATAATAGGTACTGCACACCTTGAGAGCCTTGACCTCTGGCTGTGACGAAGTAACATACTCCCCCACCTTGAGCGTATGCGAAATTGGCTATAAAGATTGGAAGAAGGTCAGAAAAAAGAGAGAATATATGACTGATAACAGAGAATTACGATTTGTACCTAGTGTTGTTGTGATAGGTGTTCTAATCTATATGAATACGGTGTGCGTTGTGTATTATTGTGTAGGTAAAGGACAAAGTTTTCGGACATGACGTTGGAGCACTTGAGTCCGGGTACGTACATCAGCAACGCGTGGGGTGCCATCCGTTCCAGGATGTACCTTGATAATTCTACCCATGGTCCATTGTGTGGGTGGTAGATTGTCGTCAAGCAGGAGTACTACAGTTCCGGGTGTTGGTGGATTATCAGAGGTATTCCATCGATATCTTGTTTGAAGTGTGGTGAGATATTCTAATTTCCAACGTTTCCAAAACGATTGGAGGCGTAACTGTACCTGTGACCACCAAGATCCGATGGCAGTTCGTTCGGTCAGCTCCGGATCGTCTGGAGGTGCAGTAATTGGGCGGAATATCAGAAAATGACCTGGGGTTAAGACTTCTATGTCGTCAGGAGACGATGAAAGTGATGTTATGGGTCTGGAATTCATTATTGCCTCAATTTGAATTGTGAGACATCGAAATTCTTCAATATTGGGTGTGTAACCTCGAAGGGTAGCGGCAAGGGGCTTTTTAATAGCCTTTACTGCCGCTTCCCATAGTCCACCAAAATGAGGAGCTCTAGGAGGTATGAATACCCACTCGGTTTGACGAGCAGCAGCTTCAGAGATGAAAGTAGATTGGTGATCTGGATCAGCGATTAGTGCTTGGATTCGTCGCAATTCATTGGAAGCACCAACGAAATTGGTGCCTCTGTCCGAATGGATTATTTGGGGATTACCTCTACGACTGCAGAAATTTTTGTAGCATGCCAAAAATGCCGGTGTTGACAGGTTTGAGGCAACTTCTATGTGCACGGCTTTTGTTGAGAAGCAAACAAAAATACACAGGTAAGCTGTGATGATTTTTGAGTTTCTAATAGGTGATGATTTCACGTGGAATGGTCCTGCATAATCGACACCTACATTCAAAAAGGGTGAGACAGGTTTGGTTCGATTCTGAGGCAGCTGTCCCATGATCGGTTCCATTGGTTTAGGTTTGAGAGTGAAACATCGATTACATCCAGATAATGTTCTACGAGTGACGTTTTTACCATCTAGAATCCATACAGTACGACGGAGGAAAGCTAATGTTGCAGTTGGCCCGATATGCAAGTTGAACTCGTGAGCGTGACGAATCATCATATTGGTGACAGGGTGTTTGGCAGGAAGTAGAGCTGGGTGACGTGTTTCGTAGGGTAGGTCCGAATTTTCGAGGCGACCGCCAACTCTAAGTATATTATCATTAGGATCTATGAAAGTGGCTAGAATTCTGGAGGTTTTCATCATGTGCCGCTTTAATGATGCGTCGTTTCGTAGTTCTGAAAGAGATTGAAGTTGGGTGCGTCTTATAATGGCTAGTGTAGCCTTTTTTAATTCGTCAGCTTTGAGTGCTCCTGATTTGCGTGGAAGTCGTTTACATTTGTTATGAATGAACCGTAAACACCATGCAGTGACATTTCGTAACTTCACGAAAGATGAGAATCTATTTTCTAATTGAGAGGATAAATGATCGTGTTCCGATCGATTCTGTGTTGGCAGTGCGATTGGTTGACTTGAACGAGCTTCAGTGTTTACATCGGGAGATTGCAAGGAGGAACAAATTCTACGGAGAGGCCAACTATTTTGATTTAATGTTAGCCATTTTGGGCCCTTCCACCACAATGGGTGATTAATCAAATCGATTGGATTAATGCCTCGTGATGCGCAATCTGCTGGATTTTCTCCTGAAGGGACGTAAAACCACTGTGAAGGAGAAATTATTTTTATTGTTTCCGAGATTCTATTTCCCACGAAGGTTTTCCATACTGGAGCGGGTTCTGCTGTTAACCATGCTAGAGTTACGGTTGAGTCCGAGAACGCCAATATGCGATCAGATGATATTTGTGGGAGTGAGGGTAAAATGGACTGTATAAGAAGGGCTAACAGATGGGCTGCGCATAATTCAAGCCTAGGTAGTGTAACTGGTTGTAATGGCGATACTCGAGATTTTGAAGCGACAATGCGAATGGTATTTTCTGAATTAGAAGGTTGCACTATGTATAATACACAGGCATAGGCTTTTTCGGACGCGTCAGCAAAACCAACAAGGAAGTAGTCAGATTTACTGGTAGGCAAATATCTCGGTATACTTATATGCATTATCTGGGGTAGCTGGTCTTGGCATGTTTTCCAACGGGCTGCTATAGTCTGGGGTAACGGTTCGTCCCAATCTATCTTGGAATGACAAACTTCACGGAATATTATTCGAAACGTTATTATGATTGGTGTCAACCACCCTAACGGGTCAAATATGCGAGCAATTTTGGACAGGAGTTCTCTTTTCGTACTTGCCCCAAATAAATCTCGGAATGAATAGTAAAATGAGTCGGAATTCGGATTCCAACATAATCCCAAAATTTTCAAAGTGGTTTTTTCTGGGTCAGTATCTAGCTCAATTTCGGTGGAGGTAGGTAGTCGGTAGTCATCTGGAATACCTGATAAGATGGTAGGATGATTAGATGCCCATTTTCGTAACTCCATTCCTGCAGATGCGAGTACCTTTATCAGCTGATCCCTAAGCTGAACTGCATCAGATATTGAATCTCCCCCACCATTTACGTCATCGATGTACGTTCTAGTTCTGAGAGTATTTGAAGCCTCAGGTTCTGAAATGGTATGTGTGTCGGCTATTTCCTTAATCACCCTGTTTGATAACCACGGAGCCGAGGCAGTTCCGTATGTAACTGTTTTCAAACGATAATCTAGAATGGGTTCAGACTCTGAGAATCACCATACAATACGGAGTAAATCACGGTCCGCGGGGAGATGTTCAATTTGACGGAACATCTGTCTAATGTCCGCTGTAAATACGTACTTATCTGTTCGGAATCTTGTCACTACATCTGAAATATTCAACTGTAACTTTTGTCCTGGTAGTAAAATGTCATTCAGGGACATTTTTGAAGCTGTTTTCTGAGATGCGTTGAATACGACGCGTATCTTTTCGGGGGGGTCATCGGGCCTGTGCACGCAATGGTGTGGTAAGTAATACGTGGTCATGTTATGTTTCGGAGAATCGCAAGGCTCCATATGTCCTTGTTTCAAATAATCATTCATAAATTCGTTATAGGCCTTACGCAAATGGGGTTGTTTTTTCAGTCGTGTTTCGAGCGATTTAAGTCGATTAATAGCAGTATTTCTTGACGGTCCTAAGTGCTCCTTATCATACCTGAACGGAAGAGCTACTGAATAACGTCCGTTTTCATTTCGTGATGTGGTTTTTACAAACCATTCTTCGGCTTTTAATTCATCTGGGGTCAACTTGGGGTAATCTGCCACTGATTCTAGTTGAAACAGTTTCTCTACTAGTTTGTTAAGTTCAGGGTCTGATTTGCTCTCTTTCTTGGGAGTAGATTTTACCTTGAACGGCCGAGAGAAGGTACAAATCGGAGGATTCGTATTCAAGTCGATTAGTGATATTTTGTATGGAACTGGATAATTCGAACAATAGCGGAATCCAGGACCATCGATTCGCTTCGGTTGGGGTACTAAGTCAAAACTTGATTTGGTTGAATGAGTGATATCCAAGTTCTTCGATTCTGAAATATCCGATGAATGGTTTCCATGAACGAGCGGGGTTGATTTATAATTTTGATTCGATGGAATTCGATGAGAAGTTGTAGGTTCGTAATTAGTGTCTTGGGGTCTTTTGTAAGTGTTCAGGTATGTAGCGTGGTTTTGGTCGAAATAATGAGTGATAGGCCGTGGATTGAATCGAACGTTTTTCTGTGATAGTTTAGATGTGACGGATCCTAGTATTATCCACCCTAGGGAAGTATGTCTAGCTACAGGATGATACGGATAGTTCAACGCAATTTTCTTATCAATTGTTTCAAAAACATGGGATCCGAAAATATGATCTACTGATTGTGGTATATGATATTCGGGATCAGCTAATTGTAATTTATCATACTCAGGCCAATTGTGTCGGGGTAATATGTTGGAGGGTACATCTAATGTGGGCTTATTCATCACTTGCAAATTTAAAGGTATATCTGGTAAGCCATGGTTTTGTCTTAGATATAAACTTGATAAGCCTAAGATGGTGCTGCTAGTTTCACCACCAATCCCAGCGATACCCAAGCCAGATGTTTTAGTAAAGGGTAAACCAGCTCTATTCATAATACCCAAACTGACTATATTTACTTCACTGCCGGTATCCAGTATGCACCTCGCGTTGAACCATTGACCGCAGCCTGATCGGATATGGACGATAGCGGTTGGTATAATTGAGCGCGTCAAAATAGTTTTTTTCAACGAGGAAGGGTTACAACGCGAGGCAAGTTTTCATTGACTATTATCCATACTTGGGGGCGAATTTGTAGGGTTCATAACAGTGTGATTGTTTGGGGAGTTCTCACATACATTACCAGTTTGATCATTTTCTATCTCTAGCCAGGGGGACTGTGCTAAGGTCCCATTAAACGAGGAAGAACGTGAAGCTGATGGTTTGTGTTTAATTGATTGATTGTACGCGGGGGACTGCGGGCGGCTCGATGATCTAGAATAATTATTTTGTGGATTTGAGGAATTACGATCATCGAAAAATGAATCCAAATAAGCTGGGTTCGATTTATGTATCAAAGTGTTGTGTCTGCCTGGGCATAATTTGCAGTGACTTCCGGACTTACATTCAGTAGTGCTATGCGTGTTTGTGAGACAATTGACACATAAATTACGATTCTTGACTTCGTCACGCCTGTGAATGATTTTCATGTTCTTAAATTCTGGACAGTAATAAATTTTGTGGTCATTTGACAAGCAAAAAATGCATGCATGGGATACAGATGGTTGACTTACATAGGAATTGGAGGGTCTGGATACATTCTTAGTTTTCATCCAAGGTGAGGCTTGAGCGGGCGTCGTCTTCTTAGCAGTTGAATGTGTCCCTCTTGCTCGGAGTTTCGATAGCTCTGCGTCTAAGTAGGTTATTACAGCAGCTACGTCAGGTATTATGGAGTCGCCAAGTTCTTCATGCAGTTTATCTTGCATGTTGAAGGGAATGCGGGCCTTGATAGAGGAAAATAGCAGAAATTCTCCCAAATGTTGGATTTTTAAGTTTTTCAGAGCATTGTATGATGCTGAAATTTCATTACGAAATCGTTCCATATCTTCGAGGTTATCCTTACTTGAGCAAGGGGGTATGTTGTGAAAGGTTTTCAGTACAGCATCTGCTACTCGTCGTGTACTTGTATAGCGTTCCAGTAGGTCGGCGTAGGCATCAGCATAATCGCTACTCGAAGTTCCGTAATGATCGAGAAAACTTCCAGCAGGGCCTGGTATGAGTTTACGAAGGGCCGACATTTTAACGTGAGAGGGTATGTTCATATTGTGTACAGTTCGTTCGAAGGCACTGCGAAAGGCTGGGAATTTCAGTATGTTCCCAGTGAAGGTAGGGACTGATGGTAGCAAGAACTGAAACAGTTCAAGGTGCTTGATCTCCGAATCGCGTTCTTCATCTATAGCCACGACTGTTGGATTTGACGGCTCAACTTGTTCAACAAAATCATAGTACTTTGTTGCCAGTGTAATTCTTTCTTGGGTGATTTTGTCGTGGATTTCTTTTATTGTTTCATAATCTGGAGATAAACAAATAACGTCAAGTAGGCTTTGAGCGCGATTTTCAATTATGTCTTCCACATCTCGTTTAATGGCCCTTAATACAGATTTCGGATTAGTACTAGGGTTGGTTACCTGGTCGAGATACGATTTCATCTGGCGGAGCATTCCATCTGCTTGGTTTTGGAGTACCTCGGTTGTGACGGCCTTCGGAGGCATCTTGAAGAGATACTGTTTTCACTGAATCACAACTAAAACGTACCTCAAATCCGGCTCGAAGGACCAATTTTGTACAGTTGTACGCTGTACAAAGGCGGATATTGAGGGTTTTAATGAAGAAACGTTGACTTGTGTTTCACGGTAATATAATTCTCGAAAATCATCGGTTAATTCAATACACAATCGTTAATCAAGATAAAGTCAGTGTCCATGCGAAGTTCAAATACAATATATGTAGGTTCGCGTTTTAAAACAAACGTAGGAAAACTATATCAAGTCGGAGTAGGTTGTTCACGGTATGAAATAGTAAGAACGAATGAAACTTAGGGTAACATAACTCATAGGACTTGGAGGCTTCAAGGAAGGGAAGGATATTGGGGAAAACCCCAGGAGAATTCAGTGGGGAAAAATCCTTCCACATTGTGGCGGATTAACGGTACCGAGGTAGGTGCATTGTTTGCTTGTCAAGACCATATAAAGTTTGAAAGGTAGGCATCATAATAGGTACTGCACACCTTGAGAGCCTTGACCTCTGGCTGTGACGAAGTAACAGATACAACCTTGGGAGTTTCAAATTTACTGTCGACGGAGAGGGTAAATTTGTGGAAGGATAAATCTGAAAAATCATGATATATTATATCTTATTTCAATTCTCACCACAATTATATACAATCCATTTGTAGGGACGTCCCTGTAATGCATGCATTTCTTACCAATATGTTTATCAGCCAATTTTGATTAAATAATTCTCTAAGAAGTACTTAGTGAGACGAGAAAGTGTACGAGTTAATAGTTGTAGCTGACCAGAATGCGAATTGTGTAGGTCAGGTTGGAGCAATAAGCATAAAATAATTTTAATTGCACTTAAGTGCAGCACGTCCGGCAAAGTTGGAACAACTTTCAAACAACCGGTAGAGCGGACTCATGCACTAATGCCCATTGTCATTAGCTTTCCAACTTCAACTATTAACTTTTGGAAGCCTGTTGGAATTACGGCGCTGCCTTAACCCTTGAACCCTGAGCAAATTTTAGTGTTCAAGTTAGAACCTTCTAAAACACCTGAATGAATTAAGGTTAAATGCAGCTTGTTGAAACTATTCACTATGAAACTAATTTCATGCCACCACTTCTGTGATAAATTAAGTTGGTACCTACGATACAATTTTGTCATAATTGAAGGGAAATGTCATGTACTTACACTCGATTAAACTGGTTGTTCAAGCAAAAATTGAGTAATAATTTTAAGATCTGAGAAAAGAGATTGAGAAAAACGCGCTTCTATTCCAACCCCAAGGTTATTTTCATTCACCTATCTACGCTACCCTCCTAACTGCCAGGTGCACAGTTCTTGTTTTAGTGGGATGTTTGTTAAACAGCTGTTTAAACAGGGGTTGCTGATTTTTCCAATTGTACCTACAGTTTCGTCTGTCCAGAACTTGTTTTAAGGGTTGATCGCGTGCTTAAGTTAAGCGTTCATTCTTGACCGTTCAAACACCTGTTCATTATTCAAACAACCGAGTTGTTTTGATTTTTTGTTGTTCCAGCATGCGGGAAGAGGTGTGTCTTGAAGTTGTATCCTCTGTGATGTGTTTTCCATTTTTTTGATAAGTGGAATACCTCTGAGAGCATATTTCTGAAGATAAGGATTTCGTTAAACTCATTGTAAATGTGTTTATCAGACTACCCAGAATATTTCGTGAGCGGCCTAATCAATTCACGCACTGGCGAGACGACGAGTTTTTCGACAGATTTTGATTGCCCGAGGAAACTGTATGGTCATTACTCGATGAAATTGAAGATGATATGAAATCACGAACCAATTGCAACAACGCTGTGGCTCCAGACTTCAAATTACTGCGGACGTTGCGGTACTATGCTACAGGCAGTATGATAAGGGCATGCTCAGATTTCAATATAGTAGATAGGTCGAGGGGGTGCCGAATTATCTGACTGGTTATCCACAATTTAGGTAATATGTAGCCTCGCTTCATATAAGTGCCAACCAGAAGACGAGCCGAAGAAGTGATGGCAGAATTCTTTACAAAATGTTGATTCCCCAGGTGTGTTGGTGCTATTGATTGCATCCACTTCGGGATGATTCCACCTGGAAGCAGATATGCAGGGTTGTACAGAAACAGAAAAGGGTATTTCAGCTTGAACGTTAAAACTGTTTCTGACGCCTCTTTGCGCCATCGAAATATAGTAGCCAGGTGGCCTGGTTCAGCCCATGACGCAACCACATTCGCCCAATCAAAATTTAAAATAATGATGGAACGAGGTGAAGTATCTGGGGTTCTGATTGGTGTCCAAGGATATGCAAGTAGACCATACTCACTACTCGTACTATGGAGACTCACTAATCATGTTACTGATGGAGAGCAACTCTATGATGGAGCTATGACTATTGACGAGCGTTAACAATGGGGCTTCTTCATTTTTAGTGAAACTTGCGGCTCTTTGACATTTCAGTCATCTTGGAAGAAACGATTACACTTATTTTCCGAAGGTGCGGCATTGCCCCTCGGATTTACTTGGAGCAGTGACCAGTAATAAAGACAAAGAAAGAAGAACCGCTTTGATTCGTCATCCATCTGCCCACTATTATGTGCGGACCAGAAACATAACGGAGAACCCCATTCATATGTAATTCCCTCTAAAATAAATATTATATATATTAATATTACGAACTCAGATACATTCTTATTAACTAGGTGCCAACCAAAGCAAAGTAACGATTCTGCAACCTACATGTACTTCAAAGTTATGAAGGCTAGTGCGCATGCGCAAAAATGCTCAGCTTGCTTAAACAGCCGATTAAATAAAATCAACTGTTTAAACAGATGTAACACGAAACAGCTTTATTAAGGGACAGTACAACATTCAAACAGCGAATCGTAGTTTTATGGGAATAAAGCAATTCGCTGACCAGATTATGGAAAGGTGAAATTTTCAAGTAAAGAAGGTAGATAAAAATCTAGAATATCAGCTAGGTATCAAAAGTGTTACTGTCTAACGATTTCTTGACGAGTTCACATCTAAGTATATCATCATGCCAAACGGTTGTGACGAACGCGATGTTGCAAAACGGCGGAGGAGGAGTTTATTCAAAGGTGATGCAGAAAAGAGGACGAAGTAGTTTCTGTGAATAAGGTAAGATGTAAGAATTTAAATTGTCATTACCTATTTTAATTTATGATATTATGATGACATTCCTTAGAAATCTAGATAGGATATGGTATCTACATTCAATTTGAATTACGAGAGCGCTTATGCGACCCACTGCTCGATTTCCGATTTTTCTCAAGTTTTTCCCGTCTGTCGTTGACTATCATGTTTTCAAGTAGGTATTATACGAGTAAAACTATTATTGTCAAATTTATTATTTAGTAGGTAAATAGTTGAACAATAAAATGCGAATTATTACAAAAAGGTTTATTATTTCTGTGTAGATTTCACAGTTATGGTTATATATATAGGGTGTCCCCGTGTCCCTAAAAACGCCCCCCCCCCTCCCCCCTGCTAAAATAGTTTATAATGAGTTTATAATGAGTTTATAAAGAGTGTTTATACTCAATGTTTTTATTTTCCTTTTAGGTAATCAATGTATGTATTTATGTTAGTGTATTTTCCAATATATTAATTCTATGTCTATATCTATTCTGTTTATTTATGTATATATTTATTCCAATGTATATACCTATTTTTTAAATTAACAATGGATTTATTTCTTTAATATTCAAATGTATTTACTCATTTATTATTCTAATAAACCCTGCAATAACCCATGTGTCCATCATATAATTCCATCATATTCCGAGAGTCGAAAAACATAAACGACTCTAAATAAGAGGGGGTTTAAAAAAATAAAACTCGTTAAGCATTATAGCGTTCTATACCTACCAATATCTATCAGTTCTAAATGCAGCCTCACTGCTAGTGGAGGAGCTAAGAGAAGTTTCGTTCGCAAAAATAGAGACACGTTTTGAACAAAATTTGTTTCTTGGTCAATTACAAAGGTTCATTATTGAAAATGATAAACGAAAATGTTTACGAGGAACTTTCGTTCAGTAATAAGCTCTACAATCAACTTGGAGTTTTTATAAACCGAAGTTTTTCTTGCATACCTACTCGTATTTCAATCAATTTTAAATACAGCTTCACTACGTTTGGCTATAAGTTGCGAGCGACTCCCAGCTAAAACCTACTACGAGAGTTCACTCGTCCTGACGTCAGGCCTGTAGGACGATTGTGCTATTGTGATCCTAATTAAGGTAGCTCAGGCTTGGTCGCCTCCACGGAGATGGAACGTGAGCACACATGGGTCTTCGGGTTGTGAGGTTTCTCACATTTCCGCACAACCGTAACAGCGGCAGCGCTGGGGTATATTCAAGTCAATCTGTGCAACGCACGGGTGAACCAGCTAATTAATAATATAGTTCAACATTTATTGATCGCGCTTCTTTGCACGCATACATGCCGCTGCACCGAGATTTTTATCCAGCCTTTATTAAAATGATTAATCATTACTCGGGGGGACCAAATTTTTACTGTGGATTGCGACAAAGAAATATTAGTCCCAGACCGGAGTAAAGAGATTTGGATTGCTACTCAATTTAATATGAAAAACTTGCAATTTCCACGCTAATAGCTTCATTAATAGGGTATTATTCGCTCCAACAATAGTTAATGAACTCGATTTCGCAACGTTAGAATTAATTCCGTTGGGACTATATCACTTGATGATTCCATTATTGGCATAATATCAGCTGATGTTTACAAGGAATTTTTATGTTTTCCGGTCCCTCTGTCCAACGATCGTTAATGGAATTTAGACCTAGATTGCGCTTAGAAATCCGAAGGTGTTTCTTAGATTTCTATAGCCCTTAGGGAAAGCGAACCATACAACGTACGGTACGAGCGTTATGGGTGGTTTTAACCGATTCTTCGAGATTATATTTATCATTGACAAGCATTAAATCATTACTGTTACCCAAAAGTTTTCGAGATCTCGTTTTTTCAATGTTTAGCCCTTTAATGCTACCCTTCAGGGTTGATAAAAATTGATGCCGAGCTTTTAAAATCATCTAGACCCCAAATGCGAGTTTCGTAAAGTTTTGTCAAGTAATTTTGGAGAAAAGCTGAAGACGCGGACAGCGGAAAGACGGATTTTTTTAAATTCGATTTTTTGGATTTTACGCATCTTGAAACGTAAGCCATCAAATTTTCAGGGAAGGGGGAGGGAGGGGGAGGGGGGGGGGGGTTAAAAAAATTTTTCTTGGTCGATTACAAAGGTTCATTATTGAAAATAATAAACCAAAAAAAGAAGAAAACCATGTTTGATATTCTTTTTTAAGGGAAGTAGATAGGTAATGTTCTAAGAGATGGAGTCAATGGTTTCAAAATTCCCAAGATAAAATATACTTTCATTTAAAAGTAATAAATGCAAATTTTTTAGACCAATGGATAATCCACATTGTAGACAGCGTCGTCAATATTTTTTGTCAAACATACTCTCTCTCTCCCCTTGATCTCCCTTTCATAGACGAATTCTATCCTATATGAATTGTTTGCAGAGAGAAGTCATAAAAACTATAGGTTGTAACAAGCTGAAGGCCTGTTATACTAATTTTTGTCCTGGAATCGTCATAAAAAAATGATATTTTTTGCTTCTTAATATAAGGTAATAAGGAGTCAAATAGGTACACAAATTTAAAGGCACTACTTTGATGGTTTATTCAGAGACTGTAATTATTGCTCCAAACATTCTACGGGACTTCTAACAAACCTTGAGAGGAATTTACCACGAGTTGGTTTTACAGTTTAATAGAAACACCGCAGGGATTCTGGATAGAAAATCAGTCCGAGGATTAGCAAGATAGGATAATCAAATAGGCATGTAGAATAGTATATGAAATCGTACATGCGTAATCAGGGACTGATGAGGAAATGTCTTACTGTGAGGTCCAAGCACCAGGAAGCAAGTGAAAGATGCACCCCCTTCCCTGCGTCCAGATTCCCCCGCACCTCCGAACAACTCGCTGGTTGATTCGTGGCTGTTGATGATAGATGGCATATGCATACTATCGCGTCGTCACAAGGTACTGGTTAGACTTTTTATGTAAACTGGTACCTAGTAACTAATTATTTTGTATATGTGGTTACCTTCATTGAGCATTCAACCGAGATCAGGTTTAGAATCAAAGATTCATATTGGGTGTTCCAAAAGTAACCCCCCCCCCCCCATCCCCCTAATGTTTTCCCTCAATATTTGAGTCATCCAAGTGAAACTTGGAGATCGATTTGCCTTGCGTGACACTAATTTTTGAGAAAATAGAAATCAGGAAAAAATACGAAAGTTTCAGGACTACCCAGAGCTATCCCCTCTGGGTTGTCCTAAAACTTTTGAATTTATATCCCGATTTCTATTTGCTTAAAAAATAGTATCAGGCACCCCAAAGACGCTCTCCAAGTTTCACTTCGGGTTTTGCGAAAAAAGTGTTTCAATTTGTCACTGAGGAACACTTCATTTTAAAGTGTTCTTAGTGCTGAACAAGACGGTGAAACCAGAATTGCGTAAGTTATTCCATTCACGAATTGGAACTGATGAATCATAAAGAAGCGCGACTTTTTCTGAAGATAAATACCTTGTTCAACAGTAAAAATCTTTAAAATGAGATGTTATCCGGCAAGAAATGGAAAACCTTTCTCGAAGTAGGTACCCGAAACTTTGGGTAGTCCAAACATTTTTGGATTTTATTCCTACTTTTTATTTGCCAATAACTTAGTATCAAGCATACCAAAAACTCTCTCCACGTTTCACTTCGATATCTCAAAAATTGTGGAAAAAATTTAGTGGGAGGGTTGCTTTTGGGATACCCTGTACATCTAGTTATCTATATTGATTACTTTAATTTAACCGAACTCTGTAAGTTGTGGATTTCAGCTATATGATAATCATTATTTCGATTTGATTATTTAGTGACTGATTTCTCCCTCCCCCCCCCCCCCCACTTGCTTCAATATTAGGTACTTTGGTTGATCCTACTTTGACAGAATCTCTGTAAATCTCGGGCTCAAGATGTTAGATGAGCAATCATTCCTGTCTATGTATACACGTTCGCTCAAGTTTCGCGACAAACTTCCCCAATTAACCGCCTGAAGTGAAATCCCTTGATGGAGCTCAAGGTAGCTGCACAATTTAGGTCAAAAGAGACACATCCTGTTGACTCAATTTTTCTTCGTTAGTAACTTATAAGTAATTTAATGTTGGTAATGAAGGATGAGTCATAAACCCGATTTCATTGAGATGATTAGAGTTAAACTGAAAAACACAAGGCTCCGTTGCGACAGAGTTTTAAAAATGTAAGTTATTACCCAAAGTTTTTTTTTTTTTAAATAAAGTAGCATTTTCTCGCGTGTATTGGCTAACCCTTCTGCTTTTAAAAAGTGGTTTTACCCTCCTCTAAAACTCCTCTGCTACCATCTTGACCTTCGTTAAGGAAAAAATTATGAAACAATTTGATTATAAGCTCAGAAAACAGAACAAATGAGAAAAATATACAATGATGTTTTCGTTCAGTATGGGAAGGAGAAGCGACGCAATGTTCCATACTTTACTCAACTGACATTCAGGGCAGTCGCACTAAGGAATAGTTGTGGGGGGAGGGGGGGTTGAAACTCAAAAATTTCTCAACTGCTGAGACTGGAAATTCTAACTTCTCGGAGTAAAATTCCAACGATCTCCTTTTTTTTGTAAGTAGATATATTTAACTTCACCTTCATCAATACCTTACTAACGGATTATCTTCATTATATTAATTACTAGATAAATAATCATAAGCACTTTCCGGATTTTTCTGAGCACTGACTGCGGTGTGATGTCATTAACCGGTTAAATCTCTTGATCTCTTGATGAAGTACCTAAGGAAAACTTTTAGAAGCTCGATGAAGGAAGTGAAAGTTTTCAGATGGACTTCAGTCCAAGTCGCTAAATGAACAAGTATGAATGTTTGTTCTGATTTGGAAAAAAGGGAGAATGATAAGTATTAGAAAATGTAAGGGTGGGTAAAAACGACCGGGTAAGAATTTTCTATTAAAATGAATAATAATAATAGTAGTATAATAAATAATGAATAATAATTTAAGTAAGAATTTAGGTAAGAATTTTCTATTAAAATGAATAATAATAATGATATA
The DNA here is from genome assembly GCA_030762985.1 of Adelphocoris suturalis. NCBI lineage: Eukaryota > Metazoa > Arthropoda > Insecta > Hemiptera > Miridae > Adelphocoris > Adelphocoris suturalis. Next base: position 70,689,581 of record CM061043.1, read on the forward strand.
ATAAATAATGAATAATAATGAATGAATTGATGTACGATTAAGATAACGAGTCGCAATTATGAATGATCGATTGAGTCGTCGATAAAATTCAGACAGAGTCTACAATAAGTAAATAAAATAAAAAAGTTTCCAAAATATCCCGCAAACTATCTTTTTAGCTAATATTGTTCGTTTCAACTCTTCCAGCTGAAATTTTTGGCAAAAGACGTCAGAATCGTTCCTATTATTGAAAAGTCAAAAGCATAATTAATATGCAGCTGTTATAATATACAAATCCAACAGGTATCTGCTGGTTTATTCACACACATACATATCTTCACAGGCGCACGGGGCATATCATTAACTTGAAAAAAATTTAAAAAATGAATAAATAACAAAATAAATAAATGAAAAAATTGAGGAGGACGCCCAGGTTTACCAGACGCCGGCTCTAGGGATGAGGGAAGTTGCAGAAGGATGGGGAGGAAGAATGGGATGAAAAGAAGTGGCCCCACAAAATTACTACCAGTTCACGTAAGAACCCCTCAGGATGCCGTTGGTGATACCATGAAGCACTCCTGCCAAGAGAGTAAGACTCTGACACGTTGCTGTGTTTCTCGAGAGGAAGGAATGGAAATATAATTTCTTAGGTAGGTAAAATGGTAAAGCTTGGTGACTTTTGACTTTTAGAAATAACACTCCAACCCGTGCTTAACTTATAATATTTTTGTCAACCAAATCGTGTTGACAATGTACAGGATTAACTTGGGAGCTGAAGTTTCACCCCTGTGAGAATTTAATTAGTGAACTTCCAAAGCTCCTCTGAGATTGAGAAGTTATGAGCTTTCCGTAGTTCGGTTTCAACAACCTCTAAAATCAGTTTAGTAAAGGATTTATGTTTTCGCTCGTTCAACAGCCGTCAGGTCAGAACAATGGTTTATACTAGTACATTAGAGGCTTTATACCTACATTTCATTAGCCATGAAGGGCTCAGTCCTTGACAGCGTCATGGCATACCACCGTAACAGAAGCCATGACCAGATAGGAGTCGTTTAAAAAATATAGGTTTATATGTTTTTACTATAGCTGTGTACCTGCATCGTGATCTGGTGTGGAAATTTGTTAAAATACTTCATATCCAAAAGGCGGTCAAATATTGGGAAACACCTCACTGTAAACAATCATCTTGCAAACTATGGAAGGTGCAGCAGAAAGAGTAATTATTACGAGCTGTCTGCAGAAAAAATTAGTGTAGACTGAGCGCCAACAGAGTGACGTTGACTTATTCTAAATGCATCGAACGATTTTCGTAATAACCGAATGATCCAGGGTGAAGTAAGCTTATGACTAGCCTTGTTTACTATCGTGACTATTGTTATCCATGATACCAACAACAAATCCAAGACACATAACAACAACAATTCATAGTTTCTTCACTCAATCTAAAATGTATATATCGCTCTTCAATTTTCTAATTTAATTATAATTCTATTCGTGTTATTACAAGTGTTTTCCTAGTGCATTAATCTGTTGAGCCACTACATCTACCCCCTACTTTGACTCACTTGAATAGTAACCACATTTACACTAGGTGTGTAGGAGGTACCCGTTACGTCGCCGTCGCAAAAAAAAAAAAAAAAAAAAAAAAAAAAAAAAAAAAAAAAAAAAAAAAAAAAAAAAAAAAAAAAAAAAAAAACTGTGAACTTAATTGGAAAAATGAATGTTCCCCTTCAGACCCCGGCCTTATCGAGGTTCATCCTAAAATCTTTGAGCTCATTTATCCACCATTAATTTGATTAAAAAATGTCGCTCAAGCCCATAGGGAGGGAGGAGAAAGTTGAGGTTTTTAATAATCTCGATTTTCATCGTTTTTAATGCTCGACTGTAAAAATTTATAACTTTATACGGCAAAATTTTAGGGTCATGACAATTTTAGGAGTTAAACCGACCTTCTACTTACAAGAGAAAAATAGAAAGAGTCCCAAATTCAAAGAAGTAGAGTGTTTTTAGTTGAAACTTCTTGGAGGCTGGAAAAAAAAAAAAAAAAAAAAAAAAAAAAAAAAAAATCTAACTTCACATGGGGTTTTAAAAAATCGGACAAAGACAGACGCTCTGTCTTTAGTCCTGAGCCAGGAGAAGCATGCTCGGTCAAGATCATCAAGCGCGGAGTTGCGCCTTGGACTTTGAGTTCGAAATATATGATGGTGTCAGTACGCTAATGATGGGAAGGAGGGTTTGGCAGGTCAGCTGATCTTCTTCGCACAAATTTGTTTCTCACTTAGTCGGTCGTGGACAACGTCGGTAAAAGTTTCTAAGAAGGAACTTCATAACGTAGTTTTGCAGAAGGAGCGCTCTACGGACCCTAACAGGTGCGTGAAGGATTTTTTAGGGGAAAAGTTTGGAATCTCCGATCCAGATATGGAATCATGAGAAATTTGCTGCTTGAGGCTCCAATTTTTGGTTCTATAATTTTGGCTGGAGTTTTATTAGAATTAGGATTTTAATACTTTCGAATTTTATTTTTTTGGAGTTTTATCACTTGGATTTTCTTCTTCGGTATTCCTACCTATTACATTCATTTACTTTCTTTTGAGGCAATATAGCAACTAGTTCCTAATCCACTTTGAAAGAGCTAAAAGCTTATTTTGGCAACCGAAAATCCGAGGAGACAATTATTTTATTTTTTGTTGCATTTCAGAAATATTTTTTCCAATTATTAATTTTTTAGATAATAAATTTTTGAGAAAATGAATTGTTCTACGTCTGAGCGTCAATTTCTAATTACTTAAAAAAACAGCTTTTCAATATTGAGCAGCAGTAGAACTTCTTAAAGCTTTCATTTTCACCAAGGTGAAAAAAGGGTTTTCCAAGTCCATACGAGTATTACTCCTAGAACCAAAACTACCGTTCAAATGGTTTGATTTTACAGGAGACACTTTCAAATTAAGTCACCACTCTTACACGAACTATTTTTGGGCCAAAAGAAGTATTACTTTTGATAAATTGAATTAAGTTCACATTTTTTTCGATTTTGGACCACTGTGCGTTGCTTCTCATGCTATGTTTTTTGAAAAAGCTGCAGCTTTTTTTATCCGGCATTCTCAAAAAGGCTCCATTTTGAGTTTCAGCAATCAAGTTTCAACTTGTACGTAATTAAATTTTCAACCTAGCGTTTCCCCGTTTCCTACTCAACATAACCAAAGTTACGTTAAAACTCTTCCCAACAAACATTGCTGCAGTTAATAAGGCGTTTTTAATTCATATCATTGCAATGGTTTATTGAAAGATTGGCAATGCGATTTAGATCTATCTATAATTACAAATAAAAACTGCTCGGCTCAACCCACCAAAATCGTTTTGGTCATTGAATTCCTAATATCCTTATGAATCCCAACCCAATAATGATTTGCCCGGATTGCCCTAGTTGTTTTTGCCTCTGCAAAATGACCTAAACCGTGGAATTGGTCGAACAACTGTTTCCTCCAAGACTCTGGAACTACCGTTTGCCACGTTAACTTCTTCCCATCTGTTGACTACCACAGACACAGCCCTTATGACAGCCCGTATGAGGCAAACATGTCATGATATGCCTTCTCTTCGGAGCTACAGAAGTCCAACTTCTCTGAAGGAGGCTTTGTCCCTTATCAATAACCTTTCTCTGTGTTTGGTCCTTCCACATTTCCTTTCTCCACATACCTTTTGGCCAAATACTGCTGCCAATTGGCACCTTAGCACTCTCAGGCATTTATCCTGTTCTGCTCGCCTAGAGCAGTATTGACACTTGTCCTTTTGTCATGGTCGCCGTGACAGACCATCTGCGTTCCCATGATCCTTTCCCGGATGATAGACCTCAGTTGGAGCAAAAGGTGCTGGGATTTCTAGCCATCTGCCCATCAGGGCTCTAGAAGCCCAGGAGCCACTTCAGTGAGGCATGGTCAGTGCAAATTGTTAGTGGCAGCCCATTCGCAATTCCATACTCAGCAAAGTGCTGTACTGACTTGACTATGCTCATGAGTTCCCGCTGAGTTAGGTAGTAATTTTTTTGCGTTTTTGGCAGGCACTTGCTGAAATAACTGATCACCCTCTCCCTGCAATCCTGTACCTGAGATAAAGTTGCACCTTAGAAATGTTGCTGGCATCTGCGTCAATAATGAATGGAGCATCATCCTGTTGGTCGGACCAAGGTGGCAGAATTGGCTTGCAATTCTCAGCCTCATACAATGGTTTGATGGGTTGGGCAAAGTTGGGGATGAAACCCCTATAATAACCGTAGAATCCAGCAAAAGCTCGTACTTTCTCGCTAGTTGTTGGTGAGAGCCATTCCTTGATCTCTTCCAATTTTTAGGGTCAGTGTGCACGCCTTTGGGAGATACGAAGTGCCGTCTGCACTGCAGTCTGTACTAATGCAGTCTTCTTGGTGTTCAGTTTCAAGTTGGCTCCTCGTAAAAGCTGGAAGTGTTCACACAGGAGACCCACATGTAGCTCAAAAGTGAGTGTGAATACCAGCACATTGACAATGTACGCAAGCACCCCTTCCTGTTTCAGGAGGTTCCATAGAACTTTGGTCATGGTGAGCTGGATGGTAGCGGGTGCATTTGCTAGCCCAAAGGGCATTACATTACATTAAATTGCCTCTATTGAGATTTGCCAATACGCAGATTAAAAATCGAAAGTGGAAAACCTCTTACCATGCTTTAATCCTTTAAGCAACTCATCCGCCTTGGGCAATGGGTGGGCATCTTTTTGCGCGACCTCATTCAATTTACGATAGTCAACAAAAAATCGTGTACTGCTGTCCTTCTTTGCTACCAACACAATGGGACTAGCCCATGCACTCTCTGATGGTTCGATAACTCCTGCATGAAACATCTTATCCACCATCTTGTCCACTTCAGGATGCTTCACAGGTGCTAGCCTCCAGGGTGCTTGTCGAATCGGCATACAACCAGCTGTGTCAATTTTATGGGGTGGAACCCTAGCAGCTCCATACGTCATCATTCCATCGGCGAACATATCCTGGAACTCCATAAGAAGCCCTCTAATAACTTCCTTCTGGCTGAGTGTAAGCTCTGCTGATGAGTGTCCGACTAGCTCCTCCAATGCCCTACTCAGGTGCCCCTCTTGCACTGCTTGCAGCCCCTCTCCTCTTGTTGTGTAGCCAGTCAACTTGATATCATGAGAGCCAATTTTCAAAACCTAATTTTTCCCAGGTCAAGTATGAATCCCTGACCAGCCAGGAAATCTTATCCTAGCAGTCAGGGTTCCTGAATATCAGCAACTGCAACTGGATGCTTGGACTTCATGTATTCACCCGAACTAATTGTGGCCTCCACCTTGGTGAGGTCTCCTGTAGGCGTCTGCAAAAACTTATTTGTACACCTTTGGTTGAGTTTCTACCCGATGTCCCGTTGTACTAGAGTCACTGCTGCTCCCGTATTTATAACCAATATGCAATTCCGCCCTTCTACTGTCCCCCAAAGGGCTGGGGTGAGACCACTTATAATCCTCCACAAAGGAACTTCTTGGGCCCTACTTTTACACACCAGCTTATGGCCATTCAAGCTGATGGCTTGTCGTTTCCCCTAATTTTTCTTATCACACAAATAGCTCCTAGGTTTCTGAGAGCACTGCCGACTGATGTGTCCTTCTTTTCCACAGGCCCAGCAAGTAAACAAAGGCTTTTGATCTGCCCGACGATTGCGATTCACTCGGTTGTGAGCTTCTGTTGTGCTACTGATGGGTTCACCTTCGGGAGTCTTCAAATGTTGAGCCATCTTACACCCCTCACCCATATAAACCTGGGCTACTATTTACTGGATCAACAACACCAACGCTAGCCCGAAGTCGGTTAGCCTCTGCTTATATTGCATACCCAACTGCACCCCGAAGGGTAGTTGTAGGGTAAGCTAATACCAATTTCCGCACTAACCACACACCTACCACAATCCTAAACACTGAAAAACACTCACCGATGTCGGCCACCTCTGACAACGCTTGTAAAATTTTGAATAAATAAAATACCTTTTCAACAGGGAGTCTAGATTTTTAATGAATCATAAACTTTCAAGTAACTAGCAACGCTTGCAACGAACTTGGCAACTCCACTGTAACAATATATATATATATATACAACAAACACAATTTTTTCTTAAAAACAATAACTGACGGAACAATACCTGAAACAAAAACTAGTTTTTATATTTTTGCTTAGTAGCCTTTTTCAAATAAAGTAAATGACTTTTTGGGCGAATTTAGACGTTGATATTTGTAGAAAGAGACTTGCAACGGAGAAGATGGTTATCCAGCTAACGCCTGATGTTAAATCCTGGAGAAGGATCGTATGCGCCCATAACATTTGAATGTGCCTTTTCCGATTGATGAAGCATTCCCCTGGTCTCATCTTTTTCAAAATTTGTATGCCGAAACAATCGTCAAAGTGCAACATGCATGAACATCATTGAATTGTAATATATATATTTATATCGGTTGGTATCGGTATCACCATTCATTCAAGTTTACACCGTAGTGTAATAATTTGCACCGTTTTTATTCCGAAATCGAAATTTTCTCCCGTATTATACGCTTGAGGCCTTTGGTTGTGTTTGGTTTCACGTCTGTTCATGTCGGTTGATCTTTCCGATACATTTTCCTTTTTGTTTTCGTCAAATTAACTCAACATCTTTCAAGGTACCAGGTAAATTATGTATTCAAACATTATAATAAATTATCATCTTTATCTACGTGGAAGTTCAGGTTTGTTAGCAATTTTGAAAAAGCAGAATTGTAAATCCATCACGCCTATTGACATTTAAATCTATAGTAGCTGCGGCGTATGCTTGTGGGTAGGGACACAGGTGTTCTACAGTGAACGCAGAAAATTGGCTTGACAAAGAGTGCCAAATGAATCGCGGTGTTCCCAGCCTGTCAATCGGAAGGTTCTATTGTTAACGTCGATTTTTTTCTTCCTACAGGAACCGGCTTTTCAGAAAGTGGAGGTGAGGCTGTTTGAAATTGATCCCAGCTTGTTAGTTAGTTAAAAGAATAAATCTTCATGCCTCACGCTCGCACTTAACGTGATTAACTCCGTGCTCATCTCTAATGTGAATGGAGTATAACACTCAGTGACCAATTAAGGGGTTGCACACCCTAAGTTTAAAATATATAATTATGCATTAAGGGCCTAAACATTAAAAAATCAAGATTTCGAAAACTTTTAAGGATTTGGGAATGTTTGTTGGTTCTCATTGTCCCATTTTTTTGTTGAAATTATCCCAAAGATTTGAATGAAACCACCATGAAGACTGTAAGTTAATCCGTTCGCTCTCCCTAAGGGCTAGAAATTTGACGGTGAAATCAAGCTCAAGTAGCTGCATCTTTAAATTATTGAGTTAATTTCTATGTTTCATGAATGACTACTAGAGAAAGTAAGTGTTTGTAAAATCGGAACATAGCTAAATTCGCTATATAAATTCTGCGATCGTATCAGCTGGTATATTTCTAATGGAATTCTGACTTCGCTTAATCGAGTTGTTAAAAAATCTTGTCCCTACGGATGGATTATAGTTAAGTGTGAAGTTCATGAATAAAGCTCATACATTTTCAGTTGGTTGGTACCTGCGAAAATACTTTGATCAGGTGTCCCCCTGTAGGAGGCTTTATCTAAGTGAGAATTTTGATGAAAAAGCCTGCCTTTCGCCCGACCACCACGAAATCGCAATAAAACTGCAATACACCGTGAAAATAATTTCTTTCTAAATCGACCTACGGAGCTGAAATTTTAAATGGAGCTCATTTGAGATACCTAGAACATAATTTCAATGCACATAAATATGTGCACTGATCAGTTGAGGGACCAATGAGCTTGATTTGTTTCTTAATTGGCTAATGATACCGAAACCGGAAACGGAGATCCTTTGAGACACCTCGAAAACAATTATGTGTGAGGTACAGAGGTGCAGTGTTCAGCTGAAGAGCCTCTAAGGCTAATTTCTTTCCTTTTCGGCCTAAGTACCTACCTTTTTTCCCGACATCATTCCTTAATTTTTATCATTTTCCTGTAGCTCTAAAGGTGTTGAACCCCTTTGGGAGGTGCAAATCTATACACGGACAACTATATTAAGGAATTTAGTAATTATAGACCAATGATGGATAGATGGAGATCCCCATCAATGGATCTCACAACAGGTCAAAGTGTTGCTAATAAGGTGTATGCTGACAGAAAAACTTTCAATAGCATGTAAATGGATTTATTGGTGAATCGGAATAGATTTCCCTCATCTAATTCAGCAGATGGTAGTTCTCTTATAGCGGTGTACGTCCTGCCGATCGTTTCTTACAGTTCTGTACAAATAAGAAGTGTCTGTAAGGAAGAAAATAACTAGGTAGGTACTTCAGAATTATTGAAAACATATTTTCCCAACTACTAGTCAATAGTTCGTAGCATTCAACGGAAGAAAAACACGTTCTAAGAAAGATTAAGTGAATCTTGGAATAACACAAAGAGGTGGTGGCGATGGACTCGGTATTATTTGAATGTATTGTATTGGTTTTCTATTGTGTTGTAAGAACATTATGGGGCCATCGGACAACTATCGACTAGTGTGGCGCAGTTTCAATAGAGGTTCGCACAAATCTAATACTCCCCCTCCCACCATGATTACCCTTTTCACAATCTTAGAATGGGCATCAAAATTCCTTCTACCAACTACTATGGAGAGTGATACGCAGACAAAAAGAAATACATATATTTCTCTGATTCGTCGTAATGTTTTGATTTTCGTTTGAATATGTGCGTATGTATGTAATATTATCCTTACGAACTCTTCCATTTTGTAGGACGATTAGAATTAGGGACTCGATATTTTCAATCGAAAGGGTAAAGATTACTTACTTTAATATGTGTTCAGATGGAATGACGGTTACAATTTTTGTTCGAAGCGCTTTGCTGGCGTTCATAGCTTCGATGATATGAAATGTAAAATCGCACGCAATGGTTTATATATCCACTGCTTTAATCGAGAGTATTTTTGTAGGGTAATTTGGAAAATGTTATTCTTCCTCACCACGAAATAGAGGTTGAACGGTGTTGAGGGTTGGAACGCATCTTTTATTAAAGAGGGGTGGAGTTCTATCTAAAAGAGAAAGAGGTCTCAAGGAGAAAGAGAACGTATTAAGTAAAGGGAGGCATTAGTTGGTCTGGTGATGGAAATCCTCGTGTGTCACTTGGGAACACGTATCCGGGGTGCCGCATTTAGACGACCGCGTTGATTTTAATGGGCCTTAGGAAGCCTCTCGGAGCCCGTAAATACTGAACCCCCTAAAACTTTAAGGGTTGGCCTCGGGGTAATCCGCATGTCGATAGGACAAGTTGTGAACTGAGCTACTCCGTGACACAGCGCATTTATCGTTTCCTGATTGGTTTCTCTGCCTTCGTTGCTCACTGTTTCTGCAGTATTGTTTTCAATTCCCTTTAAGACGGAGGGGTATTTTGCTTACGACATAATATTACGGTTAATACTGCGCCTGGAGCTTAGGAGCACTCAAACAAAGAGGAATGAAAAGAAAATGTTTAGAAGCGCTAATCTGGTTGTATGGAAATGTTCAGTAATTCATTAAGAAAGGGCTTAAGCTTAAGCTTACATTACATCAATTTCTATTCAGATTTTTCATAATTCATATTATATTTATTCACAACAACATATACCTATTGACAAGTTATATAGGTCAGCAGCCGAGGCATTTTATAGAAGTGTTCTAGCTTTCAGATATCATTGTCATAGATACGAACTAAATCACTCGCGACTAAGTTGTGGAAACCCATTTAAAAACGGAAGTTAGTGAAAAACGTTGTATATTTCCACGAAAAATAAAGAGTTACACTGTTAAATCGATTTCGACGGTTAGGCCATCATCAGTAACAAACAATAACCAATAAGTTATTGTTTGTTACTGATGATGGCCTAACCGTCGAAATCGATTAACAGTGTAACTCTTTATTTTTCGTGGAAATAGACAACGTTTTTCACTAACTTCCGTTTTTGATTGTAATAGAGTTGTTGAGAATCGTTGATTACTATTTTTTTTTTTTTTTTTTTTAGAGTTGGGAATTTTTTTATTTATTTTTAGAGTTGAATTTCAAATATTTCAGTTATCAGTTGGAAGTATGAGTATTTTGTGCGAACGTAATTTTTCTGGCTACGTATATGTTAACAGTATCATTTGTAATCACTAATCCATTTGTAGGGAGAGCAGTTGAATTAAACTCGGTTTCGTGAAGTCAGAATTCCTTCGGGACTGATACGACCGTCTCAATTTACAAGGCAAGTTTGTTCTGATGATACAAACATTTACACTTTCTAGCGGTCATTAATGAAATTTAGCGATTGACTCACTGATTCAAAGAAGTCACTACTCACTCATGATTTCACTCCCAAAGTTAAGCCTTTAGGAAGTGCGAACGGATTAACGTTGAGCGTTCCAAATGGTTCCATTCGATTCTTTGGGACCATATCTATCAACGACGACATTAAAACAAAAGATGAGTAGGTACCTACTACTTGATTTCACTCGTGATTACTAACACCCTAACAGTAGGTACCATTGAGCATATTGTGTGTACATTTTTTTCTTTCTTTAAACAATGTAAAATCTGGCCGCGGCATCCTTTCTCAAATTATTTATTATCTTGTATAGTCGAACAAGAAATTTTTTTACCCCCTTCCCCCCTCTTTCCTCTAAATTTGTTGGTTTGCGTTTCAAGATTAGTAAGGGGAAAAAAAATGCATCCATCGTGCGCTGTACAAAGCTTTTCTCCGAACCTACTGGACCAAACTTTATGAAATTTGATTTGAAAAACATACATCGGCCTAACTTGTTTCATGACACGTAGACTGACGGTGATCTGCCCAGGCGGTGTGAATGGGTCGTTCCTTGACTTGACGGTGATTTGAATGATGTGATCACCCGTCACTGTGTGAGTCTACCAACTAGAGTCTAGGCAACTAACTATGGCTAGAACTTTGGCAGGAACAAAAAATCAACATGTGAGCAAATCATAACTGGTGGAACATCGCAAAAACAGCCTGGTACCTAAGACGATTGAATCAGCTGATCTAATTCCAAAGGCATTTTCACTTCACGTAACCAGGTTTATTATATAACTTCTGTCACCTACAGGTAGACTTCTGAAGCCCACCAGGTAAGGTAGGTGAACACATTATACTTTCGAATTAATTGATGGCTGATAGGAGATAAGATAAGGTGATTGGGTGATGTGTGAAGGTCGGTAGGTATAGGTTTTATAGCTACGTGAATATTCGAGTCTTGAAAATCTCTACAAGTGGGTCCCGGTGGAAGTTGAGTTAGGAGCCACTAGTTTTAATGCTTCGGAGAGCAATTCACAGACGGTGTGTGAAAGGTGATTGTAGAGGCGACAACCTATCTGATGGGGACTATACACCAGGGATGTCGCAAAACGAACTGGCAGAGAACATAGATCATTCCTCTTGCTCGTTTCATTGCCGTGGAAGCTTCTCGTAATCGATTCCTCATTGTGCCCTCTGAACAGTAGGCTACACTAGATGTAAAGGGCTGGAATGATTAAAATTGCCATTCACTTCAACGAGCCAAAACAAGATTCACTCCATTCCAAGTTATAAATAATTCGTTTTTTCCCTTTACCCAAATCTTCAATACTGTAAAATGAATTTCCTTGAACGGTTGCAATAAGCAACGTTGATAAATCGTTTTCATGTTGTGAACAGATACTGATGAATGTAGTACAAAGGATCGAAGTCATCTTCCAAGAAGAGTCTCAAATAATGATTCCCTCAAGACGTCATAGTTGTAGATAACAAATAACACGGATAAGTATGAGAATGAATTCTCAAGACTCTAGAAGTCTTCAGACTTCAATAAGTGTCTCACTCCTACGCACAGTCAAAAAGAGTGAGAGAATGCATGCACTGTATTAGGAGGCGGTGATCCGACTATTGGCTTGGCCGAAATTGGATGATATCATGCATCTTTTTATAAGAAGAGCGTATTTTTGTGGAGGATATTACACATTTTTAGTGATTTAGTGATTTATTCATACTTAGTTTTTTCTATTATGATTTATTTACCGTCTGATAAACCTCGATCTTCAACACTACAGTCCTAGCCTGAAACAGGAAATTCATCTACATTGCACTAAGAAATAGAAACAAACTAATCAATAAACCACTTTTTGTGCATACACGTATTCATATGTTCACAGGTACATGGATCTAAATATTCTTCTAAATCATGACGTATGACAGAATTGTTTTGAACGGGTTAAGATCGATGAGCATGATACTCGTGAAACACTTACTGCCCTATTTTATTTCTTCTATATACCCTTCAGTTGTAGAAAAATTCACCAACTACAGACTGCTAGATGAACGAATTAGTACATGAATTCAATTAACGGTCTGGACCCATGTATTTGGGATGTTCCCGAATACTCTTCGTGATTAATAAAAAACGGAAGTTAAAGAAGGACATTGTCCAATTTCACGAAAACAATGAGTTACAATGATAGATCGATTTCGACGACTAGGTCATCATCAGTAACAAATAATAACTTATATCAGTAACAAACAATTACTGATAATGACCTAATCGTCGAAATCGATCTAACATTGTTTCTCTTTATTGGAACTCGTTGAATTAGATAACGTTCTTCTTTAACTTCCATTTTTTATTGAAATGGGTTTTCGCAACTTCGTCAGGAGTGATTTAGTTCGTTTCCGTGATTATTATAAAATGGTTCCTTGACTCTTTGGGTAATTGGAAAAATAATATTGATCTCGAACTTTCACATGGCCATTTCTTATGGGTACAGAAAATAAACTACGGATGGAGCATGATAATCAGCATGTCCCCAGTATTTTCGATACCCTCCAGTAGTAGTGATTGATAAAGTGGTTTGGTAACTATTTTTCTAAACGTAAATTATTCACTACTACAGGCCTCGCGCATAGTCCGAAATGCAGAGTGCTCTATCGGCGAAACGCGGTGGTAGCTCTCAGCGCATCTAGACCACTCTCTCCCGGCCATGTCCTCCGTGCTCTACGGAGTTTTCTTTCACTTTTCAAGACCCAAGGAATGTGGAAAAGAAGAATGATAACAACACGGTTACTCCAAGTTGTGATTAAACCGTTCTGCTGACTGTTATAATTCATTGTCTGTTGATTGCAATAATGATTTCTGTGATAATTAAAGACGCGTTTTATCCTACCGCATTGCCAGAATTTTATTCGGAGAAAGAAAAGGCCAATGGAAAAGAACGTGGAAATAAAAAACGCTTATCACTAACTTTCGTTTTTTCATTGAAATGGGTTAGCGCAACTTTGACGCGGGTGATTTTGTTCGTATAGGAATTGCTGTGAATACTTATATATATATAGGTACCTAAAATAATACTGAAATTCCGTTTACATATCAGATATCACTATAATAAACTTTTTGAAAAAGTTATCTTCAAAGAAATAAATGCAACAAAATAAATCTACAATGCCTGTTTACGCCATCCTACGTAAAAAGTACCTACCTAGCCTCCCAGAATGTTAAGTAATATTGTTCTTATTAGGTTACCTCGTGTTAGGTGAAATCTATGTAAGAATTTTTTTGACTTAATTTTTTCAAATAGACTTACTTGATCATTTATTTAGGACATCAGAGGAAAACTAGTACCTTCCTAGGAAATTTTATTCGTTCGGTATAATCGGAACAACCATTTACAAATAACATCACAATAACCACATATTTTTAGAAGATTTTTCTCAAATAAAGATATTTTATAATGATAAGTAATGACATATAATCTGTTCTGCCGAACAACTATGTAGGAGCCGACCAAAAGAAAACAATCTGATATGGCTGATACCTATACCAGGTTCACACGTTTGCCTACCCAAATTTTCTTGATGGACACCAATTTCCTTTGTAATGAATGATTGATATATTAATAATTAATATACTATTAATATTAATCTATACATAATTGAATCGGTCATTTGAGAAACCCGACGTGTCCAGAAAACAGAGTTGTGGGAGAAAAACCTGTTCCCCCCAAAATATGAACATTCCTGGCAGTTTACCGAGTGTAATAAACGTAACGAGGTAACATAACTGAAAAATGTTTAAACTGGGGACTCTAAAATTCAACTTTTAGTTTCGACATTAAGGGTTTCTCCTGGTTACAAAAAATTACTACCTATTCCTGGTAGTAAGTAATAAGGTTTAAAGCAAAGAAGTATAGTGAAATAGTGGTAGAACTGAAGAAGTAGTGAACTTTAGTTTACAATTTAAATATTTTTAATGTTTCATTGTAGGTTACATGAGTCCACTATTTTTTTGTAGACAGTATTTATAGGTGATTCATTCCTTTGATGTGCCAAATATTTCTGGGGGATTCTGCGATGCTGTTGGCCATGCGTAGATCATACGCCAAAACTTCTTCACTTCCTTCGTATCTAGGAGGTACCTACTACTTTTTCACTTTTTTATGATCTTGCATCTTCGTTTGATTTATGGGATTTTGTACTTCTTACTTCTTAACCATTCTTACGTTTCATAGCATATTGGGAACTGCCTGTGCCGGACATCTTCATATCACTGATGTAAAACATGGAAAAATGACAGAAACAGTATGAAATGATGCCAAAACTCGTCACTGAAGTCCGAGAATGCCTGCTGTCTCACCGGGGGAACGTCGCCGTCGCTGGGCAGGCGTGTGTGGGTGTGCATGGTTGTAGGAAAACCCGACATGTCCTGGACTTGTCGGATTTCTCCTGATCACTAAATATTCGCAGGCCTCAAGACCACATTTGAAACCTCAAAAATGGTCGGGTTTCTCTTGAAACATACGTCTCCATGTCTAAAGATACAATTTCTCGAGAAATGGCTATTGGTCCATTACTAATTAAAATTTTCAAGCATTTTAATTTCTCCCTTGATGGGAAAAACAAAAGATCATGGATATGTATAGTACCTACTGCTTACCAGTAGGTACCTACTACTCAATTGTATACCAACCATGTAGTGCCTTCTTTTCACAAGATTATTTATTCCATTATGGTTACAAAACAGTATTAGTTTATAACTTAGAGTAATAAATCACCATTCCTTGACACTACAATGGCTTTGAGGTCATGAGATGTTGTGATAAAATTAGAGCATTCCAAAAAGTGGCGAACGATTTTCCTTCTATGAAAACTATGGGAGTTACTCTTCTTTAGTAACTCATTGGTTGTACGTGAAAAATCAATAGAAATTCTACCTAGCCTTCACTTTTTGAGTTAATAATAATCTAAAGTGCCGGAGCGTTGGATTTTGTGTGGAGAAAATTTATAACTTAGCATAATAAACCAGCTTTCCTTGACCCAACAATTTTTTAGGGATCATGAGATGTTAGGATAAAATTGGAGCATTCCAAAAAGTGGCGAAAGATTTTCCTGCTATGAAAACCAAGGGAGTTACATTTCGTTTGTAACGCATTGGTTGTACGTAAAAATCAATAGAAAAAGTGCCGGAGCGTTGCATTTTGTGTGGAGAAAAAAAAGTGTCGGTCGCGAAAAAAAGTGTCGCGAAAAATTCCTTGACCCCCAGCCAAAAGACGTATCCGTGTCAAAAACAGACATTAGACTTTTTTGGACATTTCGGGTTTCTGAAACGAGCGATTCAATTTCTGGTCAGACTTCTGTACAGTGAAAAACGGCCCAGGCACCGTTGTACCCAGGTATTTCCCTAGCTTAAGCCGGCCGCCACCGCCTGCGCTAGAACCGATATGCACGAGGTCTATAGTGTTGTCATGGAAATTAGACTGCTATGTCCTTGTCTATTCTATCTCTTGAATCATGAATAAGTTTTCTTTCATGTTTGGTATTAAGAGATTTTACACCGCAAATAAGTACTACACAGCAAAGCTATACTCGAACCAGTTAACGGAGAAGAGTAGGTATGTAAATTAGTTCTCTGCGGGTAATTTTAGGGAGGGGAGAAAAACTCGTTTTCTAGATTTGCATGGCAAAATGAGGGAACTCTTGTAGCGGGAGATGGGGAAAACGCTATTTACGAGCCCGTGTGTGTTTTTTATGGATAAACCTTCTTCAGTGAGCAAGGATCCGAGACAATGGCATTCATGACGATAAAATGCGTCAGAAGCAAACCTAAGTAAAACGCTTTTTTGTTTTGTGTGAATAATATCTATAAGTGTAAGTTATTCACACACAAAAAAATATTTACTTATGTATATTAAAGAGTTCGTTAACTATAACATTTCTAGTTAATGGTCGTTTTTATAACACTTTAGCCTCTTTCATGGCAGAAACGCTTACAATCACTCAATAGTAAGTACCTTCTAATTATAAATATTAATAAATTATTTTAATTATTTTTTATAATGATAAAATTATTACATTATCAATTTCTTGAAGTTCAATAACTTTCACAGATGATTTAGTATCACTTTTGTATGTCCATGATCTCTATTGCATCAAACGCTGCATTTCCGAACGTCTAAAACTTTCGTTGACGAGCGGGTTGAGGTGGTCTGGATTGCGATGAACAAATTGCATCATATGTTGGTTTAGCATTTCGATGCGGGAGCATTCGGTATGGGTTGATTGGCATAGAATGTAGGTGGCTCATGTTGTACGTATAGGTGACGATACAGGATTTAAGAGAATTTATTTTAACCTCCATCTGGTACACCATTGACAAAGCACCTCTATCTATGAGTTGCTGAAGACTTTTAGATACCTAAAATGAATCATCGTGGCATAAAGCGTAAACTAGATCTTCTGCATATATGCCTGAGAAGGCATCCTCATCAGGAAGAAAGGGAGGGATGTCGTGGCAGCACAATCTCGTAAAGATACGGAACCCACACTCCCTTGAGGCACCGTAGCTCTCATTTTGGTTTATTATTTTCAATAATGAACCTCTCTAATCGACCAAGAAAAAACATTTTCAGCATCCCCTGAAAATGTTTTGGTTCATGTTTCAAGATGCATAGAAACTAAAAATCGAAAAAAAATCCGTCCATCCCCCGTCTGCGGCTTTTCTCCGAAAATACTAGATCAAACTACTTATATGAAATTTGTGTTGTAAATCACATTTGGGGTCTGGATGGTCCCAGAAGCTTGTCATCAATTTTATCAATTCTAAAGGGTTGTATTAAAGGGTTAAACATTAAAAAATCGAGATCTCGAAAACTTTCGAAGTAACAGTTATAAGTTTTTGCTTATTAATGATAAATTTAATCCCAAAGAATCGATTAAAACCACCCGCAACGCTGTACGTTGAATAGTTCGCTTTCCCTGAAGGCTTGGTTGAACATCGAGTAAAAAAACCTTCGAATTTCTAAGCGCGAGAAGATAGAGAAATAACGCGCTGCTAGCGGTTCTATTGATTAGACGATCAAGCTATAAATTCCATCAAATATCGCTAGATAGTGATACTGGAATACATAAAAATTTCCTTGTTAATATCAGCTGATATGATGCCAATATTGGAATTATCTGGTAATATAGTTCCATTGGAATTTATTTAATAATACCTAATATATATTTAATCGAGTTTGGCCAATCTCCGCTACATAAGTTGTTGGTGAAAGTGGCCCTATATCGTTGTGAAATCGAGTTTATTAACTATTGTCCGTGCGATGTACCTACTAGTGAAGTACTGGTACCTAAATGCTAAATTTCTTCTCTTAAATCGCTCCCAAGTGTACCTATAGGTAGCGGAAGCATTGTTTTCATTTTCGAGAGATTTAAAAGTTGTGGTCTCCACTAAAATCAAACAGCTGTTGTTTTTTTACAGTGGTAAAATTTCCACTCGCTTTTTGGTTTTAGACTATTCTGAACCACTTTTGTTCCTTGTATTTCTCTCTCTATCTCTGTGTGTGTATGTCCGCAAATCCTTGTAACAAGCTTACTTTCCACAATATTCAACCGGTTCTTATGAAATTTTCATGGTATGTGCGGGTTAGGGTGAAGATGGTCCCCTATGAGTTTTGTTGTTCCCAAATCAATACTTCACTCAGCGCATGCGCAAACGTACATTCCTTCGAGCATCATTTGTCTGTCTGTTGTTTGTCTGTCGTTTAGTGACAGACGGTCAGCATGGCTTCCTTAGAATCGTGCCCGTTGCAGTATCCTTTTGACACTCCTTTTTGATTGCCGCTAATGACCCTTCCGGTTGAGATGCGACTTAAATTCTTAAAAAAAAGTATAACAATTAAAAAAAAAAAAAAAAAAAAAATTAACGAGTTAACTCTTTTTGTGTTAATAGACAACGTTCTTCACTAATTTCTAATCGCCTGCATACCTCGTAATTGTAGTTTACGTGTTCCAGAAGCACTCCATTTCAAATTTCATCACCGCAGGCCCATCAAGAAAGAAACTATCCTCACTGATCCCTTTGCTGATCAGTGCAAAAATCTGTTTCATAAATCAAATAACACAATCCTAGATTTTAACGCCCTATTGACATGGATATGTCTTTGCTCTGGGGGGTCAACCAAAAATTTCCGTGACGCAAAATTTGTGTCACAATTTCAGTGTTTTTCACGTACAACCCATCCGTTGCTAGGGGAATGGAACTTCCGCAGTTTTCATCGCACAAAAATCGTTCGCCACTCGTTGGAAAGCGCTTGATTTATGTGATAAATGTTCACATCTCAAGCTACTAATTTCCCCTCCTTACATACCTGGCTACATTCCTAAACTAAGTTGATTGGACTATAAACAATTTTAATAAGCCGGTTACAATATTCCTAACGAAAAGCAATAGCATCATTTACTACACTACAAAGGAAACATTTTCATCCTCTTGACAACAGTCGAGGACAAATCGAGGACAAACGTTATGAAATCCACAATCAAAGGCATATCCATGTAACATGGTATCTGCTTGTAAAGAGGATAGTGGAACTTTATTTTATATATGGGTCCAGACGATAACTCCCTTAAAATGCGGCGTAAAATTTTGCTCCAAAGCAGAAAAATGAGTCTTCGCAAAAGACACGTCGAGTTCGTTGGCCAGCCCCAGATCGCTCCAGAATTTCTGGTTCAAATTTACAAGTTAGTGGCCCAAAAGATGATAAAAAATCGGTTTTTTGGACATAGGGCATGTGGGGTGTCACCGCGCTAGGTCATTTTTCAGCGTTGAGTCGATTGCGACCTTTCCCAGGTCTATAAAATTCATAAAATGAGAAAAATCGATTTTTAGATGAAAAGTGCCTATTATTAACTAAAATTTTGTAATTTTCGAGTTGTGCTGCGTGTCCTAAAATTGTTTTTACGATCTCGTCATACGAATGTCCCTCTCAGTTTTATTCAGGACATGTTTGGCCTCAATGATCAACATTTATGTGCCTAATTTAATTGTATCCACAACTTTACTTTTATAATTCGCTCTATTAGCCAAGCACGATTTTTGAGTGTAAGGTGGGGGGGGGGGGGTTGATTTTTTTACTCTTGGTCGATTACTAAGGATTCAATATTGAAGATAATAAACCAAAATCCGTCCATACGCCTTTTAGAGCTTTTCCCAGAAACTTGGGTTATAAATCTCATATGTGGTATAGTTGACCCCAGAAGCTAGACATGAATTTTTATCTACCCTAAAAGGTAGCATTCAAGGACTAGCATAAGATCGAAAAATTGAGATCTTATAAAACTTTCAAGCTAACAGTAATTTATTCATTTTTTATTTACGGCCAAGCCCAATATACATTCAGTCATAAAATAGGTCATGATTTTTACCTGATTTGGTAATGATTTTTTTTTCTTTTTTTTTTTGGTTGTCATGTATAGACATTATCCCAAGGAATCGAGTGAAACCACCCAGAAAGCTATTCATCAATCAAGTCGCTCTCCTTAGGGTCTAGAACTTTGAGAGTGAAATCATGCGCAGAAGGCTATCTGATATAGAAATATTAAACTGTGTAATAATTTGCAGCGTTTTACACATGGATATAGCTTGGATGATTCGAAAAGTACCTCATTAGTGACTTGAGGTCATTCAAATACCCTCTTGCGTTGAGCCATGGGATTATGATGGTAGACCTACTACACGGATCCTTTCAAACGGCCGACAAAAGTTGGTTCCTTTCAAAAGGGAAAGAAAGGTCTTTTATGAAAGTGAATTCGGAATAAAAGAAGAGTAAGGGGTTTCGTAACCGTCCTAAACAATGGTATAGAAGCCAATGGGGTTTTAGAGCTCTTTAAGAATCGTTGATTGTCAGCGGTTATAGAATTTTACAATTTGGTTTGTTTTTTCATAGAAGAAAAACTCTGTAAATTACTACAAAAAGGTTTATTATTTCTTTATTAGATCGTCCATCCAAATTTCATCACCGTAAGTCGAAATCAGCCTAGTAGTTCCAAAGCCAATCAAGAGTTTCTCCATACTTTGTAATTGTATTCTAGATGTACCAAAAGAAGTAATATGGCTCAGAGGTTCCTCAGCTGATCAGTGAGCTTACGCCTGTGTGCATTGATATTGATATCAAGATATTCATAGGAGCTCCATCAAATTGCAGATCCGCAGGTTGTCATCCGGTTGTTTACGTAGATATAGGAAACTAATTCGTACATCTACACTTTACATCATTATTCCATTGCTCGGTGGTAAACACGAATTCGTAGAAAATTCATCAGATGATTTCCACTGGAATTATGTCCACTGATACAAGGCATGCTTTGTGTTCCGATATATCTCTCTAGTGGTTATTGATGGAACATAGCGATTGACTTTTTGGAGTTCTAGCCCTCAGGGAGAACGACCAGACGAACGAACGGCGTTCCGGATGGTTTTATTAGATTCTTTGGGATAATATCGATGACGACCAAAAGATCATTCTCTTACCTGCAAACTTTTCGAGATCTCGAGTTTTGACTGTGTCAGCCCTTCAATGCTACCCCTTTAGGGGTCGAATTTTAAGTGATGTTTTATGCTAAAGCGAATGGAAATACTTGCAGATCTTATAAACTCTATTTTAACCAAGTTTTTCACATTAACATGTTTGCTGTTAATTTTTTTAATGCTGAATTTTTGTTTTATATAACTCGGTTATAACGAGGTCAGGGAGATTTGCATCTGCATCATTTCGAGTCAGTGTGAACATTAAATATGGACCAAACTTATCATTTGCTCTGGAAATTTTTTTCAAAACTCTAACTTTAATTTAAAAAAAAAATTGGAAAATGTATCTGGTTCCCATAATTAGCAAAGTAAATGTAAAGTAGACTATATGTTTGAAAGCCGAGTTTCTGGACAAACTTTTAGAATTACAGCGTATAAAAAAAAATTCCAGTCATGCAACATGATCGTATCGTAACGTATTATGTTACATTGTTTTGAAAATTAAGGACTGGGGGAAAAAAAATTGTTAACTACCGATTTTATGGCAAAAAACTCGTTCTAAATAATATCCTGCGATCCGAAAAGAGATATTACATTTTAAAGTTTTTTGCAGTTTTTATCAATTTTTCAGCACATTTTAATGAAATTTAAGTAAATCCCTCAGCATAATTTTGTGCATAGTTTTTTTAATGCACTATTTTATAGGTAATAAACTTTATTTGAGCAATATTCTGCTAAATAATATAAATTTGACAATTTTTAGCCGTTTTTGTTATTTTTAGTATTTTTTAAGACTTTTTAAAAATTTGACCTCTGAAAGCTTGATTTTTTGGCGCAAGAACGGAGTTTTTATCTCAATGCTAAGGAGAGTTTTCGTCTAGAGGACACACACACACACACACACACACACACACACACACACACACTTTTTTTTTTTTAATTTTTTATTTTTTTATTTTTATTTTACAAAACTCCCCTCAAAGGCGGAGGGGGCACACCATTAAATTGTAAAATAAACAAATAAAATTAAAAAGTGGGGAGGACGCCCAGGTTTACCCGACGCTGGCTCTAGGGATAAGGGAAGTTTCAGGACGAGGAGGAAGAATGGGATGAAAGGAAGTGCCCCTATAAAACGACCACCAGTTCA
This sequence comes from Adelphocoris suturalis, assembly GCA_030762985.1. NCBI lineage: Eukaryota > Metazoa > Arthropoda > Insecta > Hemiptera > Miridae > Adelphocoris > Adelphocoris suturalis. Next base: position 70,711,602 of record CM061043.1, read on the forward strand.
AGTAAGAACCCCTCAGGACGCGGGTGGTGATACCATGGAGTACTCCCGCCGAGATGCCCAACTCGAGTAACTCCGTGGCGCTTTTCCCGCACCTCACCCCACGCCATGACACAGTCGCAGCCATGACCTTGATGTTATTGGTTGCCACTCCTTTTAGCTTGGAAATCGCTTGCCGCAGGTCATTTTTGTCATACTTATTTATTTTAGCCCCCCAGGTCTGCTCCATGTCCACGCTGCCACTGACAACCTGGATATCCAGGATTATGGAAGACCCATCGGGCTTAACAGCAACAATATCTGGCTTCTTGTCACGGTCACTAGGCATGCGACATACTCTCTCCCTTTCAACATCCCAACCGCTGGATGACAAAGCACTTGCTATCTGCTTGGCGACCGCATCGTGACGGAGTATGCGGCCACCCTGAGTACGAGGACACTGCTGCACCACATGATAGAGATTCTCATTTTTACCCCGACAGGTACGGCAAAGGGTGTCTACTGTCCCACGACTACTCCGTAAACACCTCACCAAGGTGGCTAGTGTAGCCACTCGGACGGCATGAAAATGGCAGTAGTCGCGGGCCCCAATGCCCTCTGAAGCCCATTCCACCCACTCGGAAGAAATGGGGGATTCAGAGCACTGTCGGAGTTCTTTACCATCTACTGACTCATGCAGTGCAGCAGCGAACTCAGCAGATGAGCTGGGTTTTGGAGCAGTTGCTGTTGCTCGATCGCACCACAACAACTGCTGCCGGACAAAGTCCAGGTCAGCAGCAGTGCGGGCGACCTCCCAGCTCGAGCCCCTAAGGGCAAGCAGGCGCTGGCGGCGTAAAGATGGGATGCTGGCTGAGAGAGAGGCAATACCCAGCCCACCGGCCTTGACCGGTGCGTGGATATAGGAACTTGGGACACCAGGTGGAAAGCCTAGCCAAGAGCGCACAGCAGAGCGAACTTTGCGATCTAACTCTAGCAGCCTCCTCGCAGTAAGCCTACCACAGATTAGCCCATAGGTTAGCTTTGGCTGTAAGTACGTGCAAAGGAGGCACAGCTTCTGCTGTGTCTTCAATGGAGCCTTGGTGATGCGAGCTAGTGCTCCACCAAGGTCCACACCACTTGCAGCAATGGTGGCCACACCCATGAAGTCAACTCCAAGGTACCGCCAAACCTCCAGCACGGATCGTTGGGGATAGGTGACTGTCCTATTACAAAACACTCCCCATCCACCACCTTCACCTGATGCTGGCGACCCGACGGGACCAAGGAGACTGACCCACACTTATCTGGGTTAACCACCAAACCACACCTGGCTAGCTGCTCAGCAAAGGCGTTGAGGGCGAGTAGGATGACATCATCGGCAAATGCCAATGCACCCACTCGCACCCCAGGGGCGAGATCGAACCCTATTTCAGCTGGCAGCTTACCCAAGGCCGTGTCCACGACCAGGTTGAAGAGGAGTGGCGACAGAAGATCCTCCTGGCGTACCACGCGCCCAATAACAATATCCCCTGACATCTCACCTTGTGCCTCGAGGACCGTCATGCCTTTGTGGTACAGACAGGCAACATACTCTATTAAACGAGCAGGTGCCCCGACACCACGAAGACAATCGGTCAGGGCAAAGTGGCTTACAGTGTCAAAGGCCTTGGCGACGGCCAGAGCGGCAAGATGGAGCTGCCGTTTCTTGATACGGGCCAGCGAAATGACAGTTTGGAGAACTGTTAGGTTCTTCGCTGTGCCATCCGCTGGCCGAAATGCTCTCTGGACGTCACCTATGACACCAGACACTTGGAGGCGAGATGCCAGAACCTTTTGGAAGTGGCGGAAGACCACCGACGAAATAGATATCGGACGGTAGCCTCCAGGCCCACTTAACCCTTTTTCTGGGATGAAAACTGTCCTGGCGTGGGTCAAAGCTTTCGGGGGTCTTCCTGATAGAAGCAGCAGGTTGGGGATGAACAGCTTGACTGTTTTTGGTGTCTTGTTCCAACGTCGGGCAGAAACACCATCAGGTCCAGCAGAGGTGGAGTTCTTGTTGACACGGCACTTATACGCCTCGTTATGAAGCACCGGCGTGCACATGATGCTGCGCAAGGAATCCCTTGTGGAAGCTGGGGGTACCACCGGCTCACCAGGGTTGTGGCTAGGAGCACTCAAGAGTGGCTCCCAATAGTCCACAAACTCCTGGAGAGGGGGCAAAACTTGCTCATCCCCAGCTCCTTCCAGTACCTCCGCAGCCACACGAGCCGGATGCTTCCTCGACAACTTCTGGACCCACTGATATTCCCGCATTCTAGCTTGTTTTGCTGCTCTGCGACCTCCACGAGGCACCAAAGTAGGAGGAACGGCTCCCTGATGCCCCGTCACCGTCGCTTCCTCAACCTGTGGGAAGATCCTGTGAATATAGGCTGCAACCTCGTCTTCCAAGTCTCCAAACCTCACAACAGCCCGCCTCGCCAGGTCCTGCAGGTAGGCACACTCATAACCATAAATACAGCCTACCTGCTCCCCGAGCCTCAACACTTCAGTCTTCAAGTCTTCAAGAAGACTGGAGGTCCCGGGGGAGGATTGCTGAACGGCAGGCTGTTGCCACACACCTGTAGGTGATGCGGGAGAGGCCCCACGGGTATTTGTCAGGATTGCATCCTGGACAAGCTGCTTATAGTGGGGCCTTAGGCGAGGAGATTGGATGGCAGAAAGCGTGCGCATGGGAAAACGTTGTTGCAAAAATACATTAATATGACGTACTCAATTGCTCACAGCCTCTGCCTCCTCTGCTGCCATTCGCTGCAAATCCTCGGGAGCATACCTGGGCCGCTCTCGCTCTATATCAATTGAAGCGTTGGGCTGTAAAGGATGCTTCTGCACTGAGGCCACGTTCGGAACTGAAGGCTCTCTGACAGTGGGCACACTCTTGGGCATTATTCAGGTTGGCCTGCACAGGATGCTTCTGCCAGACGTAGGCACTGAGGCCACGCTTGGAGCTGAAGGCTCTCTCACAGTGGGCACGCTGGTGGGCATTTACCAGGGTCGTGGAAAAGGAAGAGGGATAGGAAGATGAGGATGAAGAAGAGGGAGAGGAAGACGACGCCCCTGCCTGGGGCGCCCCCGAGCGCCTCCCCTAGAACCCCACGAGCCAATGGGCCGGTGGGGGTTATGAGGCTCGACGTAGTAGGAAGACTGGATTTAATGCTGTTTCCAACGGTGATATCAAATCTTTATATATAATTCCGAACGGTCTTTGAAATTGTGAAGAACTTTGTGGTCCGATTTTAGTGTTAGACTGCTCATTCGAATCAGCACGGCCCCAAGTTCGTTGCAAAAGTGTCCCCGTTCGTCTCTATATCCGCCTTGATCGTGTTCTAGGCGGTCCTTATCAACGAGAGTTGTTCATTAGGCTGTTGCAGTTGCCATCAATTCACGGTAAGTAAGAAACGTAGTGTAGTTACTAACATCTAGGAGAGTTATTTCTGAACGAAGAAATTGAAATTGAAGAACTTAGTGGACTTTATATATAATTCCGAACGGTCTTTGTATATAATTTCGTCGGTAAGTAAGAAACGTAGTGATGAGGTCTTTTCTGATCAGCTGAGTGAGCTGAATTCTTTCCTGTTCACTGTAGGAAGTTGAAATTTGATGGGTAGACTCTCTGGGACATTAAGAGACGAGTGAAGTGATGGGATCTTTTCTCATCAGCTGAGAATCACTCCATCCCAAAACGATCTCAACCAGGTAACATATATTTATACCAGCATCACCGATCATCTAAACGTCAACACTGCCAACATTTTAGTAATTTGTGTCGCGCAATGACGAAGAATTGACACTCTACAAAATCCCGGTTAGGGATAAAACCTGAACCGTCAATCTTATCCAATGGGGGAAACAATTCAATTTCAACTCATGTGACATCGTGGTAGCACACCTCATTACAACCAAAAAATTCAAAAATATATTCGAAACACCAATTGGACATGACACAACAATCGATATTAATCCAGACCCAGAACAAGCACGAGCTTTGCTGGAGTGGTACCAGACACATCAGGACGAAAACAGCAGTAGCATCTCCTACACACAACTCAACACCAGTTCGACATCTACGAGTACTACCGATCAAGATGCAATCAACGACATAAAGAAGGATATAGAAGACACGGACGCGCAGATTCACACGCTTACAAAGAAATGAAGAAGACTCGAGATAAAACTACACCATCATCTCACCATGCCCAAATTCTGAATACCCCGATTCAACTTTTTGTTTAGTCTCATAGTGGCGAGGATCACCTCAACTGGTGATATTTATTTTATAACGTTACTTACATTTTGATCGGCATTTCCTATTTTTTAATCATTTAATAACATTTCCTTAGCTTAGTAACCATCGTTACTATAATGTGCTGAGTTCCTGTTAGGTACTACTGTTATACGGACTAGATTAGGGCTTTCCAAGCCCTAACAGGCCTCTAGTTTGAGTATAATTTATAAATAAAGGAAGTTATGACGATTTACATGAGATGATGTCGAAAATACGATTTAAATTAGAATTGACGTGACTCCCAGGAGATATCAAAGAAGGGTCTAGGGATAACTTATTGTTGGAAATTAGTTGTTGACTCGAGTCCTGGCCGATGGTGATCTTGCCGAAAATCTACATATACTATATGGTCGGATGGCCTTAATATGAATTCAAATAGGTGTATGACATTTATATTTGTTCATTTTAATAAACAAATTAGAAAAAATAATAAAGATGGCGAAAGTAATCTTGAAAATTTGATAACAAAAAATATATGCTAATTACTTTGTTATAATATAATATATCCTAATATATTTTGATATATATGGGTATTAACATAATATATGTATTGACCATAGCCAACATTGGCGTAACAATGTTGAAATAGGTTTGAATGCCGACGAACTTGTTAAAGATGACGCTAAAAAAAGTCTTCAACATCTTCATTTGTTCAGTCATGCTGGGAATGATAGGCGCCGGCGATGATGAACCTATTTACTACTGCGTTGTTTCACGATTTCGGTCGCCAAAAAGTAATACAATTAATATCATATTTAAGTTTCTGGTATTCGTTAGTCACTAAAATATTATGATTAGATAGACAAGTAAGATACGTTATACCTATAAATGCATCACTGTGCATTGGTTTGAATTGGTCTTCCACTAACTACCAGTCAATATACACAGATGTTCCGTACACACTTACCTGCATAGTACTCATTACTATATTAATCACCTTTCAAGGATGATGAGATCAAGAGACGGAATTAATTCAGTAGAGCACGTCGTGACTGCGTTGTTGGAATCCGTTATAGGACAAATTAGCATAATTAATACAAAAGCAGGCTCGTGATGGTGTTGACTTAGGAACATCTGGTTGATTTCCTCTAAAATCCATTTAGGCACCTCGCACCTCCACCCTTTCTCTTTGTCAGTTCCACAAAATTATATATCACTTTTATACCTCTAGACGTGTCGAGCACTACATCACTGAATCACCACCATCCAACATGATAAGAGGGCAATTTCTAATTTGTGGATTGTTCGATCGGCCCTACTCAACCCCACATTTCCTGAATTTTGAGTTAACAACGTTTAACACGTGGCTGATGCAGATAAGGTGCTGTAATGTTGGATTTTCAATTTTCTCTTGTAATTACCTCACATATTTTATAATAATATTGAATAGTATTCGGCTCACCCGTTATTGTATGAATGTATTCCAACTATAAATGAGTATCTTTGTGTGTCACTTTCACGCTTTTACGATTAGAAGGATTTTAATGCGATTTTTTGTTTTGTTGCAAAATGACTGGAATCGCTCTGGAACGGTTTATAAACTAGGAAAATCTCTTCGCTTCTTTCATCGTTGAATCGGCGGTCCTTCACAACCGTAATTAGGCACGTTGTTGTCACTCGCTAAGATACCGTGTACAATGGATGCACTCTGGGATTCATAACGGGCTGTTTAATAAGCTTAATAAGGTCTTCACAACCATGTGTTTAATGTTTCCATGTGATGTGGAGCGGTTGCTGTATATTTTAATGTAGTTACTGGCGTTTTTAAGCAAAGTTGTTTGCAAAATTGACCGAAATTTTCCTCGCCTCTTTATCGTTGAACCGGCGCACAGTGGCACAAAACGGCCTTTTGAGGGACATTAAACCCCCTCCCAAAATTGTTTCCTACCTGTCCGGGCCACATATATTCTGACTATATTATAGACTGAAGACAGGAAGTTTCAATTTACTAAATTACTTCCTTACCCCAATTTTATTTATTTATTTATTTATTTATTTATTTTAATCATACAAATTCATTTTATAGATATGGTACAAATTGGACAACTTAAGCTACTCACTTCGATTTCTTTCCCAACGATAGGCTTGGCCCGTGTTGTTGGGGAAGGTCTTGGTGATTCGCTCATGTCTTACAATCTATCTATTCTATGATACAAACGGTACTTAAAAATATAATGTTATGTATATAATGTTCTTATAATAATTTTCTAAAATAATCACTGTACATAAATACTGCTTAAAACAGTTTCACATCCGCTTCCCCCTTTTCTACAAGCCAGGTTAAAATCTGTTTTTTGTAGTTTTGTCTTGTGAAACTTTGAGCATTTTTCATAAGGCCCTCTAGCGCTCTGTGGATAATGTAAATAATGAATTTCGGATTGTGAGTTGACTCTAAGCTTCACAACAAAACTAAGTGAAATGACATTTTTTTTCTACGATTGAAGAGTCATATTTATTGTAGCCCAGAAGCTTCCTGGAATTTTATATTTTTTCGGCGATCATAGTCTCATTTATTGATGTCTATAGAAGGAATCTACGTCGAAAGAACAATTTTTGGGCGTTTTAGTAGTCGGAGCATGTGACTTTTACTGAAGAATGCTGAGTTTTCGAGTGATAATCAAGTAGCAAGTTAACCCTTCAGCTTTCCTCGCAAAACGGATTGGATGGGTGCATTCTTGGCATATCCAATTGAGGAGCTGACATGGAAAAGCAGTTAAGTCCAAAAATCGAAAGAACATTTTTTTTTTTGTCGAAGTGCAAGTAAACAGTCACGCCAACGGCTTAGGTCCTCCCGTCCTTGCTAGATCACACCCTGAATAAATGTGTGACCTTTGCATGGAGAAGAGATTATGTCCGAAAAAATCTGATAAGAGTTCAGAGGGAGTTCCTATGAAATTTGATTTTTGGACTTAACTGCTTTTCCATGTCAGCTCCTCAATTAACAAACTCTGAAGGAATATTGTGCGACGATGTGCGACCCCATCCAGACTCCTTTTACGGACCAGTAGTTGCTGTAATTTTCAGCGCATTTTCGTAGTAGATGAAGCTATTGCAGAGGCTCCAAAAATGTTTAAATGAAAAATTTCGAATATTTTCTTCATTGAAATATGTTTTGAGGCATTATGAATTAATCCTAGACTTTAACGCTTTTCCATATGAATAATCTATATAATTCTGTGTGTGGGTCTGTGTGTCATTCCAGATGATAACTCTCCTTAGGAATGCGATAAAAGTCCGTTCTCGTGCCAAAAAAATCAAACTTTTCAACCGAAAGGATGAATTTATTGGCCAATAGTTGTTTAGCGCATCAAATCGGTCAAATTTCAAAAAATGACTACCTAACAAATCACAAAAAAAATTGTTAACTACCAATTATTGCCAAAAAAAACTCGTTCTAAATAATATTTGGCGATCGAAAAAAGATTTTGGATTTTTAGGTTATTTTTAAATGCAGTTTTAATTGATTTTTCAGCAAATATTAATGAAATTTAATTCGACATTTTCAGCATAATTTTGTACAAAATATTTCGAATGTCCTAGTTAATCGTTGATAATTTTGTTTTGATTGGAACTCTGCTAAAAATTATAAATTTAAGGATTTTTGGCCGTTTTTAGTGATTTGTTTAGTACATTTTTTAAATGTGACCAATTTAATGTGCTCTAAATTTTTGGCCAACGAACTCATCCTTTCGTTTGAAAAGCTTGATTTTGATTTTCAATCCTAAGGAGAGTTATATATATATATATATATATATATATATATACTATTATATATTTAGGGAGAGTTATATATTTATATATATATATGTATAACGAAATCCGTAGGAATAGAGAAAATAAATTACATAGACTCACAGGGTGTTTTTTGTCGACGTTTCGCGTGATCGCGTTATCAAAGACTGATGGGTGGAATAGTGTGTCCGGGTTGTGTGTGGGTTGTATATATATATATATATATATATATATATATATATATATATATATATATATATATATATATATATATATATATGAATATGCAAATATCAGGAATCGTTTCAGAATCCCTCAAAATGGATTTCAATGAAGAAATTTTCATTTTAAAATTTTCCAAGGCATTGCAATAGCTTCATTTTTACAAAAATCCTCTAAAATGACTAAAAACGGCTAGAAATTTGTGGGTTGAGGGTGGAAGACATTGTTGGCTTCTTCCATTATCGATCATTATGTCTTTCACCCTCAAGCCACTAACTCATCTTGAGATGGCTACTACCACAGAAACTGTGACTGGTAAAAATTATTAAACTTTTATTTTTCAGCAGAATTTCAGCCAAACATTTTTCATCCACAACAAAATTGAATATTAGGTATTCAATTTACGTACACAATT